>OX421843.1:39821975-40423346 GCA_949127995.1 Suillia variegata | reverse complement strand
GACAAGACGCCTTTTATATTTTATAAATGCTGATAATACAATTTTATAGGTCAGTAAAAATGAAAAAAAAATTTACAATACATGGTAAAAAATGTCTAAAGAATATTAAAAAAAAAAATTAAAGTCTGAAATTACAAGGAGCAGGAAAATAGCAACACAAGGCAAACAAAAAAGTATATGTTTTTGAACAGCGAAGGCGACAGCGCTAAGTACTCATGTATGAGTTTATGTTTTGTTGTTATAAAGTGTGGACGACATGAGTTCCGCATTAAAATGCACTCAAATTGTTAACAGTAAACAAGCAAGCCTTCCGCTGCACACTCCCCGCTTACAATATAAGTTGTAACAAAAATTGCGAAATATGCTAGAAACAAGAAAAAGAAAAAATCACAAATTTTAACAAGCACCGAAAAGTATGCAACGCAATAAATTGAAAAACTGCAGAAATCAGGTCGCGGCATTGCGAAACAGTGCAACGAAATCGAGAAATCGATATAAGCCTTACTCCGCGCAAATCGAATTTCGATAAAACAGCGCACAGAAGAACCTTGTAAACCAAAGCCACCATTGAAAGAGAATCCTCCGCACCCCTTTCACCACTCTGAATTGGAGCATACAACCAGATAAACAAACAAACAAACCGAACGGCAGATTATGATGCTACAAGTACAGCATCCCTTGAGGCGTGCTTCGGTATTGGTAGCAAGGGTTGCGGTGCTTGTACAAATTTTAAATCGCTTTTTTAAAGCATATTTTATGGAGTTTCGTTTTTTTGATTTAAATTCTGTTGAATTCTTTTGAATAATTTAAATTTGTTTTTAAATAAACATATTCATAAAAAATTAAACATAATAAAGTATTATCTAAATACTAAATAATTAAATAAATAGATTGGTTATAGCACAATACTTATTAAATTGTATATATGTAAAAGAAGTGCACATCCTTATGTACGAGTACATTCGTTTGCTTAAGTGTGGCTTTTGTAAACACAAAAAGGATACAAGCTGCCAAAGGCACCAAACGCTGGAATTTATTGTTTTTGATTTTGCGAAACTTTCTTTAAAGTTTGTTTTTTTAAGAGATAATCGTAAAAGAGAACTGATTAAGTAGAGATCGAAAATTAGCTCAACACCAATATTTGTTTCCTCTCTAACTTCTTGATTTAAAGTATTAACTTATATTTAGTTTAACAATTTTTATAAGTACTACAATATTTAAAAAAATTGAAAATGTTTATTGTATACAAAAATTTTGGTTAAAAATATTGTAAATAAGTCATTTATAAAAATTATTTATTATTTGTATGTTTGTCCATACATAATACCGCTAACTTGCATACAAAGAATGTCATATGATAAAAACGGAACGCTGAAGTTGCGACGCAGCGTATTTCCACTGAATGAGGAGAGGTTTTTTTTTTTTGAATTGTATGCTTTGCTGTGGTATGACATTGCGAGTCAGGGGTGGAGTTGGGGCTATAATATGCAAAGTGAATTAAGCTGATCAAATAAAAACTTTTGCTGATTGCGAAAGTAAATTCAAATGAAAAAGAGGTTGGCGAGGGGCACAGTATCGACTTTGTGGCATGAATAGAAATTCAGGAATTTTTCGCATGAAGTTTTTCTTCTTATTCAGCTTTAAAGATAAATACTAACGAAATAATTACGATGTGTATTAGATTAGAAAAATGTTTATATTGTATATGAAAGCTTTGTTAAAAAAAATTAATAAACGAAATAAATGTCCTAAAAAAAGTTTGCCTGTAGAGATTATAAAAAGTTAACAAGAAGAAAATTACAATAAAATAAATATAACTCAAGAAATTTTTTTCGAATTCGAAATTTCGAATTAAAAAAACAAATGAATTCATTCTATTATTAAAACTGTAATTAGTTTTCTGATCATTTTCGAAAGTATTCAGATCTTTCGAACTACTGTGCGGTTGGGTAAATTAATTTCATTGTATTGTGGTTTGGCAACAAAAATCAAAAAAACGAAAACAGTTTTACCAATTTAATTTGCAAAAAAAAAAAATTATCTTCTGAATTTTCATTTAAAGCGATTTTTTTTCGTATCTGTCTTATTTCGTTTTTCTATCTCCTCTTTTAGCCGATGGCAGAACCGACCTATACACGGGGAAATTATACGCTTTATTATGCTACAACAACTACAACTACAACAACAAGTTCATCAGTTCATTTACCACACGAACAGCACCAACAACAACAACAACAACATTTACCAAGCTCTGCTGCCTCACCCTACAACCCCTACGATCCTTCCTTTGCGCCGCTTGAGGCTGCAAATGAAATTGAAGCCTCCAATGCAGCACTCGCTTCAATACCAATAACAACAAGCACATTACAGACGCCCACAACGCTTTCCGCAAATGACGCTGCCGATGACATGGCCAGCAACATTATCAGCTACAAAGGACCACCGCCCTGTCCTTGGAAATGTGAACTAACAAACGATCGCGGCTATGTTCTGTACTCGGCGCTGGGCTCCTTCTACATTCCCATGTTCGTCATGCTCTTCTTCTATTGGCGAATATATCGGGCGGCGGTGCGGACAACGCGTGCGATTAATCAAGGCTTCAAGACAACCAAGGGTAAGTAACCTTCGTCTGGTTTTTAGATATTTTTCTTCTTAATATTTAAAGTAGTCTTTTGGTATAATGAAATTAGGAGTGTGCAGATAATAAAAAAAATCCAATATTCGAAATTTGTGATTAAGAAAAGTTTCGTTTAATCAAAATACTCAACAATACTCAGAATTCAAAAAATTTTCTATTATTTTTAATAAACATAAAAATAAAGCATATTACTTTGGAATACGTAAAAAATTTGTTTGTACTTAAATTTTCTTTATGGATTTATGATTGAAATTTACTCAATTATTTAAATGAAAATGGAGCATTACCAATTTTGATTATTAGCACACTCCTAAAAAATGTATTTAACAACAATTTCAATCACAACCTTTTTTTCTATATACGTATATATATTGATCACACAAAATCTGAACGTCCGTGTATCTAATAAATTCAAACAACATCTGTTAGTGTCTCGAAATGTACTCGTACATCACTAGTCTCGAATCAATCATACTAGTTCAGTCGTTTGTCTCATTACGTAGCTTAGTTTTTTGCCTCATACTTTAGTATATACACATACATATATCTTTTCGTCTCTTTTCGTGTAGTCAGTATACTCGTTATTAATAATTTTTGATAATTATATATAGTTTTTTCCTAAAACAAAAACAACAAAAAAAAAAAACCAAATTCTCACCAAAGAAACTTGTGTTTGTTTTTTTTTTCTTTGTCTACATTCACCTTGGTAAATGCGTGAGTAGAAGTTGTTGATTTCAACGCATACAATTGTGTGCATTGGGTTATTTTGTGATTTGTCCAAGTATTTTCAGAATTCGCCGTATATAACGTATATAAGTGTTTAATTTTCGAATTCTCTAGTAGAGTTTAATTTTGTACAAATTTCCAGCAAAAAATAACATAAAAATATTAAAAAAATTTGTTTCCAACTCATATGTAAAACTTTGTAAACTTTTCATTTTTGTTTGATTTAATTGTCTTTGTTTGGTGCACTCCCAAACAAAAACAACATAAAAACATACATGTATACATACATGTATACATACATACATACATACATACATACATACATACATACATACATACATACATACATACATACATACATACATATACATACATACATACATACATACATACATACATACATACATACATACACATATGTACTATTTTATTCGAGTGCATTTAGTAACCATAAGTTCGAAACTTGCATTAATCCTATTTTGTATATTAAATTTATTTAATAAGAATTTGTCATTTAATAAATACATCCACAACTAAACGAATCTATTCAAATGTATTTAAAATCCCAAAAATCACCATTGAATTCCTTTTAGATCTTAGCTATAATATGTATTTTTAAGATTTCCCCACAAACATCAAATAGTTAAAATCAATACGCTCAAATTCATCGTAAAATTGGTAAGTAAACGTGTTTGCGTTTGTGTGCGTTTAGTATACTAATCAATATATTTCTAAATTACGATCCGAAAAACAATCAACTCTTTGAAATACTCTTGCGAAATAAACTCGCAAAATTACGTTGAAATGGAATCATCAAAAGTCTGAAATAAATTCTTGTAAAATGCGTCGAACTTACTGTGAAATTTGGTACAAAGAAAATAAAATTGATTTCAAGCGAATTTCCAACCATCGCTTAAAGATCCTTTTGTAAGCTAGTTTGCTGCTTAAAATTAATTACAATATTTATATGTAAACAATAATATGCATTTAATCGGAAATTGTGTAAAAAAAAGAGGTTAAATCGTTTAGACGTACACTAAGTCAAGAAGCAGTTTTGTGAGGGACCAAAAATAAGAGATAAGAGAGCCGGAAAAATTAAAATTAAAATAGTTAATAATTCTGGTTACCACTTTTTGATTATTTATATTTTTATTTCAAAACTAGTTAACCGCTAGACACCGTTGACTGTTAAACTACGATTTATTTTTATTTTTTATGTAACTTAAATAACTCTATTAGAAGGTAAAACTAATTAGTTATAACTCAAAACTAATCGCATTTAAATTTTAACAATGAACAATTACAATCAAATGAGATCTCTGACGGTCGGTCAGTGGAACAAATTTTGTTCCACAGTAAATTAATAATTAAATATCGTAATGAAGTTAGCAATGCGCGCCAGCAACGGTTTTTAAGTTCGAAATTAAACGAAGTTGAAATAAAAAATAAAGTAATTTCTTTAAAATTTATTTAAAAATTTACTTTTTTTTTGGTATTTTGTTCATCAAGAATTGTTATTTTAGAAAACTCTGTTATGTTGTGTTATTTGGCAAAGAGTCTTTGTAGAGCATATGTTAGTTATAACCAGATCAATCAAGATTTAGTTAATGCTCAACTGGCTTAGCGCTTTACAGTAAAGTACTTTGCATTTGATTGAGCAGTTTCAAAATAAATACAATTTTAACTCACTTCTCTACGATTTTTTGTAGTTTTAAAATGTATTTACGAACTGTGTCGTGTATATTTATGACGCCCTTACATACATATATACGCTTCTATGCTATCTGCCGCGCTTTTTCCAATATTATTTTACTTTAGCGCAGACATTACTTCCGGTTCGCTGTGCTGTGCAAAAGCACACACACACAATCAACTTTTATCTGCTTCGCATACTCGAATATCCGCAAAAGCGCATTTATTAATAATATAAAATTAAATAAAATTAAATAAATTTAAAGTAAGCTTTTAATAAATATTTAGCTACAGTTTTTCGCCTCTCTGTAAATATTTTCTTTACGGTCTTGACTTGGTCGCGTGTAATTTTTGCGCCCTCGAAGTGTTCGCCTTTAAGTGTTCGCGGCGTATGAGTGTTTTTTGTTTGTTTTTGTATTGTATATGTGTCTTATTTTGTTGGTTGACACGACGTCCTTGTGATCCTTCGATTTATTTCTATGCTTACGAGCACAAATTTGTTTTGTCTTTATGACATCGTTAAGTTTTCAACTTGAGTGATTTTGCCGCAAATACACTCGTTGCCCGTTTTCGGTATTTAGTGAAAGAAGAAGATTTTGTGTCAATGTGTGTATGGTTTGTGTGTATGTGTTTGTGTGTTGACTACTTTTTTGTTTGCTTGAAAGAATTTCTGGTTTGGCTTTTTCGTCGAGAAATTGGTTCAAAAGCAAAAACTTGTAAGCAATTTGGTTTATTATTATATGTTACTTTTTTTTGTTGTTGCTATTTTCTACATGTACGCAGATGAATGTGTATTCGTATGTATGTTGCTCTGATGGTTTTGTCTGCGTGTGCAGAAATTGCATTTAAGTCCCATTTAGAGACCAAGAAAATTAAATTTTCTATTTCTGTTTTAGTATTGATTTGAGTAACCGCTGAAACCGAAAATAGGAACTATTTTTAATTTTTTAATAAAATAAACACAAGTAAATATTGTCGAACAATAAACTCAAGTGTATCCTTATGATCCTTTTGACATGACATTTTCAAAATAGCATTGCTTTTCAATTTTTTATATTTCGTAATCCTACAGAGGAATGCACAGTGCTAGCAAAAAGAAGTTATTTGATATTTGGAAAATATAATTTTGACTTTTGATGACGTTCAAGAATTCTCAAAACCAGTTTGAAATGAAAAAAACAATCATGTGGTTCCATTAGGTTTAAAACGTTTAGTGATCTGGTATACGAAAGGCCCATTTTGCCTGACCCATTTTAAGATGACGTGTCATATTTCACCATACCCTTACCTTACCTGCAGGTTATAGGATGTCATCATTAACTAAATATTGTTTTTTTTTTGAGAACCGCTTCAAGTTATTAAAATAAAGAATGACTTCTTATGTTACTAGAGCTTCGTTAAAGCTTATTATTACTAATTTCCATTATTAGTAAAACCCAAAATTAATACAATTTAGGTGGTTTTTAACTTTTAAATTATTTCTACAAGAAACCATAATTAACAATGAAAACAAAATTTAACCTTTTGACATGAATTGTGCATATGAGAAGTCTAGATAAATGAACAAAGCCATTAGCCAATCGACATAATCGTAGATACTTCATTGACTTTACACAACATGTATTCTATTTGAAACTCAAAATATTAAATACTAATTTTAAATCCAGTCTAAACATGTCTCACTACACAAAGTTAAATTATATATAAATACATACAAACACACAGATACACAATCCAAGTGTATTTAACTTCTCATATCACAGACAAAAAGACACACAAAGAAAGTTGTGCAAATAAGTCAACGTCTCAGCGCAGGATTATGAATTAATTTCATCAAAATTTGACAAAACATAATTTATGTATATATGTATGTATGTATGTATGTATGTATGTATGTATGTATGTATGTATGTATGTATGTATGTATGTATGTATGTATGTATGTATGTATGTATGTATGTATGTATGTATGTATGTATGTATGTATGTATGTATGTATGTATGTATGTATGTATGTATGTATGTATTTACAATATTTGATGCTGGTACAAAATGTCAACAAGTCGCATGACATGCGTCGGTGACAAACGCCGACAGGAAGTCTTTATACGGTCGCAACTAATAAAAATTACAACAACAAAAATACAAAATCTCAACGGAAATTGAAGCTTACTGCGGAAAAAGAAAATGCTACGCATGCTATAATGCAGACATTTCACTCAGCGAGGCATTTCCGCTGTTTGAGTGTTGCCAGCGCAACATATTTTGCGCCTTTTTAATTTGATTTAAATAAGATTTTCTGGCGAAATTTCTGTCTGTGATTGGCGTGCGCTTTTTTTAAACGCGTCTTAAATTGTAAGCGTTCTGTAATTGCTTTTACTGTACGCGATACGTTGCTTTTGTTAGAGGCTTCTTTGGAAAATATAAAATGGCTCAAATTGTCAAGGCGGCTAAAAGCTGTGACCTTCAATGGCAACCAGCATACATGTTCGTTCTGACTTTACGCTGTCAGAAATTGTTGTAATTTTTTTTTTAAATAAAAATCACATTGAAAATTCTATTGAAATATTTTGTTTACTCATTTATTTTGTTCTTGTCTAAATAAAATAGAATTTATTTCTTAAATTTTGTTCTATGTAATTTTTTTAATTTTAATTAATATTCTATTTAAAATCTTTTTGTATTAGCTGCTTTAAGCAAAAGTCAGTCTCTTAAATAACACCCTAAAGAAAACAGAGAGGAGAAAAGCCCACAAAATGTTTGCCATAAATCAAACAACGTATTTGAATCAATGTGGTGCGTGTTTAATGGCATCCGAAAAAGAATTTAATCATGCTAATGAAAAACGCCAACAAACAAATACAACAAAGTAAATTTTGGCATTTGTGCGTGCCGTTCAAATGTCACGGTTGCCAGGCTATTAGCCTTCCTTTCGTTTTCTATATTAACCAGCGTATTCACAACGCCTAAAAATCGGCTAACATTTGTAATAATGGTTATTTAATAGCCAAAAAGTATAATTTTGTAAGGACGTTGTCGTTGTTGTTGTTGTCGTCATCGTCATCGTTGGCACTGCCTTTTGGCATATTCACTTCAGACGCGACTTTATCGTTATTTGGCATTATTATAATTTTTTTCGTGTCGTTTTTGTTTTTGTTACAAAACAAAGCATACCTTTAGGCATGCTTTGCTGATTCTTGTTGCATAACTTTTCATGACTTTGCGTTGAAAGCTTAAAATGACCAAAATAAATAGGTTAAGTAAAATTTTGTTGTACTTAAATAACTCCAAATACAGTTGCCTTTCGTCCATTAAATAAAAAATTCCAATTCTTTAAATAGCATTTTCATGTCTCGTACCGTACATGGTAAACCGTTTTCATTTATTATATTCCGCGCCAAAAAGTATCTACACATTTCAAAAAAATCAATAGCAATTTCGTTTCATATGCCAACGGAATGAATTATAAATAGTGCCAAAGCGAAGGTAAAAGTAGATTAAGAAAATATCTTAAGTGAATTTTATCGACTTTTCAATAATACAAATTTGATTTTTTCACTATTACTCTTTGGCTTTAACTCTAAGAAATTCTTTAGCAATTAATTAATTTGCTGCAGATGAAAAATCTTAAATGTCATGGCAGATTAAAGCAAATCTTAACAACAACAATAACAAGGACACGGACTATGCACACAAGTGTAAACAAAAGTTTTGACTTTTATTTGCACGTACGAGATACAAAGCAGAAAACACAGACCCAAGTAAACTCAAGTAGAGCACTGGCTAGAATGAAAGATGGAATAAAAGAAAAAAAACACATTGTGTACACACATACATTAACAGGGCCGGCAAGTGTAAATTTGTATGTTTTTTTTCGTAATTATATTGGTCTTTCTTTTGTTGTTGCTTCTACACTCGCACAGTGTCTGAACATTTTCCAGCACATGTGCGCACCTGCTGCCGTTGATGAAGGTATTCATCAACCTTTGTTGCGATTTTTGTGTACCACACAAAGCCACAACAGGGCCAGGCAATGCCTTCAAGTATGTTTCTTTATTTGACTGGCATTGCTCATGTGAAAGAGACGATTTGTTTGTGTGAGAGCATGCAGAGTGAGTTTGTTTGCATACAGTACCGACCAAAAGCATAAAATATTGTGATTGAGTTGGGTATTCAATTTTGATATCACGAGCTTTAAATTATAAAATTCAAAAGCAAACTGCGGTCGTTACTTAATTCTATATTGGAAAAACAATGAAAGATTCTATGATAACCATTGGTTGGCATCGTTAGAATTTAGTTTCGTTAATTGTTAAAAATAATATTTAAAATTGTATAATTGTAGCTATTAAACTTAAATATAGAATAAATTAATGAAGTTAAATTTTAAAATTGGTGATTTTAAATTTTAGCTGATACCGCTTATCATATGAAGCTTTGAATTTGTGACACAATGCAGACTGTTGTCGTTTTAGGACAATTATTGATTTTTGATTTAATGCATGAACGCCAAATTGTTGCACATTTTCAGGTTCAGTGCTTTGGATACGCCAAATATGCAACAAAAGTTCTTGTATTGCGCTAAAGTTGAGTTTATATTTACACACTTGCTAAAAGAAACACAGAAAGCAGACAAAGTAGACAAAGAAGAATCAGCGGAGGAAAACAGTAGACAAGAAGTTAAATGCGTTGGCCATGCTCTCGAGTCAACATAGCGCAGAAACTGTAGAAACTTTTCTTTACCTTCATTCACGGCTCTGGCATTGACAGTGAACAGAAAAGCACTTCAGCCTAAACTTAGGCAACGGTTTTCTACTATATTCGTTTGTGTGTGTGTGAGTTTGTACTATTGTGTAATGCGTTTATGTGTGTGTGTGTGTGAGCAGCGTTGTATGCCATACGTTTAAAAATTGATTTTCGACAGAGAAGGTTGAAAGTTCATTGTTGTGCGCCAGTGCCCCGAAGTAGGCAATAAAAGTACGGCTATGCTGGCATCGAGTAGTGAAATGTCAAATTTTAAATTAGTTATCAACACAAAATCTTAATGAAGTTTGACTTTTGAGTGGAGCCAAAGAAACGAACAAAAGTTTTCGTCTGATTCTAATTCTGACGGCATTAAAGCATTTTACTTTCTGTATTCAATTTCTGAGGAAGGCGAAGTGGCATTTTTTCAGCATGAAATATATCTTTAATTTTCCTAAGTAATTTGCACATTTTTTCGCTATAAGGCAATTACGTAAGTACGAGAAAAGCAACGATAAACAAACAGAAAATTGAATTTATTCCAATTTGACCTGATGTAGAATCCTAATTTACCGAACTGAATTTTTTAAATCTATAAATATAGCATGAAAAACGAACGCTCTTCCCTTGTTTATTTTTATTAAGAAATTGTTTGTATAATTGAATTTACAATATTTTTTCTTAAAAATAAATATTGTATTATATTTAAACTTCAACCAGGCTAACAAGTAATTGTATAATTTCGCACAAATTGTTTATGTATTTAAAACACGCGTATGCCAAAAGCAGCCAAGTGAAAACCGTAAAATAACCATAGGATACATACTCGTATATGAATTGTAAATAACCGTAATTAAAACAAAAAGCTGTTGTTCGTATCTTCAACGAAGCAGAACAACACCGAAACTAATTAACAATAATAAATAATTTAAAAATTTTAGGAAAAGCCATTGTTGCATTTGAACAAATATGAATGAAAAACATTTAAAGACAAACAACACATTTGTATAAAATATAAAATGAAATCATACAATCGAAGGGAAAATATGTACGTACATACATCCATACGAGTATATATAAAGCTTAATTGGAAAAACACACCAATAACCCCACACGTTTGCAAAGTATGCGTGTCCTTTTATAAAGCTTTTTTTTATTAAAAATTTTCAAAAATCTTGATGTTGTTCTTTTATTAGAAAATTTGTTCACTTTATTATATTTATCTATACCTAAGTATGTGTGTATTCATGTGTAATCTGTTTGCAGTTGTGTAAAAGTAACTAATATCTGCAGTATTACTCGTTTTCTGTTTAGCTTGTCAATACTTCAACTTGAAATCTTAAAGATTTGATATAGTTTAAATAAAAGAATTACTCTTACATATCTAGTAATACATTTCAAGGTTTTGGTTCCATAATATTGACGTTAAGCTCAACATTTGCATATAATTTTTCAAGTCAATACTTCAATAACAAAAGTTGGCAATAATTGAGCTTACCCTAAAACTTAAAATCAAGCTCTAAATTCCAGTAATTTTATTTAGTTATTTCTATGCTGTTATTATTTTGTGATTCCAGTTATTTTAACAGTAATTTTAAATTTCTATGGAAAAATTGTTAAACAACAGTTGTGTTAATTTTGTTATGATGTTTAATTCTTACTGGCGGTCAATATATCAGTGTGTTAGGAGCATTTGTATACTGACCATGCATGATACGTTTAGAACCTCAGGTTCTATTCCCATCCAGAGCTGAGTAAAAATTTAAAATATGCTATTAAAAATATTAATATATATACAAACTTTATAATTAAAACTTAAAAATTTTACAATATTTTTGCATTACTCAATTTAAACATTAATTTTAGGTGTACATTTCCCCATAGAATATCAATACTAAATCAAAATTCATTAGTCATTGCTCTTTCTATGGTATAACATTGTGACTTCAGACCCTTTTAGACCCTATATGTCAATTAACCCTTAGACCCTTAAAATGCATTTAAATCGCATATTAATAAATTTCTGTTCATCTTATTCCACTAATAATAAATTTTGATCCACTAATTTCAGTGCATTTGCATCCCAAATCTGTATGTAAAATTTTGTACATTTTTCCGACTTCCACTTTTTGTAAATTTTCTGTATGTTTTGTATGCCTTTTTACTAACTCCAAAACATCACTTTCAGCAACAACAAAAAAAATTCAAAACACAAATAATTTTGTCCTCTTTTGCCAATGTTGAAACCTTAAAGAAACTGCGAAACCAATCTCTTAATAATAATTTCAGGCAGCCCTCGCGAATCTGGCAGCGGCAGCAATCGCGTCGACGAATCGCGTCTCATACTGCGCATACATCGTGGTCGACCTTGCAGCACGCCGCAACGTACGCCGCTCTCCGTACACTCAATGTCCTCAACGCTCAGCGTTAATAGCGGCAACGGCGATGAGCTGGCATATGCGAACAACTCGCAGCATAATACACCGAAACGCGCCGCCTCGATGCGTGTGAATCGACAGCGTCACGAAAAGGTCGCAATCAAGGTATCATTTCCCTCTTCGGAGAATATGCTGGAGGCCAGTGCGCACAAAGCGACCTCACCGCCAGCGCCGCCATCACCACATTACGTTGTCGTTAAAAGTGGTAGTGGCGGCGCCAATAAAAACTCGGCTTTTTCGAATGGACGACGCACATCTTTCAAAACGAGTCTTTTTGAAATCGGCGAGACCAGCTTCAATTTGGACGAGAATCCTGATAGTATAAAAAATAGCGGTGGAACTGTTGGCGTTGCAAATCATTGCAGTGGCGGCGGCGGTGATCTGGAATCCGCCACTACGACTGCTGCCAAGAATCCCAAGAAGAGTTCCGGCAAGCGTAGCGTCAAATTTCAAGTGAAACGCTTTCGCATGGAAACAAAAGCTGCAAAGACGCTCGCCATTATTGTTGGCGGTTTCATTTTCTGTTGGCTGCCCTTTTTTACAATGTATCTAATACGCGCCTTCTGCGAGTCCTGCATCCAGCCAACGGTTTTCTCAGTGCTATTCTGGCTGGGCTATTGTAATTCGGCCATTAATCCTCTCATCTATGCACTATTCTCAAACGAGTTTCGCATTGCCTTCAAGCGCATTATTTGTCGTTGCGTTTGTACGCGTAGCGGTTTCCGAGCTTCTGAGAATTTCCAGATGATTGCAGCACGCGCGCTAATGGCGCCAGCAACCTTTCACAAAACGATTTCTGGCTGTTCGGATGAAGGCGATGGTCTGGATTTTAGCTGACTAATGGGCGGCGCTATTGGAGATCGAGATGCCGAAGATGTGGATGAGTTGGGTCCGCTGCAACGCACCGTTTCGCTGCCGTCAGAGAAGACTGGTTCAAAACGACGTGGCGGATTTTGCAAAGGAAAGAATACTTAGTTAGGAAAATTGTGCGAAACAATACTTGAGGGGTAACGAAAAGCATAAACAGCTAAAATACTGGAGAAAGCTTAAGGATCGTAAAGAGATCACCAAGCGCGAGTTAAACTATCGAGAAGATTTTAGAGAACACCAGGAGCAAAAGTACAACTTTTGGACAAGTTTCAAGATTCGAACTGACTCAAAGAAGACAACGAGATCAAAGCGCGAAATAATCACAAAGTTAAAAGTTTTGATATTTTAATAAGAAAGATCTCAAGAGGCAAGCCGCAAAGAGAAGAGCACAAATATCGTAAAATGGTCAAATGACGATAATAACATTAAATCTAGCTAAAATCGCGAAACAGGTTAAACGAGCGAATAACAGAATATGCAGACAGTGAAAACGATGAAAGCGATCACTAAAGCAAATCCAAAGGAAACTCCGACGACAGGTGCTTGGACAATGCGATTTTGTACTTTTATAAACATAATTCTGTTTGTACAGCAGCTCTGCGCCTGCATGTAGGCAATGCAAATTAAAGTTGTGCCGTCGTGTGTCGACTGAGATGAAGGCGATGAACGATTGTTGTAACTATGGCAATAATTTTTATTTCTAAACTAAAGTAAAATAGGTTAAACTATTTTTAGTATTTTCGGAATTTAAGAACAATAACACAAAACAACTTAAGCAAGTAAGTTAAACTTTAATTTACAAAATCTGAATTAAAAATACTTAATTAAAATATGTAAAACAAAAAGTATTTTTTTTTTTTTGAATTACTGAGCATTAAAATTGCATTTTCAGACTTTAGACTTAGAAGTTATTAATTTATCTGTACTGCTAAGTCACAGCATTACTAATGTATTTGTATTTGAATTTAATTATATGTACTATACTAATGTAAAAAAGAAATGTTTCAAAACTGCTGGGAATTTGTAAATAAATAAAACCTAATGTGCGTAATAAAATTATCAAAAACATTCCAGATTTTAATTTGTTTGATAGGAACACATTAAAGAGATTTTATCCTTGGTTTTTTTATGACTCTAGGTTGTATTTTATAGATTTTCAGAGGTATAATATTAAATAACATTTTTGGATGAGATCTACGATATCGACTCAGATTTTTAAAATTCAATATAAAAGTTTCCATTATATATTTTAGACTAAATTATAGGTACACATCAGAGGAATCATTTCAAGATAACCATTTAAGTTAAAGCTTCAACAAATGCCATTGAATTCTCAAAAGCTAAACCTAAATTGTGGTGTGGTCTACTACTTAAATTGCCCGATAATATATTTATCGATTAATGCCAAACAAATGCGAACAAACATTAAATTTATACGCAAAAGCGATGCGGTATCAAAAACTTCACAAACCAATTACGATAGTCAAACTTAACACAAACTTATCCCTTATCCATAATATACACACAACAAGCCAATGGCAACAACATACGAACACATGCTAGCCAACACAACAACTGCCAATCAGTCTTCAGTTCTTGATTTATTGTCGTAACATAACTTTAGGCAAATTTAATTTGAAGTGTACGTGGCGTGGAGGGGAGTGGAGTGAAGCGGCATGGCATGAGTAAAGCACACACTTGGCGCAAACACTTTAAGCCAAGTTAAGTGAACTTGCTGCCATCGAACGAAGTTAACAAAAATCAATATACTGACAAACGCACACACCGACTTATATAATCAATATACACATGTGTATTTAAAAGCTTATCACGCAACCACAATCACAAATGCAGGAATTTATTTACAACTGTGTGGCTTAAAAATAAAACCGAATAACTTTATTTATGCTCTATAAAATAGAAGTACTTAAGAATGATGATAATATCTTCTATTTTAGATTACCGCAGAATTAAATGTCGCTCATACGACATCATGTGTTCAACAACAATTTTATGTTCTGCTGTTATCAATGATTGTTCCAAAAATTGCTTTTAAATAGTTTTTTTTAATAAATATTTAGATTTCAAGCATAATTTAGGAATATATTTTTTGAGTTTTAAGTTTTTTTTACAAGTTTTTAAATAGAATTTTAAACCCAAATTGATTTTTCAAAGTAGATGTTTTGAAATTTACAAGGAGAAAAATATATTTATTTTTTTAGTAAAGTGGATAAGTTATATTTTGATAATGAATTCTTTAACTAATAGGTATGGGAGTCAAAGACCTTTTCCATTTATTTCAATTTTTTGTTTGTTTGTTTGTTTATTTACTTTGTGATTGTTTTCAAAAAGTCTGCGGCGTTCAGGGACTATTTTCAAAGTTAAACTTTGACGTATAACTGCTGGTTTTTTTTTTTTTTTGATCGATTTTCTATAGACATTTATACAAACATATAAGGGAAAAAAGAAAGAAAGAAATAAGTAAACAGCTATTTAAAGAGATAGACGCTTAGGCAAACCTTGCCATTCATTGAAAATTTCGATGGAAAAACAATTTCTTTGATGAAATTCCCCAAAGCGTATTTTAGTTGAATCTAAACATAAGAAATCACAGACATATTTGTTGATATTTTTGTTGTTGTTGTATATGTGGTTTCTGCGGTCAACGCTTGAGTGTAGCGCCGTTGGAGTGTAGCGCGCGTTCACCCACCCCAACACAGACATTGGTAACATATTTATCGCTTAAATATATAAATGGAATATAATATGTGTAAGTGTGTGTTAGTATTTATAAGTGCGTTTGTGTTAAGCGGCCATGTGTTAGTGCAATTTTCTAATCCTTTGACAATTTTCAAAAATACCCGAATGAAAATTTGTATCTGATTTAAAACATTTATTTGCATTTGAAGGGCGATTTCAATATTTTATGCAATTAAGTCATGGTTATTTGTTGTTTTGTTTAAAATGTTTAGCATGTTTTTTAACATTTTCATCAAATATTCCAAGTACCGCCAAATAAATGTTTCGGTCGTTATTTTCAACTGACCGCGTCGTTCAAGGTTGTCTTGTGCGGTCTCATTCAACTTTATTTTTATGCTTTTCCGCACACTCAAACATACACACACACAAAAAGGACAACGGCTCAGGCTAATGTCACGTTCTACGCCTACAGAAGATTTTCAACGCAGACGGCTTGTGTCATGCTTGCGTATAATTTCAATAAAACTTGCTATTAAATGCAATGTCGCTCATACGTCGTGGTGTGTCCAAAAATAAATCAAATTATTATGGTTGGTAAATATCAAGAACAATAAAATGTGTCAAAATTTACTTGTAAATGTTGCTCATATTTTTAGAGTTTTCCATTGTGTTTCGATGTCGCTCATACGCCACGGATACGTCGTTCAAAAATATTTATACCAAAAATCCGTGGTGGCAAACAAACGAAATCCTTTTAAAATTAGAATTCTATTACTTGCGAATACATTTCATTGGCAAATTAAAGCTAGCTTAAATGTCTTTATAACAGCAACAACTTTATTGGCGATTGCCAGGCAGTATTGCTCTATGTAACAAAATAATTAAATGGTTGAAGCTGCTCATTAAAATCTGCTTTAAAGGAAAAATACGAAAATACTGAAATGAAAATAGAAAATAGAAAAGCAGCGTTTCCAAAGAAAATTAACAGCAAAACCCATTATCCCAGCCTATTCTACTGAATTCAATAGAAGCGCGATTGTGTATACTTTGGCCGCCGTCGATGTATCTATCGGCAGCCTCACATTCGAATTAACGCAGCAGCGCCAACTGAAACCAACTTAAAGCGCCGGAATTAAAAGAAGTACGTGAGTCAGTTCTCGTTGATTGGCACGACGTTCTTACTTGAGCGCTTACGCGTTTTTACTCTTAACTGTTTGGAACAGTATTATCCAATTTTATAAGACAACTTTGAACTATCCGAATAAAAATTGTAGTCGTAATATTTCAGCCACTGCTGTCGATTTATTTCATTAACGCTGGCTTTGTGCAGCATGAGTTGGTAGCCTATCCAAAGACTATGCGTGCTGATTTTGCGCTTTCTTTTTGCTATTATCTTGTTGCCATTGTCTGCTGTTGCTTCAGCTTTTTCCTCTTCTTCTATATATAATGTTTTTCTTTAGGTTCGTGCGACTTGTTGTGTAGCGAAGCGTCTACATTTATCTTGCTAAATTTTCCACCTCTTTAGATGTACTTTAATTAGATGATGCCTTTCAAAATGGCGTAGCTGAGGGAGCGTCTATATCAAAAGGCGCTTTCGCTTTAACTAATTTTTCGACCTCGTCTTTTGCTTTGCATCGCACCGGTTTCGACGCTGTTTCTGATGAGCGTCTTTGTTGAGCGTTCCTGCGTTTGATAATTTAATAAGGCGCCATGAAATTGACACTATTTGGGCTCCCTTCTTTGTTTTGTTGTTGTTGTTGTTATTTAAATGATGAATTTTGGCTCTTAAAACGTGGGTTGGTTTTTATTAGGAAGTGTCAACTGACATTATTAGGATGGAGATAAATTTAATAACTCAATTTTAAAGGATAACAGTTCGTCTATAAAGAGTGAGAACGATTTTGAAAAGGTCAATTTAAACTTATCCCAAGGTGATAAAAATAACAATTTATTTTTTTTAGATGCTTGAAGATTTTTTAGCTTAAAAATATTAGCTTTACAATTTATAGTTTTGAATTTTTGTGTGGATAATTTGTTGTCCTAATTTATACCTATATCAAATAAATTGTAATAGAACGAAACTTTTAGTTTTTTTAGCATATTTGACTTTAATGCTTTCTTACAGGTTGTAAAGCTCTTTTAAGTTTAAATATTTTTCAACTAATATTCTTTACATGCGATATTCCGTTTAAATATATAAATTTGTATTTCAGAATTAAATTTTAGAATATGAAATATTTTTAAGCTTTAAAAATCTCTACACGTTTTGTATCACTTAACTTTTTAAAACCTAATGTCATTGAAATCATATTTAAAATTTAAGATGTTCTAATTTTAAAAAGCTTTTCGAAACGAATACCTATTAGAATCATTTACACATTTAAACATTTATATTCGTTTTATTTGTAAAATTACTCTAATTTTGAACAGAATTAAAATTTTTTAAGTCTAAATTTATTTAAACTTCAAGCTTAAGTTCGTTAACTAAAAGCTTTCATTATTGCTTTTCATCGGTCAAATTAAATTTTAATCATACGCCCCGATGCACCATAAAATAACAACATCCACTCGAGACTTAATTGACTGCTGTTGTTGTTGTCCCGCAATTGACAACAAGCTTTTCGCTAATATTGCAAAAATAAATATAAACAGCCAAAAATAAACGTTTCACTTTAATTTTATTTATTCGAAAACTGAAAACAACAAATCCACTAAACCATTCACAAATACTTTGCAAATTTAAACAGAAACGCTTTTCGCTTTCTGTTTGCAAAAATTTTACTAAATCAAGACACATTGTTCGCTGTTGTCGCAAGTAATAAAGCAATAACAAAACCAACAAAAAATAGAACAACAAGAAAAACGAAAATAACCAACAACAAAGTTTATTGACAAATACTTCAAATTCTTGAGCGTACATTGGCATTGAAATCGCATCGCATCGATAAATGCGATATAGACAAAAAACCTGCTGTGATTGAACTGCTTTAACATGAATGCCACATACAAACATACATACATACATACATACATACATACATACATACATACATACATACATACATACATACAAATAAGCACATATACATATGCTGAATACATGCATGGGTACAATAAAAGGTATTCAAATCAATAAATTCAAAGAAAGGATTACCAACATTTTCTTTTAGCATTATTCTAGATTATTCGTTAATAGTTGAAATTATTATGTTTATAAAGTTAAGCATCTTTCACAAAATAATAATATAAATTATAAAATTTCTTAGATTTATTTCGTGTACATCTTGTTTATAAATTTGGTATATAAAATTATTTTTTTTATTTGTCGCTCGCAATTTAAGCGTTAACGTTTATTAAAAACGTTTTTCCAATGAAAACCAAAGAAATTTCACATATTTTCGCTATGTTTATTCGAAAGCAAATCAACTCCTGCCAAACTTTCTGGAGATCCTTTTTAATTACAGCGCCGAACAATGTTAAGCTTTAAATATTTATTCGTAAGCCTCAAGAACGCGCGACTTGTCAGTGCGTGGCTTGCGCAAGTCGTCTTGCCAGTTCACTCAGGTAAGGATGTATGTGAATAAAGTTACGCCTTCTACAGGGTTTCAATTGAATTAACAAGAAGGGCACGTGTTGCGCACCTAATGGCGGCAAATTCACAGCTTCATTTCGAGGTTGACACTGGTTGGGTGGTTGGTTGGTCGGTTGCCTGGAACTTGTCTTTTACCTGGAATATGTTAATATGGCATCATTTGATGCAGTGGCAATTAAAGCAGCAACTGGAGTTACACTAAAAATTACGGTCATTTATTGATGGTTAAAAATATGTTTATTTTTTGTTTCGAAATTTATTTATTAAATACAAGTATAAACACAAATAGAATTGTTATAGATTACATATACATTTTTTATAAACTAAAATTTCTCAAAAAAAATTGTATAGTACAAGTTATACAAAATGCTAAAAAATTTTCTTAAGAATTCTTAAATTTAACCGAAAATTTTCTCCGTGTAAAATTGCACATCGACGCTGGTAATTATGCAAATGTGATTGCGTGCGTGTGTAGATGAATTAAAACACATACACACACACACTTTTAGAGGAAACGCTAACAGTCTTTCAAGGCGCCGCACCGCATTCACTGTACTTTGCATAATTTTAAACATCTCTCATTAAGTACTTTTTACACTGATTTATAAAACGAACGAATGAATTTAAAAAAAAAGTGCATACTATGACATGCGGTACGGCACGCGTGGAGATGTGGTGCTGCCTTTGTCGCAGCTAATAAAGAGCGTGCGACGAAACGTTGAATGAAAGATTTACAAGAGCGCTCGATGCTGGCAAAAGGTAATTAATATGTTAAAACGTCAAAGGAGCAGCGAACAGTACAACATGTGGTATGAGTGGTTTTAATTATTCATTTAACAATTTTATATGGTAAAAAGAAAGAGATATTTATAGACGTTACTTAAATCAAATTGAGAAAAGTTATTTTCGCGTGTTCTATTCATTTATTTTAATAGACACAATGGGTACATTTAAATGCACAAACAAGGACGAAAAAGATAGATGTATTGGTTTTTCTAGCAAATTTATGAAGTTGATTTTATAGACTTTATAGTGCGATTTAATTTTATCATAACAATGAAAATAGGAATAACAAAATCACACCCAAGAGTTCTAAAATAGAATTAAATTTTTTTTAAATCTTTGGATAAATTAAAATATAGTTTAGACCTATTTCGGATAGTAATACCAAGTTAACAGTTGAATGTTTTTCACTTATACGACATCTCCACTTGCAGGCTCCAAAGGCATTGGATCACGCTTCGAGGAGCAACGCCTCACGCTGCGCATACACCGCGGTCGCGGCTCAAATCAGCACGATTCGACGCACAGCAATGGCAGCACACAGAGCACAACCACCACATTGGGTACACCCTCACCGGAGCGTCTCTCCAAATATGCCACACGTCGACTGCACCATCATCACGACAAAATCAAGATTTCTGTCTCGTATGCGTCCAGCGAAAATATCCACGAACTGACAAGTGACGGCAGTGAACAGCAACAACAGCGCGGTGGCGGCAGTAGTGCGCTCTTTAGTGCGGTACACTACAATTCGTCGAATGGACGCGACTCAACCGAAACGCAACTATATCGACAGCATCACGGCGGCAACAGTTGCTATCTGCAGGTTGGCAAAAGTATGCCCGACATGTCGCGACGGCAGTCGAACGTCAGCGAGATATGCAGTGTCGGTGGCGGAGATACTATGCGTCATTCGAATCACCAGCCAAAGCAGAAGATGGGACGGCGAAATATTAAGGCGCAAGTCAAGCGTTTTCGCATGGAGACAAAGGCCGCCAAGACGCTGGCCATAATCGTGGGCCTCTTCATACTCTGCTGGCTGCCCTTCTTTACAATCTACATTATTCGGCCGTTTTGCCAGGACTGTATCGATCCGTTGCTCTTTTCGGTGCTCTTCTGGCTCGGTTATTGTAATTCCGCCGTGAATCCAATGATTTATGCGCTCTTCTCAAAGGACTTTCGCTTTGCGTTCATGCGCATCATTTGTCGCTGCTTCTGCGCTCGCCAAAGTGTTTCGCTGAAGAGTTCGCGACGCGGTTCGGATATGTCGGCGATTAAAATACGTGAGCGTACGCCGAGCATAACACCCAGCGCAGCGGCGCATTCGCTTGGCGATGATAACGAAATACATCATTCGGAGATGAGTATGAGCCATAATTACAACAACCACAATAATCACAACAACCATAACAACCACAACAATCACGACTCCAGATGACGTTCGTTCGGACCCAGCTCAAGTTCGCAGAGCAGCTTGGGCGGGGTTCGAAAATCAAGTTTAAAAGTGCCCGTTTATGAGATTTGCCATCCGCTGGTCATGGAATCGCCTGCCTATTCGTATGTGGAATGCAGCAGTGGCAGTGTTGCGACTGGCAATGGTAATGGTCTGGGCGGCACTGGTATGGGGGGCTCGGCGCGTACGCAATTGTAGCCGCGTCGCGTTGAGGCGTTGAAGAAGTCAAAGGCGACAAGGGGCAGGGCAGTACGCTTAAAGCAGTTCGTTAATAACTGAGTTTAGGTTTAAGTTGCATTTAGTATTAAGTCACAATCTTTTCTTTTTCACGAGATAACCATTTAAAATCTGGGCGCTTAAAAGTTAAAAAGTGAGTTTTTTTGGAGCAAAGATCTTTTGTTACCCTATTTGACGCGTGTACGATCCTTTTAAGAATTTCAGCTATCAGCTGCATTTGAAAAAAAATCCATCCCTTCACTAGAAAAATTAAATTTTTTTTTTAAATTTCAATTAAGAAGTGAATATTTTTATTTTTCAATTGATTTTTTTAGGGGTCCCACAAGAAGTTTATGCAACCGTCCTTAACGCTATTACTTCTGTGTTTTACGCTATGGGAGAAAAAAAATGAAATTCGATCCGATTTTGCATGTGAGATCGATTATATTGAATGATTTAACAAATTCTTTTTTCTTTTAACCGCTTATTTCCTGTACTAAAAATTCTGTATTTTTTCTAATTATTCTATTCTTCAGATTCATATAAAAGGAAATTCAGACGTGCTGCTGTATATGTTTGTTCCACAGAATTATAAATAGATTCCTAAACATACCGCGAAACACAGTACATTAATTGTGTGAAATAACTGTGTTTTCTGTTTTACCAGTAAATTGTATTTTGTTAGATGAAATGTTAACTATTGAATAGGTACTAATCAATGTTGGCTTAAGTGCGGTTTCCCTGTTAAAGTTTTAACTTAGTCAAATGGGGTTATCACAAAAATGTAAAGACTCTGTGAATGTTGCTTTTAAGACCCTTCCCTTTAGAGCGTTAAAAAACCGTGAGTTGTTCTGCTTAAAATTATGTATATTTTGCCAAATACATAAACAAGACTTTTCATATATTTACATGTAAAATGGCTTTTTAATAAATTTATATCTAATTGTCTCAAATATCAAATATCAATAAGTACTAAGTATAAAAAAATTACTCATACGCAAGCGCTTTTTTTTGTTTTAGCCCTGTGTTTCTTATTTAATTTGTTTAGTTTAAAAGTTTTAAATGATCATCGTTTTATGCTAAGCTCACACTCAACTAAGCCGACATTTTGTTTATTTTGTTTTCACTTCCAACTTAAAGCGCAACTAAAACTAATCCTTTACAGAAGAACGCTTTGTTTCAAGACATCCTGAAACTTTCGAAGCACTTTAAACACGATTAAACTTTGAAGAAGCAAACAAATGAGCAGCTGCTCGAATTAAAAAAGATTTCAACATTTTGCACTAAACAAAAAACTTTTAAAATTGATTTTAAATCGTTTCACACTTTCTTGGCTAAAACAATAACTTAACTCAAAAAAGAAAACATTCTTACTTAAAACTACGAAATCACAAAGTCAAGATTTTACTTTTTGCTTTACTTTACTTTACTTTCACGGGTGATTATTTTTGCAAAATCCAGCCTAAATAAATAAAGAGTTGCTTTTTTCTTTTGGTTTCACAAGAATTGTGTGAAGCACGTTTGCCTTAAGAAGCGTGGCTGAGTGAAGCGGTGCGTATGAGTAACATTAATTCACATGCAAGAGGAAAATTCAACTTAATTAAATGCTGTAAAAATGTATGAAAAAGGTAATGCACTAATTCTAAGCCATTTACAAAATATTCGTAAATATGTTAGCAAATAATATTCTATTTTAAGTACACACATTTTTGATGTACATAAACAAAACAAAAAAATAACTTCATTAAAAAACAAAACAAAACATTTTGCTGAATATTTAAAAAATAATTAATAAATAAATTCACAATTTGAGAGCTATAAGTACCTCCAGTCTTTAAATTAAAAGAAAAAAATTTGCATAAAATATTTAATTCATATTTAAATGAATTTTTACCACATATATTAAATGAATTATTAAATTTCATATTGGACTTATGCTAAATAAATTTGTAAGTACGTTAAAAGTTATATTAAAAATAAAATTTAATTAAACATTTTTAATAAAATAGTTAATCGAATGTGTTAAATTACAAATCTGGCAAAACCACAAATATGCAAAAACAAAAAGCAAAAAAAAGAAAACAGAAATCACTGTAAATATTATATTTAGTAATATTTTTCATTTAAGATTTTTACTTGTACAAACCAAACACACAAACACAAAAAAAAACAAGCAAAAAACAGTTATGCATAATTAAAATAAAATTAAATTTTAAATTAAAACTAGCATTGATAAGCGAATATGGTAAACGTTTTAACTTCCAGTTTAAAAAAATACCCAACACTTGTGCGTTTTATTTTAAAAGCTAGCGCGAACATTTCACACAGTCAATTTAGTGCAGACAAAGTACAGCGCGAAAACGCAACGCAACACACAGCGACGAACAACAACGACAGCGACGACGAGCAGTATCATCTGTCGACTGTAGCTTTTTTTTTAGTTTTTTATTTTTCAATTAAGCCTCGCGCATTATCCTTTGTAATGCCAGCAGCGTAATTAACAAAATGTTTTAAAATTTCGTTCAGAAATATCCAAAGGCAAGCGCAACAAAAAAATAACACTTTAAAATAAAATACAAACAAAAAAAAAAAGAAAATAAAACAAAAACAAAAACATGTTGCAACACTACGAGTGAATTAAAGTGCTTCAGCAACACGAAATTGTTGCCTACACCCCACTTAGCTAACCTATACAGAAGCGAACGGGCGGCTTTGCATTTGAGTAAGTTTTCGCATACACTTAGAACAAAGTTCGTGGTAAGTACGCGTAAGTATCCAAAAATAGAATAATGATCCTGCATTATTTGATGGTAAAAATAATGTTGGTTAATAATTTTTGTTTGCGCCAAACAAATACCGAGCCGTTAGGTTGAGTAGGTATAAAATAAATCTACATATAAAATCTACAAAAGTATCTGCAATGGTTGCTGATAATGCAATCATTATGACATCTAAACTAACTCATACAAACCATTACAATAACTTTTTATGGTAAGGACTTTAATAACTTGTTATAATAACTCTTAAATAAAACAAGTCATGAAAGCGTTTGCAAAGTAATGGATTCATTTCAATAGCGATGAACAAATTTGTAAATCTTTCAGACAATTCGTGAGTAAAGTAAATTTTATCTGTAGACCACTCGAAAACTTATTTCGCATTCACTTTCATAATTTCGATAATTTTATTAATAATAAAAAAAAACCCCCAACAAATAAATTAAATTTTAAAAACACTACTACACTCAAGCCGTTGCTGCGATATTGATGCTTGAAAGTAACTACTCCTGTCCTGCGGCTACTCGCTCGGCATGGAGTTAATAAGATGAGAAAAGTGAACGACGAAAAAGAAGAAGAAAAAGAAGAGCAAAGCAATAGCGAGAAGACGATCTCGAGAGGTATTTTTTAATTAGCTGCCAACATTGGTAAGAACGAGGTACAGATGACAAAGAGCTCACCTACGCCAAGGAATTTCAATAAGCCAGCGAAGAAACTTTGGCGTAATTTTCTGTGTGTACGCTGCCCGCAGCATACTGTGAGGCGTGAGGCGTGCGCGCAGAGGCAGCTGCTTAAATACTAGCACGCTTATTAAAACACTCTGCGTTTATCGCACGAATGGCATCTTGCTAAGCAATTTATGCGTTCGAGTGGGTATCGTTGTTTTTTCTCTATATATATTTTCTCGATTTTCGCGCGTGCAAGAATTGTGTCCAATAAAAGAATTACACACAAAAATTACAACAGCAACAAAAATAAATAATCGAAATCCTATTTTCAAATGTTCGGGCATTTACAAAATGTTTTATACGATTGAATTAGAGCGATAAAGTGCTTTATGCTGTGCTCGCACACATTCACGCTTATACGCGTACATAAGCACGGGTGCGGAACAACCAGTGAAATGTCTTCTTCTAAATAAAAGTTATTAAGAAATTAAATTTATTCTTAAATTTTTTTTTTAATAATTCATCCCAATTCGTTGCCAAGTTTTGGAAGGATCTCAACTAGTTTCCCTTCAATTGAAGTAAATGACAAAATATTTAAAAATGTTAATGAATTATTTAGTTACACTCAACAAAAGTGTTTAGTAAGTTTTAGATTTTCTCTAAATTATTAGAATTGAAATAGTCGTTCGGCCCAACAATGAGTTAATGCAGTCCTGCATTTAGACTCGCACACACACATAAAAACGCATGCTTTCACACTTGTCCATTTATAAGTTTGGCAATTTGCCCGCCAGATGTCTTCTCCTTGCTGCTGGAGAATAAAATAAGTTTCTTTACTTTAATTCGATTGCTTTGGCGCTTCTGTAACTTGTTTTTTTTTTTGTTCATCTTGCTTTTGCTTTCGTTGCACCAAAAACGTTTCATTTCATTTCGATGGGATTTAATTCGGCCAACGTAAATAATGGCAATGGAAAAGTTTTTAATCTGGCATTGTCTGGCCGAGCGGGCGTATACGCGTCCACTTTGACCTTTAAGGTGACATTTTGAAATGGTTCACACGAATTTTCAGTTCAAGTTAATTTTTGTCACACAATATTAAGCGGTCAATATATGTATCTGATGGAATTTTTTAGCGAGGTTTAAAATTTTACAGTTTAAAGAATTATTTTTAAATTAATTTGTGTGTTTAAATTACGCTTTAAAAAGTTCAGATTAAAGCAGAATGTATATTTAAGACACCGCGACGCGACGCGACGCGACTTTCTTACTTCGCTCATGTTGCAGATAATTACTTGCGCTTGCAATTTAATTACAGTTTAAGTAAGCCTATTTCGTTGGATCCGCTTCCTGTTGTTTCTTTTCTCCCTTTGCTGCAATTATTCTGTAAAAGTAAAATTACTTTGCAGCAGTAACGCAAGCTTAACATTAGCAACATCACGAGCGGAAAGCAGCTTTAAGTTAAGACGCCGGAAATTGCATTTAATAATAATTAATTTATTATAATAAAGCCTAAAAGTAGGCAAACATTGTGCTAAAGTCAGTTGATAGTTTCTGCTTCATAACACAGGGTATTTCAGTTGAACTTGTTATTTCTAATAAGAGTTCTGCAGTAATTTGATTTAAAAATATTCACATAAAATTCGTTTTAATATGACGACTGACTGACTGACTGACTGAAGCCTCTAAAAAAAAGCAGTCAACTGTACGTGCAACAACTGTGTCCGTGTCCGTTTCCGTTTCTGTTTCCGAATTAAAACTGAATTAAGGTGGAATTTTTTAAAAGAAAGTTCTAAATAAAATCAACCTGAGTTGATCTGTGTGCTTTGGTGCATTTCAGCGAAAAGGTACACACCTTATATAGAAAATGGAAAAAAATAGAAAAAGGATGCACACATGTACGCAGTACCCACACCAAGTGGTGTGCGAAATGTTGTTGCAGCATTGGCTTGAGTTAAATTTCCTGCTCTTGCACAAGCGGGATAAAGCACCAAGCAACAACACTTGTGCTTAACTTTGCGCAAGATATCATTCAGCCAACTACAAGCACATGTGCGCTAACATGCACATTCTTGAAACGGAACAAACGAAACGGAAGCTACAGTGTGTGGCAAAAGTATGGAACACCAAATATATATGCTTTAATATTAGGATAAACATTACAATACAATTTTCTTATAAAGTTGAAAATCACAATAAAGAAGTTAGATATTTGTTCCCACCTTTTATTAATATATAAGTTTGTCGCACACTGTGTATGGCAAAAGCATCAATTGCTGTCGCTTTTGCAACACTTGCCACCAACATTTCAGCACCATCTGCGGCAGCAATGACGCAACGTTGACTTGCGAAGTTTATAAAGTATGCTTAACATGGGCGAATACTTTTCTTACGCTGCTTTTTGAAGACATTTAAATCCGTTTGTGCTTGGCCACACACAAGTACACACTAACACGCACACGCAAACAAACAAATACTTGGCAATTGCTTAGCGTGCTTTTTGGCAAAAAAAGACGCCATTTCATTCCGCTCGTTGCTTGCTGCTGCTGCTGCTGCTACCGATGCACATTTCAATGAATGCTTTTGACGCTTGTACGCTTGTAAGACGCGCGCGTGTATGTCAGTCGTCGGTTGCAGTGTGCCTGCAACGATATTTCACCGCTGTTGTAACTTTTCTTTTATTTTTTGGATTGCTCGACGCTAAATAATTCGAAATGTATCTGGCGCTGTCGTAAAGTTGAGATATTTAAAATTCTCATTTGTATGCAAGCTTTGCAGGTGATCATAGTTTATTTTTTCTCTTTTGTATTTTCTTTATGTGATTGCGAAAAATTGTATTCACTTTGTAAATTTCAAACTAAGCAGGAAATAAGAAAAAATTAACAAAAATCTTATGTGATGCGAACGTTAAGAATGTCACCCCTACCAACATTTTATAAAATATATAACATATAAAATGTTTAAGGAGACTAAACGAATTTGTCAAGATTGCCTTAATATGGATATCACTTAACTTTAAAAGCTTTTGAACAACGAAATATGACTCTCAATAAAAAAGTAATAACTTTTAATCTATTTTTTTATTTGTATATGGTATTGTTTTATGTATTTATAATTAATTATATTTAATCCATCTTAAAATTAATAATCAGTTTTTGTATGAAAAAATGTAAGTTTATTCTATTATATTTAAACCATTGTCATATATATATGTCAATGTACTTCCACGTGTTATAATGCAACATTATTTTAATAAGAAATTTCCCCCTGCATCGCATTTATTGATTCCCATCAAGTAAGTACTTTGGAACTGAGAGGTTAATCAAAACTAATTTCATTTCAAGAACTTTGTGAGATTTCACTCAATTTAAAAAAATCTTTAATGGATGTACAAATTTAGGTTTAAAAAAGAGAATCACCAGTCGTCATATATTTGTTAAAATTTTGGTCATTATCAAAAATAAATTGTCTAAAAAATTTGTTTTGCTTTAAATTTATTACTTATTTGCTTTATGAAACCAAAAGTTTGTTTAAATATTTTAATGGAACCAAACGTTTTTTTACTTTGTTTTATGCCTCAGGCTCAAAGGAATACTTCTTGCCATCAAGAACGCACCCCTCAAAGGAATGATATCAATAAAAGTCAGACTAAAAAATTTGCTCCACTTGGCATATCCTTCCGCTGACTAACTTCAGTCAATGGCAACAAAAAATAACTAAAATGGAAAAGGGAAAAAACTCGCCTCCGCCACTGTGGCGCCCAATTATGTGCTTGTTGGTTTATCCCCCTCGGATAAATCGCATCGATTTGCTCAAATCACTTCTGTTTTATCGCATAACTTTGGCTTTTATCTTAGAAATGCCGAAAGAACTTATACGTTTTTTTCTCATTTAGATATTTTGTGGGATCAAAAGTGTATTTGTTGTGTGTTTAGTGTATTTATTTTTATTGTTCTTGTTTTTGTTTATGTTTATTTTGTTTGTTATTTATGAACCAATATGTTGCCACTTTCAGCGACTTCGGCCTTACATATATGTTGACGTAATAGTACAACCAACTTGCGTCCAAGTAAATCAATATATATTAAAAAAAAAGGATTTAAGCGTTATATATTCAACTGAAAACATAATGTCAAAGCAGTTAGAATGTACTTCATCACATTTGAAACGCCACATTACGCTTCGCATGGAAAACTTACCCTCGACAAGCTGTCGAATTTGTCTTTAAATTGACAGTCAAATTGCGGTACAAATTATTCGATTAATTTGGCCGCTTAATTGTTATGGGCGGCACCAGAGGTGTAATCGATGCTTGAGCACGTTCACAAGATTGTTAAGCGTCGTCCAGCTGCCGGCGTCAACAAACGCGTCACCTGCTGTTGCTTCTACTGATGCTGCTGCTAATGTACTTGTGTGTGTGTGTGTGTGTGTTTGTGTTGTTGCGGTGCGTCGGCAACACTGCCACCTAAAACGGTGCAAATTCAATTGGGAAATTAAAATAATGAGCATTCGCTAAGGCAGCTTGCAAAGTGCTGAATTTCACCGCGGGTGAATACACAGCAGGACAACAACAGTAACAACAACAATATCAAAATGACATTTACAACAATAACAACAGTAATTATTGTAAACAACACAAATCGACACTCACAACACGTCGCGAGACAATAAAATACCACAACCTGGCGAAATGGACAACGACTTCCACGGGCAATCACAACCTTAGAAAATGCACCAACAACAACAAAAATATATATATGGGGCATTTAAGGATTTTCATACTAAACAACAGTTAACCGGCATGTTTGTTTTTGGGTGATGTAAATTATTTTTTCTTTTTCTTTCAAAAACCGAATATTTTCTTATTCGGAAAAAAACTTGTTTAAAAAGTTGTTCTAATTTTACTAATTTTATATTGATCACTTCAAGAGATCCAAGAGCCATCCGGTCCCAAGATGTGCTAGTTCACATTGATTGGCATGAAACTACGACTTAATAACGCCATCCAGCCCCAAGATGTGCTAGTTCACATTGGCTTAAACTAAACTGATGAATTTGATCCAAGAGACATCCGAATTTGATCACTCCAAGAGATCCCAAGATGTGTTAAATACAGACTCCACGATATCCGAGGTCACAGGCTCTATGATGCACAGGTATTGGCCTATTTTTGCGGTCTATGACGCTGATCACACCAACAGGTCCTCAGTTGCGCTCGGTCGCACTGTCCTGAGTCGAGGACTTAATCACCTCAACCTGTCCCAAGTTGTGCTAGATCGTCGTGATGATACAGCCCCTTTGAACGCTTCGATGTAAATTTCGCTATTTTTTTACTTTAATTTATTTCTTTTTTTTACTATCCAAAATAATTCACAATTTTAACTACAGTTACTCAAGCATTGGCTTGTAGTACAGTAAATTGTTTAGTTTTAAGATTTGTAAACTTATTGTTAGTCTTTTAAGTTGATAAAGAGATACAATAAATAAAGAATTTTATGAAAAAAAATTTATATGTTGTGGTACACGGTGATTTTAATTATATAGAACTAGCGAATGCCCGGCATGCGTTGCAATGCCACTTAAAAAATATGGTAGCATAACTTCCCAGTACTTCGCGGTACTTCCATTAGTAACGGAACTTCCCCGTACTCCCGTTAGTTAGCGGAACTTCTCGGTATTCACCGTTGTAGCGATTCTGAGTTATGGCTGTGAAAATATCGGCATACAAACTCGATAACAAAATCCCAAATTTTTACAAGCAATATTAGCAATGTAATCGTTTATTATCACGTATTTAATCAAATTGTGGGCGTAATAAGTGGGCGTGGACAATTTTGTATATCCTGTTCTTCTTCCCGGTGCATCCCGTTACATGTTTTCTATTTAGCACATCAAGTTTTTAAACAAATGGTGTTAGGAGTAAAAATGATCAACCCTTTTTTTGAAAGTGTGCGTTAAATTGATCCAACCACGCCCATTTTTGGGGAAGTTATCGATAGTGCCAATACAAACTCAGATACCAAATTTTTAGGAGCAATATTAGCGAAATAATCGAATATTTTAACATAGTTTTACAAATTGTGAGAGTAATAGGTGGACGTAGCAAAATTTTCTTTGCCCTAAACCTAAGTTGGCGTAAGCACAGCAACTCCCTAAAATTTCATCAAAATCGGATGAATAGTTTAGACGCCCATTTGGTACAAAGAAAGAAAGATAGAAAGAAAGATAGAGGAATTCATTTTTATATATATAGATAGATTGTTTCTCATTATTTTTATATACAAATATATATATTTGTATATATATTTTACAACCGGGTACCTGACTTATAAATATTTATATATATTTTATATTTTATAAAAAAAAACCGGTTACTGCAAATTAAATTTGTTCACTCCCTTCAAATGGGAGGAAGCAGGCGTCACTTATCCCTACCACAACATTAAATTTAATGAGTTTATTTGCTGCGCGGCATCTTTGCCAATACGCAATTTCGCTATATAACAAGCGGCGGTCCTAACTGTATTGTAGCTGTGGAAGGGGCAAACAGTTAGTTGGCTTGTATGTAGAACCCACAGAGAGGGTATTTACCTTAGCATAAACAAGAAACAAAACTGCCAGCCGACTTGCCCTTCAGACATATTTTTGTTATTTCTATAGTCGAATTTTCAAGCGGCTCCAAAGGTTTTTTTTGTTTTTCATTTGTTTTTTCTTTTTTGTTTTTTTGTTGTTGTTTCGGGAGACCCCGCTAAATGCGATACATTTGCGGTAATTCGCCTAAAGCAAATTACAAACTAATTTTTTGTTTGTATTAAATAAAGCACATAAGTTGACTCATACACACACAACTACTTAAATGTATACGTACTTATACGGGGTAAGGTAATTCAGTGTTGGTCAACTAAAAACAGAAAATATGTATACAAAATAAATTAAGCTCGTTTATTTTAAGGTGTAATATATATATGTATAAGATGAGAATATCCAACCCGATATTGTGGTTTTCTCTCTTTAAAAACTGAATGTTTGTGTAGTTGCCTTGGTTGCTACAAAAATATTAAGCGAATAAGTATGTATGTAAGTAAGTATGTTGTCAAAAATAAAAAATTCCAAAATAAGGCAGAAATCGAGGTAAGTTCGCTCAATTTGCGTTCTCATTTCTGCTTTCCTTATCTTATTCAAACATTTTCTCAAAACTAGAGTAAAAGACTTTTAATTATAAAATCTACAATCCTGTCGTTAATTAACATCCAAAAATTTTTTAATTATTAAATAACCTTAACTATAATTCTTCAGGTCCATTTATAGGTAACAGCATTCTACCTCATTAACACAACACTGACAAGAGCGTTTAAAAGGCCCTTCGCTGTTGCTATTTTGTTGCGTTGTCAGGGTTAATACTTATACTTACGTACTTACCTGCCTACCTGCCTACCTAGCGAACAACATAATTTGAATTTGCACTTTCCGGTTTCTGGGTGTGTGTGTATATGTGTGTGCGGAGCAATTTCATTATATCAAGAATTTGATCGTATTTGACACTTGATTTTACGCACGGCTGCCAGGATACATTATACTCGAATTAGGTTATTCGGGAACGTAAAGAAGCGCTGAATTGAATGGCGAAACATAACAACAAAAACAACAAAAAAACACAGCCAAAAATTTAAATCAACTTTCTGGCACTTTGGCCGCATGATGCTCTACTTTAGTGTGTACGTGTGGGCAAGAAACATGCCAACATTTCTATCCATGCCGACAAAACAAGAGTATCAACACAACACAACGCTTGCGGTTGTTTGTGTTAAACTTAACTTTGGCCATATCCTGTTTAGGCTTACCCTGGATAACTGTTTGCCTGACGGCAAATTTCGGAGCAACTTTTAAACAAAGTTTTATTTTACATTTTAAATATCTTCACATTTAAATTACCAGCGCCAGAGTCGTTGTTGTTGTTGTTGTTGTTTTCCGCAGTGCTCTTGCACGTCTGAACATGGAAGTCAAGCGTCGGAATCTGTGCTTTAATATTATGCTAATTTGAATGTAGCTCACTTTGAGGCGATTTGCATTTGCGTCGTTTACCAGTAGAATTCTGAGATTATTTCGGCCAGGAGGTTTTGTTTGGACAAAACTTTACGCCCACTATTGAGTTAGCTATTTTAATGATTTGTCAGTCAAATATTTTTGTACATAAACACTAGCATATATATTATATATACAGGCAACTGGTCAAACATTTTAATGAGAGTTTAGTGATGGATTAACTAGGACATAATGTTTGTAATTTAATTTCATTATTTAATAATAATTTATTATTTATTTAATGTGAAATTGTTTAATTGTTAAGCCATTTACAAAGAATAAGAATTGATTTTATCTAATTTGAATTACATGGAAAATTGTTATTACAGAGACAATTCATATTTCATATTAAAATTATTTATTTTAAGAAGTGTTTTAACTCAAATTATTCAGAATAAAAGGAAATATGAGGCTTAAGTTTCTCCTTTTATTGGAATAGATAATTTCGTTCCTTTAATTTTAAGAGCGCCCCTACCACTTACCTTTGCATCCAATTATGATGTGGCATTCTACTCCTCGCCCAAGTAAATATATATGCTGCAAATTCTATGAGAAAAAAACGCTTCAATGAATTAAGTAGAATTTTGTTCACATTTAAACAGTTCGCGGAATCGTCCAAGCGTGCGAAAATTATCACCAACTGGCGTAAATAATTCATATTTGTGCTGGTGGGCGTCGCTTTGTTTCATTTCAGTGTTAAATGCTTTTAATTATGCGATTTTGTGGTCGAGCACAAAAAATGGCGCAGCCAACAATTTATTACGCCAGCACACGAAATAATGTCGGCCATAAATAACGCGAATTCGTTTTGCAAATTCCCAACGCAAATTTGAGATACAATTTCATTGGTCGTTTGAACACTCAACTCAAATTTCATAGTCAATATTTGCAGTTATTACGCTTTTAATTTGGTTGCACAAGTGGCAGACATTTTGCTTTTATTAACTGTACTGTACTGCAGTGCTTTGATGCTCGACTTGACTTGACTTCACTTGGCGGTAAATTTGCGTCGGTTGAAGTGAAAATTTAATGAAATTTTCACGTAATTAAATGCAAAATCCCAGTTGACTTTTTAATTTGCTTCCAGTTTGGGACAGTCGGTCGTCGTAAATTGTGGATTCATCATGCTGAATGCGAATGCATGTGGCACTTTACTATTGCTGCACAGGTGGAAGTTTTGCAGCCATAAATCCCGAAGGTGAATTTTTTATATGATTGGAATTAAAGCCTGATTTTTTTTTATAGCTGTACTCGCTGTTAAATCGTGTTTTTGTTGTAAATTTGTAAACAGAAGATTGCGATGATTTTAAATTTATACAGTAAGTACCTCTTAAACTTTTGTTGTGTAAAAAATAAAAACAGCTGATTTCCAAGGCACAAACGAGTATTGCTAATATATTTTTTTTTATTAGGTTAGTTTACGAATGAATTGCAGAAAATGAAAAGGGTCAAAAATATCAATTATTTCGGGTATAACCGAAACAAAAATCAAAATAATATCTTTTTAGTTGCTTTTAAGCAAAATTTCTTTATTACGAAACAATGTCACTAATTCTGTCCAAAATCGTTTATATCCTACCACTGTGCTCAAATGGTCTCTTAACCGTCCAGTCAGTTTGTCCTTCTTGGCACTAAAGCTACCTGAGAGTATGTGTCTATGTATCTGACATTTTGTGGTTAACTCTTCTGTCTGTCTGTCTTTAATATTTAGCACTGCAGTCTTGGACAGTGGTCCCTGGAGCAGTTTTTTTCGAGTTCTTCCTTTTTCTGATTTTGTACATATGTATGAAGTTAACCTCACTCATCCATTGACTTCATTTTCATTCATTAGAAATGTTTTGGTATGCCAAGCACGTTAACCGTTTCTAGCGGAAGTACTCGTTGCGATTCACATATACAAAAACAACAGGAAGTTGATATCAAGTCAGCGGAAATACAAGAACATGGTTTTGCATGGGTTTGTCTAGAAAGTAACCTTTTATCCGACATAAACGAAAAATAAGATTTGGAAAAAAATTTTGATAAAATTTTCTTTTCTGCTAATATTTTTTTGTATCATATTTTTTCCATGCGTGAAGGATTCATTTTTGAGGAGGCTTTTCAAATTGTTACTAAAGAAAAACTCATACAGTGAAAATAGTGTACAAAACAATCACAATTGTTGTTGTTGTTGCTGTTGAAAAAGTGCCAGGAGTAAAGTAAGTATTTACCATAACTGAATTTCCGCACATACTCGTACCACATGCTTCAATTTCCTGTGGCCAAAAGTGAGATCAAATGTCACAGACATTTTGATAGTTTCTCCGCACAGATATTGATTTGAGGCGATGCCAAATCGACAGCATTTTCTATTCAGCCATAAAAACCGCTTGCTCGGTTGAAGCAGCACAGCCTGCTCCGCACAGGATGGAAACCGCGCTCAACAATGAGGCATGCTAAGCGCCGTAAATGCCGCAAATACACCCCGAAGCGGTTCAATATTGGATTAGGACGAATGTGTCACAACATCAGCAGCACCAACTGAATGTCAAATAGCAGAGCTCCAAGCATCGGTGGTAATTTCCAAACGAGAACAATGCCGTATATGAAGGTAAAATTCAGGGTGTCAAAATAAATAATTTAACAAATATAATTATAATTTAATAAAATTTTTTTTTAAAGATTTCATTAAAAAAGAAATAATTAAAGGAGTTTTTTTAATTTTTTTAATTATTTCTATATTTTGTATTAGAAGCTCCGACTGTGTCAAACTAAATAGCTTCCTGGCAGTCGGAGTCATGTGCATGTGTTTCTATTCTATCTTTGTGTATGTGATGAGCGCAGAGCGAAAGTCGCTAGCAGCGTTCCACAGCAGATCTACGCAGCCGCTGATTTTGGCATTTTGCTTTTCTGTGCTTTTTTTCTTCTTCGGTTTTAATGTTTTTCGTCGCTTTAAGCCGCTCGACACGCTCTATTGCCAACTTGGCAATTATGGGATTTTGTTGTTGTAGGTTTCTTTTGTTGCTGTTTCCGCTGCTGCTGGCTACCAGTGCTGCAGCTGCTGGTTTCAATGCTTTGAATGCGACTATTTTCGACTATTTTCGAAAACTTTTCTGGAATTTTAAGCAGTTGCTGCAGGGCATGTGTGACTCTGTTTGTTGTTGTTGTTTTGTTTTTCTTGCTTGTTTGTTTGCTCTAGTGCTAAAGTGTATGTATGTTTGAAGAAGTGCGTACATGTGTATGCGTTCTTGTGTGCGTAGAATATTAACGAACTACTTTTGCAGCAAATAGTTAAGTCATGTGTGAACATTTTGGATGCGTTCTCTGTATGCGACACCGAAGTAAAACGTTGATTTGGGTAAAACCATCTTTCTTAATGTCAGTTAAATTTTGGCTAATGTCGGTTATTACTTTAAATTAAAATAGGAATTTAATGAAAAAAGTTTTTGCGAAATAAGACATTTATTTGTATTGCAATTTCTTTGCATGAGTTTATTTTAAATTCTTAAAGCAAAAACTTTAAGATTTAATATTGCTTGGGTTTAAGTAACTTCTATAACCTTTTCTGTTTCTGTTTTTGTTTAAAATTAAAGAATTTGAAATAAAATGTATACCATTTAAATCTTAGCAATCTACATATTAAAGCCTATCTCATTTTCTTTTAAGTGACTATAAATTGGAGACTTCAATAAAATTAAGAATGTATATTTTCTTTAAGAGTAAATTATTATCGTGCAGAAATTGATATTATTATATATTAAAAGAAATATTTAAGTAAATTTAATAAATATTACTGTTTAAGGTCCTTTCAACAAAAATTTCTTATTTTGTTATATGCATTTAAATATATAATATATATATATACAATATTTATGGACAAATTTCTAAAAGTTGATGTCAAAATACCTTCGGCATAAATCAAAACAACTTTATTCACACCCATCAACTAGCGTTGCGTCTAAATGCGCACTAAATCTACCCACACCAACGATAAATCACAATTGGCCGCTGTTTTCAATATTTCGATTATAAATCATTGGAACAAAAATCAAAAGCGATTGTGGATTTCGGATTATGCTGCCGAAATTCGCCTAAATTTGCCGCCAACAAATTGCAGCCACATAAATTCGACTTTAATAAATTCGCAGCAGACCGGAAGCACGTAACAAACGTCAATAGTTTTTTTTTTCCGTTGTGTTGATTTGCTGTGGCTTTTCTGTGTATATGTGAGTGTGCGTGTGTGCATGATTTTGTTTTGTGCGTTATTAACAACATTTTTGGCCGCTTGACTATAAATTCGCCTTCAGGGCAAATATTGAAATACCTGAGAGCACGTTGGATATAATTTATCACGAGCGAAACAAAAAGGACGAAATTCATAAAGCGACCTCAAATAACGAAACTACGAGTAAAATAAGTCATTTTTGTTTGTATAATGTGTGTGTGTGCCTGTGAATGCCTGCCGCTTGGCATACCTTCACTTCCGTTTGAAGTGTTTTCGTGTTGGGCATTTGCTGCATGTTGAAAGTGAAAGTGCGCGCGTGATTAATGCGCAGGCATAAAGGACTATTTCTAATCGTGCTTGTGTGTGTGAGTATGTGTGCGTGTGTTTGCATGTTTTTGTGTATGATCGTTGTTATTATTACTGTCGGTGTAAAGAGCGCGCATAAAGCCGAACAAGTCATCAAAAGTCATGAAAGAAAAATTTCGGAACATAAACACAAAACCGCACGCGGAAGCCCACAGTACTTAATTCTTTGCATATATTTAAATTAAATTTGATTTGCTTGGTTTTATAATTTGGCCTCAAAATAAATTAATATTCAATCAAACATTTATAAAATATTTTTCTTTTCTGATGTGTAAAAACTGATGTAGGAGTATATGAGCAGTTTACCGCCAAAAGGGAACAATTCAAAATTTGTTAGACACGAAATATGCACATAATTTGTTGAATTCTATACAATTGGAAATTGTTAAAGGAATTTATAGAAATGTATTTAATTACGTATTTAATAAAAATAATCAATTCTTTTGTCATGTTATGCAAATTTTCTATTCTCAGGCTCAATCAAAAATGTTCTTAGTTTAATGCCGGTGCCTACTACTGTGCAGGTGTTGTGTGTGTGTGTGTGATTGTGTATGTACGTATGTGTGTTTGTTTATTTTTCGGCTGGTGTTTTTATGGTGTTTATATTGTAACACGTAATGGCATGTCCTGTTGCCTTCGTCCATATTACACTTCTTGTGCTTCATCTGATTCTCGTCTACTTTCTTCTTCTTGTTTCTTGCTAAGCAAATGTAAGCTCGATGTTGTTGTCGTTGTTGTTGCTTAAACACAAATTCGAAGGCAGTCCATAAATATTTAATGTCTTTTTAAGTGGCGCAAATTCAGGCCAGATTAGCGAGTCATGCGGCAAATTTTATGAACTGCGCAGCGCCATTTTCGGTATTTAAACCGGAATTATTTTCAACTTGACGTAAGTTTATTTAAATCAACTTAAGTGGCACTTTTACTTATACAGCAAGCATTTGCACTGTGCAACCATTTTCCGATGGAAATAGGAAAACAACTCTTTGATAAGTCACAAGTTGCAACAATTTAAAAGAAACTGCAACTTAGCTATAAAACAAAATAAACAAACAAAAACAACAAACGAAATTGAAAAATAAACTTTTGCTACTTTTGTTCTGTCTTTAGACTTGGTCCATTTTGTTTGCATACTGCTACTTCAATAAAATTAAAGTTTTTCTAACTTAGAAAATCGATGCAAGCACGTACCAAAGGGTATCAGTTCCATTGGTAACGCCCATAAGAAGAAGGTGGTAGGTATAATAATATATATGCGAATTCAGGTCAACATTTCTGCGTAGGCGCAACTGTTGGTCAATTCGTCACTGAAACTAGTTCTAATGCAACCGTTACTTGCCGCAAAAGTTTCCTTTACATTTTTATTTTTCAATCTTTGACGCAAATTAAATTCAAGAAACTTTCAGAAACAACAACTACATCTAAAAAAAAAGGGAAAAGTTAATTCCACGCAACAAATGTTGTTGTTGTTTTAGTCGCCGTCGGTTCAGAGTACTACTTAGAACTCTGAACTTGAACGGATTCGTACAACTTCTGCGAAGAAAGTGATTACCTTATGAGCTTTATCACGAGAACATCTTTTAATTAAGCAAGTCGCTCTGATGTTGTAAGCCGCTGCATTCGACGACCTCGAGCTAATTAAAAACGGAATGCAACTGACACTGACCCACAACCTCAACCACAAACACTACGTCCACCACCATCTAATTCTTCCTTCCGCTGCCTCGTTGCCCGGATGCAACGTTGTTGAGGTAGCTAACATAAAGGTTAGCTAATGTTCGTTATATCAAAATTGTGGTGTTAATATTAAAAGTTTTGCTGCGGCTATAACGGAATAAGGCAACACTGTTGCAGCGTGTCATTGAAGTCATTGAAGTCATAGAAGCCATTGAAAGTAATGCAGGTACAAAGTTGGACAACGGGCGTATCTTTCCATGGAAAAATTTTAAAAGTCGAAACAACTCTCTATTCAAGTTGAATGGAGTTAAAAATTCAATTTTAGTGCAGCACTAAAATAAATTGAGTATAAGTGAAGCAAAAACTAGAGTCTTAAGTCAAACGTTCGCTTTCAAGTTGGCTTAAGGACTGACTTTATTAACTTCAGACTAATATGAAAATGCTTCAAATTAAAATAAGACTTTAGGCTATAAGAATGAGTAAAATAGTTAGATAAGTTTAAATAACGTATTTAAGGCTACGAACGAATTAAGAAAGATGAACTTAAAGTTATAAAATTGAAATTGTTTAAACATTTTCGCTGTCGACAACAAAGCGAACTTTCATTGCGTGTTTAAAAGTTTTTACATAAACTTCGGATTATTAGCTATAAATAATTTTTATTGAAATGTTGGAAAAATCATTGAAAAAAATGGAAATTGCTCCCCATAATAAATTCATAATTTACAATCAGTACAGCCACGTTGACTGCCAACAATGACAAAAATTTTTACAATTGCCCAAACCAACAAAATCATAAATACAAACGGACGGAGAGAAGCCTTCTTTGGATTACTTCCATTATCACAAATAGAACAAATATAAGCCCCGTCCGAGCAGCAGCTGTTGCTGCAGTTAACACAAATTCCGACAATGACAAATCCCATTCCGTAGACTTGTCTGTCTTTCTATGGATGGTGTGAAATCGGGCCTCGAATTCTTAAGCCCAACAAAGAAATTTGAATTTCAAAATAAAACAGTCGATAGAAAATGAATGAAGTCATGAAAGGAAAAAAAAACGGTTATAGAAATGGAAATGGTTTTTAGTTTGAAGACGGCGACAGCGGCGATGACGATGACTTGTCGTCAAGTGTCTGCCGCAGGAGTTTCTAATTTAACCAATATCTCAAAGATTCGCAGATACTTATGCGTCTACTGCGAATAGCGTAAAAGCATTAATAGTTAAAAAGAGGCAAAAAAAAAACCATGATAATAATAAGACGACGCTGTTCTGAATGACTTTTACAAAATACGTCGTGGAGCTGAAAGTAGCTTGTCAGCGACAGACAATACGGCGACGTACTATACACCACAAAAATGAAAACATTTACGCAGTTCAATTGCGAAATAAATTCCAGCTTCGGATTGTGTATTGGATGAGGCCGATTTTCAATAATAGAAACAATTTTATAGAATCATAAAAGTTGTCAACTGCACAGAAAGAAGTATTCTAAACAAATTTAGTAAATGTAATTAATTTATTGTTTTATATAAATTTAATTAAAACTCTGCCAACTGTTGTTGTTGACTTTTGTCAAGAACCGAATCTGGGCCTACTGCATCCAAAGCGAGAGAAATAGAAAGTTTGATGCTAATGATCGATCATGCAGTAAAACTCAACATTTTTAGTTAAAATTTTCGAGTTTTCTCTTAATTAAAAAATGAATCAATTTGTTTAAATGTATACCTTGTATAAAAAATCTCAAAACAAAAAGTTTGCTGATTCAAATCAAGTAAAAAAAATTTATTGCAATGATCAAATTTATTTTCTACTGTGTGCAATTATGGATTCGCTTTTCAGTGTAGTTCAGTTCAAAAGTTTGTGAAATTATTTCAATAATTTTCTTCAACATTTTAATTTGCTCATAAATTCTATTTGAGTTCTTTTTTTAAATCCCTATTTTGTGTCAAACTTAAACCGCTACTGAAAAAACGCTGAAAGCCAACCAAATAAAACAATTTCACAAAAATTCGTTTGGGCTTAATTTGAGCTTTAGGTGAACTCGGTATGGGAAGTGTGAAAGTGACTTTTTAACCCTATTTTAGATGCCAACCAAATTCAATCGAATTACAACTTTATGCAAATTAGAGTATACCAAAAGTTTACGAATTTATTTACTTGTGTTTGTGTGCAACTAAATAAACGAAAAGTTTTATCAGGAAAAGGAAATAAGGACGAGCTATAAAATTACAATGAAAAAATAAATAATGAAAGAAAGAAAAATGAAATAAAATCGTAAATTGAGATTTGAGATTTGAGTTAAAAACCAAAATGAGATGAGCTCATTTAAATATCAAATATCATAGGTTAAGCTGAAAGGTCAAATGACTGAGAGGCTGTCATCAAGAATTGAATTAATTAACCCTTCGAATGCTTGGCCAAAAATATAAAAAAAAAATCAAAAGCCAAAGTGCAAAAGTATGAAGGAGAGAAAATTGTTTGAGTCATGACAGCAAGTCATTGACCAGCACTCGAAGAGCGTTGCAGTGGGCAAGAAGATTGTGTCAACGCTTTAAGTTGTAATTAAGGCAAACACATTTTAATCGTCGGTATTTAATTTTCTATTAATGGCCATAAACCACTCAATAAAAACGTTTGAAATCACAAAATCACTCACGTTGGTGTTGGCAAAATTGTTGGCTGGAAGAATTGCAGCTCTACTTTTTTATTGCAATTGCAAGTAAGCGTACTTCTATAATTGTTATTGTTGTTTTAGTTTTTAGTTATGACAGCGAAATGTGGTTGTGGCGCCTGTTATGACATTTATGTTGATGTCAGTTTTGCAAACATACACAAATACATTCATGCAGACAGACTGACAGACAGACAGACAGACATACCTTGCAAAGGCGTTGGCGTATTAATACGTTACAAATGTTGGTATGACAAAAATAATACCGCAATAATAACAAAAACAACAACAACCATAATGGCAAACACAAAACTGTGATACCGCAAATTTTATTGTAGTTATTGTTGTTGTTGGGTTGCTTGGTTTGGTTTGGTTAGGTGTTGATGCCGATGCCGCAGGGCGTTAATTTATGAATTGCATTAGTTACGCCGTACATTAATTCAATTGTCAGTTGTGATTTATGGACAAATTGATGCGATGTGGTTGGGCATGGCAAAATACGATGCTGTGCTGTGCGGTTAGGTTTGGTTCAGTGTGATGTTGTATTCTGGTGTAGGTCCTGAGGTTGTTGGGGTTGGGTTTCACTGTTCATGTAGTAAAGGTGTTAAGCGTGGGTGTATCGTAGGTGTATATTGTATTGTGTATTTTTGAATTTGTTTGTAATATCATTTTTTTTTTTTTTTAATTTTGACCTTTTGTATTAATGAATGCAAATCCTTAGTCAAAATGTATGGAAAATGTATCTTTTGTTTACCAAATTTTAGTTGCATAGGGCTTAAGATTTTTTGTGTAACTTATGTTTTTTTTTTAATATTATTTTAAAACATATTGTATTATGCATTTTAAACTTCGCCGGGCATTTTCATTTATTTGGTATTCAATTGATATTCGCTTATGTAAATAATTGTTAAACAAAATAATTAGTAAAAAAAATTTAATCCTGAACAATTATAAGAAAACAAAATTTTAAATTAACAGAAATTGAAAAATGTTCCAGGATATTTTTTCAACGTTAACGTTCCTTCCTATCTCAGTATTCTACACAAGGATTTATTTTAGTTTAAGAACCCTTTTTACATTGTAATTTTGTATACGTTCTTTCACAAAGTTCACAATTCGTTGAAATTGCAGTCTTGCTAAAAAAAAACTAAGAAAATTTTACCTCAAATGCTGCTTCACAGCGTGATTTATTGCAATCCCTATCGACGCCTTTCAGCGCCAAGCCAAAGAATACCAGCTGCGCTTACAAAGCATAGCATCACTTTCGATGAGAGCGCTAAAAGCGCAACGAATTTTGTACTTAATATAGTACTTTACTTTTTAAGAAATTCGAATATAGAAAACTACACCCGGTCATTTAAAACTTTGAAAATTTCAAAGAAATAAATGTATATTCCAACATACAAAATAGTACCGCTTTAATTCTCCGCGGCTTGAAAATTCGAACATAATTTAATCAAACCGACTAACAAGATGCTCCAGCAATACCGACGAGCGCTATGCGAACAGCATTAATAAGCAACATACGGCAGCAATGCACGACGCTACTTGTCCAGCTGCTTACAAGTGGCATGCGACGGTACTCGTACAGATGCCAGCAAGTGGCATACAATTTACACTGCTGCCCACATCAGCTTTCAAGCTACCACTTCGAACGCTCATTCATGTGCACGTACGCTGCCGTTGTCGATGCCGTTGGTGCTTCTGCTGCTGCTCTTGCGGCTGCCACAACTGTCAGCTTGACAGGCATACAAATGGACGACGCTCGTGGTCCAAGTGGTTGTGGTTGTGGTTGCGGCCATTTTAGAGAAATGCTGTACTTTTATGCATTTATGGCGCATAAATTTAATCGCGCCCGTCAGTTGGCCGTCAATTGCGCCGTTCGATTTGATTAATCGAACGACCTACACCGGTGCCGGTTGGCTGGCTGCTTATCGCTGTAGACTGGTAGTGGTTTAAAGCATAGGGTGGTTCTAATTTTTCAAAAGTGATTTGTATTTTTAGTCAAAGTTTGTTAAAGTTATAAAATACTTTGATTACCATTAAAAATTTTTGGTGTAAAACTTAAACTTTGCTTAAAATTATAGTTTATGTTTTTTTTATTAGTTATTGTAGGAACACCCTAATTAACAAGTGCACTGCATTGTCGGTTATAGTGAAAATGGTTCAGTTCCGTTGAAGCACGGAGCAAGCGAAAATTCCTTTAATGAAACGTTTTTAAGAATGTAAGTATTTCACAATACAGTACGTTCCAAATAAATAGAACAACAATTTAAAACAATGATTGCATGTAAAACAGGTATATATAGAGGCACCGTTGTAGCATATACGTATATATGTATAAATCAAAATTGAGATAATTTCAAATGTTTTTATTTATTTCTTTTCTTTCGACAATTTTTAATGCCAAAATGTGACGATTGCACAGAAACATTTTTAAATTAAGATATTTAAACTGAGGATCGAATCTCGGGATGGTCCACGTCGAGGGCCAATGTACCAATCAATGCGTTACGCCACAACAAAAACTATGTTAAATCATTTTAAATTTTTCCGGAAAACCATTAAAGTAAGTACATAAAATTAAATATAATTAAATTACATATGTTCAAATTTTATTTCTGAGCCAGTCAAATCTTCTAATGAAATTAATTTTATTCGTCGGAGTTTTCCAAGAGCAAAAGTTTAAAGCTTATATTTAATTAGTTTATTACTGTTATTGAGAATAGGATTAACTACTTAAAACTGTCTTCTAGATAATAATAGTCTATTAATAATAAACTGAAAGAACTTTGCACAGTTTGTGTAGTTTTTTTTTTTTTTGAAAACTTTTTGCACAAGTATGTCACAGTTTTTGTGCTAAAGTTATGTAAAGAAAAACTTTTTACATGTCCTTGGGTTAAATCATATTTGAATTTGTGCCAACTCACCTTGAATGCTGTAAAATACTTACACCAAAAACGAAAATGATTGTAGCAGTAGTAATTTATAAATATTTTAAAATATAACAAAGCGTTCTTAATATTAGTACGAAGTGCAACAAATTGTACAAATATAATTTACGATTCTTTAGAGTATAAATTTTAAAGCTAAAGAAAATAGAAGAACTATTAAAAGAACAAATAAAAAATTATAAATAAATACAGTCAGAATTATTGTCTTCTTTTAAGCATAAACATTTTTTTTTTGTTCTTTCTGAGATCTTAATCTTTCGTTAATTTAAACACTAAACTAAGTAGTTGGCCTTTATCTTAACATTTCGGCATCGTCGAGCAGAAACTTGGCCGTCCCCTTACCGCACACAACAGCTACCCCCGACTACTAGCGCCGTAACTGACACTAAATCAAATTTCTTATGCAACATTTTTGCCGGCTGTCGTTGCTCATTTCGCTTTGCTTATCGCTGCTTTTTGCCGTTAAATACATTTATCAAATTATTTAGCTTACGTTAACGTTTCAGCAGCCAAACTCTCTGTATCTCTCTTTCCCTTTGTACTGCTGCTCCTCTTCACCAGCAAACGCCTACTTTCAGCAACAACCTTCGTCTTGGCGCTGAGTCATATGGCTTATCCGTATATCATTCGGCCAAAGTCTTCATGTTGATTCAAGCATTCAGTTCTCTTTAGTGCGCCATCTTCTTCTCCGTGCAGCACGCACGCACATGTGCAGAGCTGTCGCATCACACACAAATACGCAGACTTGTATGTATGCTTGTAGGTAAGTACTTACATAGCGACCGTCTCGTATATCATGGCCAAGTTGTTTGTGTTGACTTGTAATAATGATGCCTTAATTGATTTAGTTGGAGCCATTTAAGTTGCTCATAATTTATGCTTGGCTAACAGCGCCTCGCAATATTAAGTAGGATGCTGTTTCGCTACTCCCCATGCGCATAGTAGCTTCATTTTGTAGTTGTTTGTCGTTGGGTTAGTGTGGCAGAATATTGCACGTTGTATCGAATGTTCTAAAAGTTTTGTTCTGAGCACCGGATATATCTACTGGCATAATTAGCACACGTGCCTTTGGTTCGTAATTTGTGCCTGGGTATGATGGGTATGAGCGTTAGTGTGTTGGTTAATACTATCACAACTTCAAAGAATGTTGCACGTTGTATCGACTTAATACTTAAAAAGTTTGAAAATACTTTTGCTAATCTTTTTATGTTTTACGTTTTTGTTCACTTTCCATAGAAAACTCCTCAATTTAAGTAAAGAAATTTGATTCATTTAAAGTAATTAAATTATATTACTTGGAATTGTAGGATCAAAATAATCATTGTGGAAAGGAATATAAAAAGCTATTTTTGATGGTTCATAACTACAAATTTGAATAGTGAATTATGAACTACGAAATTTCAATAAAGCTAAAGTATTTCTCTTAAATCGTTTAAAATATCTTAACTATATCCATTTTCTTTCCATAACATTTCCTTCCAAATATAATAAACCCGACTGTATTACTTTAATTTTGAACAACCGGTTTGCTATCTTATCCAAACAACGCATTTAAAACTCTGACGCCACATGCACCCACCACAAAGACACACTAGCACCGTACACTGGGCGTTGACGCACTAAATCAATGGACATAGACGCAACAAAGACACCTTATTAAGTCAGCTAACTCAGCGAAAAACAAAGTCACCATTGATCAGCTGTGGCTAAACTAGACATTCCAGTTGGTTAATCAAACTGCAAAGCAAATATGGAAATACCAACAAATCGTCGGCCTTCAAGATTGTCAATAATAAATGTAAATTTAAAAAAAATCTTCGTCGTTAGAAAATACCGCGTCAAGTGTATTAATGCTAAATACGGGCGGAGAGTACTGGGTGAACAGAATATAATTTTCATCATTTTGCCAGGAGGATCATAAATTAATGCCAGGAAAAAGAGATTCCTTTAAACTTGGCATTGAGCTCCCATCTTATAAATTTGTATATAAAATATTATCTACTAAATCCTTTTTGTTGAATGTCGTTTTAATTAATTAAATACCATATCACTGACCTCCAATTTCGTTGTCAAGAACGTCTCCATAAAATTGGATATACAATTTGATTGCATATTCTATAAATGAAGTGATGACTTAAATATACTTTGATTATTCACCCTGTACATCTCATCTACCATTGCATGTCTCAAGTTCAAGTTGTTTTGTCGCAGAATATAATTAGCCTGCAACTTGGAATTGCATTGCATTATGCAATTCAGGTTATAGTTATCTAGATACCTGTTCGCAGCATTAGAGCTTTTTTACTTTGTTGTTGTTGTATTATAGTACTCTTTGGAATTTAATTCATTCATCTTAGTCGATTATATGGCAATTAATCTGAACCTTTTGTCGTGTCATAATACATATAAATGCCTTTGAAGTCGCGTGAAACAAATCAGTTTAATAGATCAGAGAACGAAAACCGAACGTTTTGTAAATACTTAGCGCACAAAGTTGCTTAAGTTACTAAGTGAGTAGCGTATAGAAAAGATGAGGTCCTCAACGGTAGGTCATGTGCTGTCTTTTCCTCAGACGAATCCTTTTGTAATTCCGATTATCGCTTTAGGTTCTACTGTTGACCGTTGTTGGTGTACTCTACTCTGTGCAGTGTCATGCCAGTTATATACCCGGTCTAATTCCATCAGTTATTAACTCACCATATGTGATCACCCATCCTGGCATATTGCCGCACGGACCCGTCGTTTTACTGCTGCAGAAGCCTGAGGAAGATGATGGTTCGTACAAACCACCGCTTGGCGTTGACGATGGGTTATACAAACCACAGCCGGGAGAGGAAGCTGAACCGATAGAAATTTCATTGTTGGGGACTAATACTGGTGTGGGTATAGAAGACACTGCAAGTGTAATTGGAAGTGTACCAGAAATAATTGTAACGGCTGGTGGTCCCGGCAGTGCTGGTGGACCAGGTGGTGCTGGTGGACCAGGTGGTGCGGGTGGACCAGGCAGTGCTGGTGGGCCTGGTGGTGCGGGTGGACCTGGCGGTGCCGGACCAGATGGTGGTGGTGGAGGAGGTGGTGGTGGAGGAGCGGGATCAGCAAATGGTGGTGGCGGAGGTGGTGGAGGCGGCGCTGGCAATGGCGCAGGTGGTGGTGGAGGAGGTGGAGGAGGTGGTGGCGGTGGTGCTGGAGCTGGAGCTGGTGTTCCTGCTGCGCCACCTGCTGCCAGTGGTCCTGATGGTGAAAACGGTAATGGTGTTGCTGGTGGTGGTCCTGGTGGTCCTAGCGGCGGTCCGGATGGTGAAGATGGAGCTCCTGGTGCAGATGGTCCCGATGGACCGGATGGTTCAAAGGGTGGTCGAGGGGGCGGTGGTGGTGGCGGTGCTAGAAATGGCAAAGGCGGTGATGGTGGTCCCGGTGGTGCGGCGCCAATACCACCAGTTGTTGTGCCTGCGCCAATACCGGCGGTAATTGTGACAGCACCAGCCGAACCAGCGCCAGTTTGGCCAGATGAATCTCATAACGCGGTGGTCGTCAATGATTTGCTGCACAATATTGTGTGAGTAGGCTCAGAGTAATGGAACTAAATTTTTCGAAACTAATACTTTTTTTCTTTAATTTTTACAGCATTGTCTAACCACAACAAATGACGTCATTTACTGCAAATAACATTTTTAACAGAGAGAATTGTGAATTAGTTAAACGTTTAGTTGTATCTAGATTAAGTCTAGTCAAAGTCTGTAACTGTAAATACTGCATGCGAATATTAAAATTCCAATTTTTAATTTCGTGCGTTTCTTTTAAGAATTTAAATTTAATCTTTAACTACAAATTGTTTTATCTGCGAGCTCATCACCGAGAGAAATTTCCATTATAATCGATATTAGCCACTCCACCACCGGAACCGGACGCTATACCGAATAACATGCGGCGGCTTTTATTTGTCGCCACATTACAGCGACTCTCGCTCAGACGAACCCGTTGAACGTAATTAAAAGTTACCAGCGTAAAAATGTTTCTCAAAATTTGTTACACTAACTTCTGCTCCCGTTGATGGTCATGTAAAATGTGACCAATTTTGTGGACATTTTCGTACATTTCCCTACAACGCTGGCGCGCTACGCACAAAAAAAGCAATTTAAACTTTTTCGAAATTGCAATAAATAATGTTGCCACATTTTGTTTTTCTGTGTGTGTGTGTGTGCGCTAACACTTTTGATTGTGTGCTGCCACTTTGAAGGTAGTTGTATTTTCCCGCATGGTCAGCAGCAGACCGACAAAGCGTGTGTATTTGTTTTTGTGTAGGCTGCATAATGTGGTCACATAAACATTTTAGAGAAACTTTTCCGAATCGGTTGGAGTGCGGCGAACGAACTTTGCTTGGAAAAACTTCGTTGGAATAAATATTCTCGAATCAAATTTAAGGTTTTGTTATGATTTGTGTGGTGTACTTTTAGGCGCAAAATTAACTGAGTACAAGTATTTATTTTTTGTTATTAGTTGGTAAATGGAAAAGTTGTGCGTTGTAAATTTTGTATGAGGTCGTTGGGTTTTATGGAACTTGGGTGTGGCATATTTTTTGAACCAATTGTTTTTGGGTTTTTATGAATACACATTAAATGAATAAATGTGCTCTAATTAGTTACTTAGTTAAATAGTAGAAAGATTAGTTAGTTAGTTATTTATTTAGTTACCCTTAGAGAAAGGAATTCCATGCTCATATTTAGTACCTCACACATACAATTAGTACCTGCCCAAACAAATTGATAACCTCGTCTAGTAAATTAAATTTTTTACATTTTAATTGATCACACTTGAATGTTTGATATCAAACTGCTGGCTCATTACTGAAAATGTCAGTAAACTCGCGTACATTGCATGTCTGTCGTACGCCGCCTGCCGTCGCCTGCCGCCGCTGTTAATTAGCCTGTCAATTATGGCGTACATTTTGTTCGCGATAAAATCCTTTTAAGCTGCTCGCTTACAAGTCTAACGAAAATATTTGAAAAAGCGCAAAATATGATTCCGAGCACAACCAGAATAAATCAATAAACCCAAAAATATTAATTAATTATCGAGAGTGGCTCAATGACGCCAAACCCACATTTGGCCTGGCAACAACGATTGTCGGTCGTTTAATTATGCCATTAGGCCGATAGCTGCGGCGGTGGTGGCCGGTGCGGCATGCATTGTTGCCATAGATGTGGAACACTGCAGGAATACGACGCAAAATCAATGGACAACACGAAATTAAGCCATTTTTGCAATTAAAATCGAAAGCGCGCGCGACATGCGCTATCGAATAGTCCGGCATCACTGTTTTGTTTTAACCACCAGGGAAGTATGCAGAACTTTCGTAAGAGGGGTGCTTCCAAACTTTTCGGATATACAATCTTCACCTTTAAGAAATTGTATGTCATTGCTTTTACTTGCATATAATATAAGTTTATTTTTTTTGGTGAACAATTTCAAAATAATTGGAGGATATTTAACACCTAAAACAACTCCCTTGGATACGGCACTGATTGAGAGCATTCAATGCCGGCTTTCATTTCGTTATTCGCTTTTTCTGATAGCGTTGCTCGCTGGTGTCCCAATCGCTTTACAAACAAATATGTGCGGCGCGGCGATTATGCTGCATGCTGAATCTGCTGCATTTGCTGCATTTTCTGCAGCATTTCATCATCGCAACGCCATTAGCGTTTTAGTTTGTTTGTGGCGAATTTGCAAATTTACGCCAAAAGAGATTACAATTGTTTTGTTATTGTTGTTGTTTCTATTTTGTTGTTTGCTCTGTTGCTGCGATGTTGAGGTGCAACGTGCTGCATTTAGTTGCATGATATCTGACGCTGACTTCTGGCTTGTTTACCAGTTGCGACTAGTGCGCCACTTTCGGTTTGTTGTGTTGTGCGCCTCGCATATTTGTTGTACTAATTTGCGGCAAGAACGACAACGCTCACATCCAGTGCCGTATTGAGAGGTGGCCAGCATTAAGGGGGAATAATTCTCTCCTCAAGGAAAATATTTAAATTAATTTTAATTATCAACTAAATTAATTTAAAAATCATAAAATAGTTGAACAAACTTTTCCAAAATGTTCGATTATAGTTTTGAATAGCAAAGCAAAGCAAAGAAAAATTAAATTAATTTTAAGGAAAAAATTTTGATAAATTCAAAAACATTATTAATTAATTTTAAAAAAATCGCATTATTCAACTTAAATTTTTAGAGACACTTAACCAAATGCCATTTGATGATACTTGGGAATTGCAAAACCTTTTAAAATTTTTATAAAAAAAAATCAAAACCGATTAAACATGAGTTGAAATGGAAACGAATCAGAATGTACCTGCCACGTTTCAGCAAAAAATTTCAAATTGTATCAATTAGGCCATAAATTAACGCTTTAACAATAAATTTAATAAATCGGCGCACAAAGTCAAAAGGTGTTTTTTTTGTTGTTGTTGTTCATGTTTTAGTTTTGCTCTTAACGCTTTACGATTTTATGCAAACGCATTTGCATGAATGATGTATGACGCCCGTGAGCAAAAGTCATGTTGAAACACGACGTAGCTGTGTGAAATTCGAACAAAAAATTTATTTAAATATAATTTGCACTAATTTACACACAGGCAGACACACAGACAGACAGACAGACAGACAGACGGATAAACAGACCAAAGAACTGCAACCGCAAAACCAAAATAAAATTGCAATTATGGCGAAAAACACGCGCCGCAATTGCCACAATTCACAAAAATGCAGTAAATGCAAATTTTAATTTTAGCCAACAAAACGAAAAACTCAACAACTTCGGCTCAAAAAAGTTAACTAAATAACACGTTACAATTGCTGCGAAAACGATTTGTTAACTGCGAAACTAGCTAAGAACAGAGCGCCACGCCGCATTCACTTTGGGGCAGTGAAGAGTTAAGGCGAGGCGAGGCGAGGCGGGACGCTACACCAAATGAAGTGGTAAGCGTGTAAATTTTAACAATCGGCACGCGATCTTATCCTCCGCATGCAGCACAAATGCCGCATGAACTTTGCTGTTTTATAGTACTTGCCTTTTTATATACATACATACATATGTACATATTTCCAATTCGATTTTGATTATTGTATCCAACAGAACTTTCCAAGTTTTTTGTGCTTTTATTATTTTTCAGTTTGTTAAATTGTTTCTCTTTTGTGCTTTGTTATTGATTATGCGCGCTTTTGATTTACTAACATGCCTTGCGGAGTTTAAGCCTAATTTATGGCAGGCGCAATAAACAATTGCTGCTGCCTCAAACATTCTAAAACTGAAACAGAGCATGCAGCATTGCAATTGTGGATTTTTTTTTTTTCAAATTTCCTCTAGTCTACAGGTTGAAATTGGTTTGCTTTTAAACAAAATTAGGTTTAAATTGGACTGTGGGTTATAAAGTTGCAACTCAGCAAGACGATTTTTTTTAAATTTCATTATGATAAAATAATTAATAATGTTTAAAATTTGTTCAACGAAAATTTTTCTAGTTTTTGTATTTGTCAAGTTATATGATTTAAATTTTAAAGTCCTAAATAAACTATATTAAAATAAGCTTCAAAAAAAAAATCAATCTTATTTTCTTCTTGTTTTTCGTTTTCAAAAACAAAAACAATTTTCGCCAAATATACACACAAAACAATACTGTACATGTGTGTATTAATATGTATTACTTGTGTGTCTTATAGAGAAAACAAGAAAATTGCTGTGGAAAAGCGAACATGTTGCCAGCAGCTCCGGTGCAATGCGTGTGAAAGTGCTGCAACTTATAGTACAACAACAAATTGCATGCATTTTTTAATTTGTTATATAAGTAGGAAAACTGCTTAGGAAATGAACAAAAAGCTAAAGCTGCTGGTAACAAGTCAAAGGTTCAAAGTTCATTTCTACAATGAAAACTTTTCGAACCGAATCCTCCAGCTAACTAAAGAACGAATAGCTTAAATGGTTTAAGGTGGTTCTCCTCCAAACAGCTCACAATTTGTATGACATGCAATGTGGCTACTTGCCTGCCTGCCTGCCTGAATCTATGACGCTAGAATTACTTCAACTTGTGTTGTTGTTGTTATTGTGCTGCCATTGTTGTTTCTAACTTATAACGAACTTGTTGATGGCAAAATTGCTTCTGGTTTCGATCGTTGTTGCTGTTATTGCTGCTGTTGTTGTTATTTTCTTATCGAGCATATCGAATATCGCGTAATTTTCTTTGACCGCCGCCGTCGTCGTTTGGTGTACGACCTTCGCGTGTAAGGTCACCCAATTGTGTGTGTTAATTTTTAATGATATTTTCTTGGGTTAGAGCGTCACTCGATTTTCCACACAAGCGATTGCACAATTTAAAGGTCATGCTCTTGAAATTCACAGAAATTCAATAGATTAAATTTACAATTTGCTTTTATTAGCAAGTCAAATCGATAACGTATTGAATTTTTGTTTCTTTTGTACTTTTGAATGTCTTGCGGCAATCACGTCGTATGAGTAATACTTTAATTAGAATATGAACAACTTACAATCTATAAAATTGGAGATAAATGAAATTTTAGAATTCAAGAAAATTTGTACACAGAAAAATTGTAATTTGCTAAAATAAAGCCAATTAAATTCATTTTCTATGTTTACTTTTTCTTTGGCAATGCCTTAGAAATATTTAATGAAAATATAAAAATTAAAAACTAGCTTAGAAATTTCCACATTGAAAAGGTTTACGCTTATTTATTTTCTTTTTAAAAATAAATTAGAAAAGTTTATATTCAATACATGAATTTTCTGGAACTCTCGACGTATGAGTAACATTTTAATTAAGAACGGAGTCAATTTACAATTATTTATAAAATTACTTTTTTGAAGAATACACCCAGAAAAAATTCATGTTATATTACCAAATTTTAAAATAAGATATTGCCAAAGTTTTTGAAAATAAATTAACATAAGGCTCCTTTGGCCCAACTTTTTCTTAACTTAATGAAGTAAATAACGCTAAAAACGATTTCTGTTTAACATTTACATTAGTGTCATATTTTTTTAAATTGTTTTTTTTTTTCTTGTAATAAATTTTCATGTGAATGTTCCATTAATCGTGTTGCTTAATATTCAGAAATATTTTTCCATACTAAGCAAAAGTTTTTCAACTGTTAAAGAAACAAATATTATTGTATATTATATAATTTTTCAATCGTAACTTATTTGTTAAAATAGGGAACTAAATGCACAAAGGTTGTATTCGATTTGTTTTGTTGGAATAAGTTATTTTTCGCTGCACAACAATACAACTGCAAATTATAAAGTATGTATGAAAAGAAAAAGAACATTTTCGAGTTCTAATGAGAGATACATACAGAGAATAAGTAAAGCACAAACAATTTGCTTCTATTGAAAAGTTTATGAATTTCTTTGCCAATTAAGCTGGAAAAATTTCTCCTATGAACCAAAGCTGTGCTCACAATTTGCTGCATCGAAATAAATTACCCGTAAAAGTTGTCCTTTCAAATCGATTTGCAAAATCAATTTCAATTTTACAGCACAAGAATATTTGCATTTAAAACACAAACAACATTTCAGGCGTGTGGGAACACATACAAACGTACCGAGTTTCCCAAGAATTTCCTTTAAATTGATTTTTTGTTTTGCTTTAGGCGAAAATATTGAACTGCAATGCATACCAGACCACACAAACACACAGAGACAAATACTAACACAAATACATAGTTATATATAATATATATACACACTCACTTAGACAAATAAGTACATCAAAGACCTCATTTGAATGAACATAAATATTTGCAAATGTCAGATTGAATACGATTGAACTAGACTAAAGCGGCATTGAAACACGTAACGATATCGAACACAAATACACTCGCACACGGACACGCACATTAAGTACACACAACAGTCAGTGACACCGATAGCACACACACAGTCTAATATGCATACGTGTATGTTACTTTTGTATTTATGTATATATTTGTAGAGAATAAGGCAGCAGTAGGTAGAATAATAAGGTAGCAGCATAGTATAAGGAAATCTCCCTTTGCATCAAATTTTACACTTGCATTTTATTTTGTTTCCTTACGAATTTGTGCGTCTGTGTGTACTTTTGTCGGTATACGTTTTTGTGGTAACTTGATTCACACTCGATAGCATCACAAACATTGTAATAAGACTCTTGCATTTGCAGCACTTTTGCACATAAAAGACATTTTCTAAAAACCATTTGAATGAAGTAAAAGTCTTTAAGTCGATGAAAGGCAACAATTTGCGCAATTTATTGTGAACGCAAACGCAACCGCTGTGAAGTTCTTGTCTTTTCGAAATAAAAACATATTTTTAGCCAAGTTGATAATTTGGGCGAAAGCGAAATTCTGAAATAAATTTAAAAATAAAATATTGAAAAAATAGAAATCAATGAATGCATTAATTGCATCAACAAATGCGAATAAGTCTTTATTTAAAGTAAAAAAATAATAATGGAGATCTTATCGCGCCTGCGCAACAATCAACAGCACCGCAGGTGGGCAACTGTCGACACGCATTTCAGATCCAGACCAAAAATAAAAAAAACAGCCAACAACCGCCGCTGAGAGATACTTTCAAAGTGAATTGGCATTTTAGAATGCAAATCCGTTGCGTGCAATTCTGCCTATGGGCAAATAAATACAAAAAAAGAAACACAAACACAAAGTGAATAGCTGAACAAAGATCCCAGCCGAAGATTAAACCAAACAAATGACTTACTTTGCATAGCAAGTAAATAATATAAATACAAATAAAACTTTCAATTATTTGAATGGGAAGTGCTTGCGGGCAGTTTGAAATTTTGCAGTTTTTTATCTGTATTTTTTTTAATTTATTTTTAGCTTGTTCATAAATCAACGAACTCGAACTGCCCGCTCGCGCGCTCGCTGACTTCAAACGTCAATAGAATTTTAAGCAAAAAGGCTTTTCGGTTTGTTTTTATTGGCAACACACAAAAAAGAAAAATCACAATTTTCACTTCATTAATTTTTCCCTTTGCGAGTTTGAATAAAAAGAAAAAAGAAATTGTTAGATGAATACAGCAGAAAAGATATAAACGCATTAGAGTGTCCTTTTTGTCAGTCAAATGAAATAAAGTGCTTAATTTTTCATTGAAGCACTCAAACTGCCACTTGCAGCATTTGCCGCTGATGCTGCACAAACAATTTTATTATTGATTTAATTGAATTTTTGCGCTAGCTCACAACTTCAAAGTAATAAATAAGAATAAAAAATTTATTAAAAGAAGAAGACTTTTTCGTTGGCGCACATGTTTAAAGATGTTTAAAGCTGAAGAAGAAATTCATTTCAGAGACAAGACTCCAGAATAAAGTGCAGCCACATGCCACATGTGTCGCATACATTAAAATCCAATAAAGCAGCACTCACACATACACATACATCACCAGCAACAGACCAAAATGCCATTAGCAGCGCTTTTAAGTGTGGCGCCGTCTACAAAGGTTTTTGATATATGTATGGAAACCAAAAAGGGTTTTGCTAGTGAAACTTTTCAAGATTTTATGCATAAACTCAAAATGAATGAAATCGATTTAACGCTGATGAAGATGTTGGGTTAGTTTCTGCTGCTGCTTCTGCTGCTGCTGTCCATTAAAATTAAACCATTAAACAGATTTTCTGGTTTACTGAAAATTTGTCAAATTCTCAAGTTCGTTCTTTTTTGACACTCACACTTTGCACGCAAAAGGTCAATAAACATTTGAACCTGTTTCCGGCATAAGCCTGCGTATACCGTGCATTTAATATAGCTCAAACTAAGCATGCCACCCACATTTGCTTAAGATTTACAGACGATATTCGAAAATTTCCGTTTTAACCGCTTGAGTGCGTTATTTGTCTGCAGGCAGCAGCAACAGCAGAAGCAGCAGCAGCAATGTTGAACGTTGAACCCAACGACCACACACTTGATCTGGAGCAGCAGGAATACGATTTGTGGCTGCCAAAAGGTCTGGCTTCAGCTTTCGTCTTTTCCGCTGTATTGTTTTTTGTTTTTGTAATTGAGTGTTGCTGATGTTTTACAGCAGCACCAGCAGCAGCAGTTGCTGTGGTTATTTTGCACAAAAACTTGAAGCCAACATGGAATGTTATTGAAAGCATTTCTTCTTTGTTTTATGGTGTCAAAGTGTGAAAGTTGGAAATTTTTAATTGAATTTTTTATATTAGCTTGATAAATGCGTTTTAACGTAAAATCTTTTGGGCTCAGTTAAAATGAAGAATATGCAACGAATTTAAAAAGTTCGTTTAAAAATTTTCAAAATTTGGTATTTTTAACACGATTTTTTTAAAAGCCCATACGAGTATTATAACAATTAATTGTTCTCTTAAGTAAAGAGGTCTTGAATTGAATATAAAAAGTTTAGAATAAGAATTATAATGGGCGAAACTGTCTTATAATTTTTGAACAACAACAACAAAAAATTTACCAATTAGCAGACCGGACAGCGCTGTTTCGGAAAACGCTACTATTCCTCAACATGTCTTAAAACGTTTTTACTTTATTATATTAAAAACATCAAATATTGTTGACCTTTCTGTTGGGGTATTATTTCTCTATGTAGAAGGGTTTACACTACAGTTCACTTTCGAAAGTGTGACTAAAAGAGATCAGTTGCAAACTGTATCTCAACCGAAGAGGAGGAACAGTCACAACTAATCATATCAAACCTTGTCAGTTTTGGTTTAAATAGGTTTTGCCATAGTTACTTATTTTCTTCGTTTATGATTTCAATAAAACGGTTCTGTTCTAGTTTCGCTTGTGCAAGTGAATTTAATCTGTAATGTAAACCTACCTTGAGACATTCCAGTTTCTTAATAAAAATCATACCTTGTCTAGTAAAAAACAACCTTCATTCTAATGTTTCTACATTGAGACAATTTCAAACAATCTAAATTTCAAGTGTCAATAAATCAATCTAACGCCAGTATTCGATGAACATTTCCAATGTATCACTCAACAGTCTGCTCCTGCTAACTGTGCTTCTGGCAAATTGGCCAACCATTCAAAGCGATGACCTTCAGAAACGATGTGAGGTGCTATTAAGTGGGAATCTCAAACGACTATGTAAGGGCAAATACCACGTGGAGCTGGCAAAAAAATACAAAGATCAGCTTATAGGTGTGGGAGAGCCATACTCGATCTTTACCTTAGAGGCCCAGCACAATTATTATTTTGTATCGCTCAAACGAAGTCCAATTCATAATTGCGGCAACATCAAGGTCTTCGATGAAAATGATTTTGAGTGCAAGAATGGGCACGCAACCACAAACATAACCACCGAAGAGGGAATAGTGCGTTGCTTTCCGTTTCACCTTCAATTAGTTGACGATATGATACGACTGTGTGGCCAGAAGTCACTGTTGAGCACCTTCAATGCACTGCACTATGCAGGCATCTATACAGAAATCGCAATACGTTCCGGTTCGCCATACCCCACACTTAAATGCAACTTGGTTTTGTGTTTCACGGTGATTTTATTGATTTTACTGATGAGCATATGAAATGCTACACATGCAGACTGCTCCGACAAATGTCTTGTGTAATCTTGATCTGTGACTGTTCCACAAAATGTTAAAAAAAAAAAAAAAATATATACGAAAAAAAATACTTGTCACAATATCCACAAAAACGAAGAATTCAATCAAAATTTTCAGAAGAAAAAAAATCATCCTTCAAAATTAAAAATTAGTATCGAATATTTTCAAAAATCGTTTTAGAAACTTAAAATTCCAAAGAAAAGCATTTAAATTTTACTCAAAATTCCAAGAGCCATCTCTTCAATTAGCATTCCAAATCGATGTACATTTTTCCAGTCTTACTGCTATTAACTTCGGTGTTGTCTCCCCTGTGTCTTGGCACAGAACAACTGCATCAAAATTGCCGACGTCTCAAAAATGTCAATATGACACGAATTTGCAATGGTCATTATCCCGACGAGGTATCTAGAAAGTACCGTGATAATCTGATTAGCGTTAGTGAACAGTATTCCGTCTTCAACTTTGGTCAAAATCAGTACTTCATAACATTCAAAATGAGTGAATTACATGAGTGCGTTTCCCTTGAGCTTTACGATGCCGATAATTATCAATGCAACCGAGGAGGCGGTTCCTTAGGAAACATATCAACGCCCGAAGGTGGTCTGCGCTGCTTTAACTATCATCTGCAGTTGGTTGATGATTTAATACGACTCTGTGGCGGTCCGAGTGTGCGAAGTGCCTTTTCAGCGCTTCACTATGCCGATGTGGATTTCGTTGAACGTGATTTCGATGGTGCTGCACGAATCGATGGCGTTAGACAATTATCATTGTTGCTGGTGTTGTCGATGATCTTTTCGTTAGTGTTCAGTGAACAAATATTGGTTCTCATCTTGGATACTACATAAAAGTAATAGTTTAAGCAAATTAAATTTAGTTGTTATGTTCTAATAAATTGTATTTGAATAAATTAAAATAGGTAAAACTTTAAACTATTGTGGTTAATATTCCTTCAATAGCAACGCAACCAATAGTCATGTTAACTATAACTTAAACTTTACCACAAATTGAATTTATTTGGCTTACAATAATTCCAGCGGTGAACCAAGTTCTTGCTCCTTTTAAGTGCGTCCAACTTTAATGCGAATCATATAACCGGCCTTATTGAACTCATCATAAACCAAAATCAATACGAACCAAATTGAATCAATCTGTCGCTACTGCTAATGTTGCTTCTGTTGCTGAGGGTCATAAAAAATAAAAAGTACCGTAACTCAATTCCAGTAACCCTTTCAGTCTCTGCACATCGCACCACAAAACAACAAAAACAAACCCGCAAAACTTTTTGTCCCAAACCACATCCACACAACGAACAACATTATCATCATCGGTTTCAGTTTCAGTGGTAAAGTCTGGTCAGTTGGTCGCTCGCTCGCGCGGCAACCGTCGTTCATCAGTTTGCTATTGTTCTTGTGCCGTAGCGACCGTCGTCGCCGTCCCGTCTGTGCTTTCATTGCGTCGGACGCATTGTCCTTTTTTTTTTTTTGTTACTTACGAGTATTCGATATTTGATATCTCGTGCTTGATTTGATTTTATTTAGGTATTTTTATTTATTTTGATTGAGCAAAAGTCCATTTGATGGAATTGGCATTAGCCAAACCGCACTTTGACAAAATCCCTGATTCGTAAATTCAACCAAAGCGAATCTGCTTTCAAAAAAAAATGTACAATACAAAGTATTGACTCGTTTGGTATGCGACGAATCATTGCGGAATGCCACAGGCAGAAAGATTTTCGCTGAATAAAAAAATGGAAATGCGGTAATTCGCGGTTGAAGGTTTGAATAATCCGATTGAAATTGAACAACCGCAAAGAAGGTTTGAGTTTTATGTTCTGTTTTTTACTCCAAAAAAATAGATGAAATTAAGGATGCTGCGTACAAACTTAGAGCACTTTGATGTGGTCGTCATTTGTGAAGAAGACGATTGCAGAACACCCTCATAAAAAACAACTGAAATCACTTTTTATGGAATGATTTATTGAAAGACTTCTTCTGTTTGTAAGCCAAATCCACTCAGTATGTACGCATATTCCCCATTGGCTGCTGATCATAAGTCATTTTAATTATTGTGATTATTTAATAAATCTCGTTTTCGTTTTGAATATAGTCATTTCTTACTCACCATGTTGCACTATAATTATCCATGTTCAATTGTAAGTATTTGCATTTAATTGCATGTTTCTAATTTAAAACTCAAACTCATTTTTCATCTTTTACTGGTAGCGGCCGCAATTAACATGTAACTACGTTTCAAACTTGCTCGTTTTGTTTAACAAGTCCGACCAGCAGCTGCTTACTGTGCTAACTGGGCGCTACTGTGAAAATTATTTACCTACCACATGTGCGCGTGCGCGGTGTACGCACACAAGGTCGTTACAGTTTTTTGTTGTTTTTTGTTTTTGCGTATTCTTTCAGCGAGTTTCGGTGTTAAACCGTTTAAGCTTTCGTAACAACCCACTAATTAGCGTTTTGTATGATAGATTCATTTTTTTTTACGTGAAAAAGTAAGCGTTCAGGTAAATGCGCGGTAAACTAAGTAGCTAAAACATTTATAAACTTGTTGTATTTAAGTTAATGCATTGATCTGATTTTCCAAAATATTTATTGAGTGTATAAGTATTCTTTGATCATGAAAAATTATGCCTGGGAGTGTATCTTAATTATTGAAAAATTAATGCTTCATGTTTAAAAGGATTTCTTCAGTTTTATGAAAATGTTTCTTGACTGTTTTGAGTTGCGAAAGTGCTTCTTAAATGTTTCCAAGCGTTTTATAAGTTGTTCGACCAATTCGCGAGTATTCAAAGTTTTATTGATTGACTTATATAGAAATGGTTTAAGAGAAGCACTCAAGTTTCTTGAACTGTTTTACAATCAATGTTAATGTCGGTTTACATAACAGCTTCACTTTTCTTTCACAAATCAAACTAGAAGAGATCAGTTGCAAACCGTTTGCAAATCAAAGGGAATGGTAATAAATGACAATCATATTAAAACTGTCAGTGTAGGTATAAACCGGGCATTTTTTTTGTAATAACTGCTCACTGGTGCAAATGTTTATAAACATGTTTAAAAAAAAGTGTTTGGTATAAATGAAATAAAACCAATTTTGAGTACTTTGTGATCAAATACTTTTCAGTTTATTTGTCTGTTTGCAGTTTGCTACATAGTAATGTATAATAATGTTTTATATAATGTATTTCGTACAATGTTTTACAACGTAGAATTATTTACAACAATTCACATTCTTCAAAAATTACAACAAAAATATTAGAAGATAGATTGAAAGAGAGAGAAAGAGAGAGAGAGAGATAGACTTATTACAAAAAAAATCGATATTGCTCAAAGTCAGGCATTGGTATTCATTCGTTGGCTTCAATAGAGACAATCAGGGACATACAGAAAGAGAGGGGGAGAGCGGTAGCTAGAGAGAATTGAGCGTACGGTTCGGCAAGTGTTCAGTTGGGGAAAATTGCACAATTGCAAATTACAAGAGTATTTTATGGATTAAGTACAAGTTAAGATACGAATATGTTATTAAAAAAGAATCAGACATTATATGAATATTACAAAAACGAAGAGAATATGTGGCAGTGGGTCCAAGTCCGTGTGTCCGCAAAGTTAAAGGAAGAGAGAGTAATAGTTTGAGAGATAGTGAAAGTGAGTCATTGTGTGACAGCGGGCTACTGTGCGTTACGAGACACCACAATAGCACCAAAAAGTAGAGTTGAGAAGATTAGATCTTAAGTGAAAGTTTTGTAGAGAGCAGGCAAGAACTATATCGTTAGTTCATCTCCTGCGGCAGTTTAAGAGCGTGTGTAGTTTCGTAGTTTCCTTGAGAGAGTGTTAGAGAGAGAGAGAAAGTGTGTGTAAAAGAGAGCTAGTTAGAGCTAAGTATAAGAGTAAAAGTGAAATCTTATAGAGACAGCTATAGTAGGTAAGTCGAGTAACTGAAAGATATAGAAAGAGCAATACATTTACGAGAGTGACAGACAGAGAGAGTGAGAGAGAGAGAGAGAGAGAGTGTAAAATAAATATGCGCAAAAAATTCAATGCTCGTCCTTAAATCTAAGTGTTCCATTCCGCCTTCTCCTGTACTTTCTTCTCCTGTACGCCATCTACTCAATAATGATCATAGTGCGAATGATACTGGCCGTCATCTTCGTGTCCGTGTCCACCGCCACCGTAGTAGGCGCCACCACCATGACCACCATGGCTAGCAGCGGCCACTGCGTTCAAATGAGCAGCGCGCGCATGTTGCACCTCTGCGGGCTCAACTGGCACACCATTGTGAATGACAGGAATATGAATGGGACCCTTGTGACTGTAGCTTTGAGCATAATGACCGCCATCGTAGTGAGCGCCCTCCCAACCGCCGCCATAATGACCATCATCGTGTCCGCCGCCACCATGACCAGCACGAGAAGAAGCCTCCGCCAAAGCGGCATAATGCGCAGCCTTAGCGTGCTGCACTTCAGGTGTCTCAACCGGAACGCCATTATGAATCACAGGCACATGATAGCCATGCGCATGAATCGCAGCATGATGAACAGCGGGACCGGCATGTCCGGAACGAGCGGCAGCGTGAGCGGCAAAGTGTGCGGCCTTAGCGTGTGCAACTTCGGGTGTATCGTGTGGCGCGCCATGTCCATGACCAGCTGCCTGCAAAGCCTGAGCATGTGCGGCATAATGTTCAGCCTTGGCGGCCTGTACGTCGGGTGTGTCAACGGGAACGCCACCGTGTGTCAGAGGAACATGAGCAGCAGCATGACCGCCATAGGCCCATGGACCAGCATACAACGAACGTTTATACAAGTGATGTCCACCATGGGCGGCAGCAGCGTGCGCCGCAAAATGTTCAGCCCTAGCGTGTTGCACTTCGGGTGTATCAACAGGAACGCCGGCATGTGTCAGCGTGGGAATGTGTTGCGCAGCATGATGGTATGGCACATAGGCGTGAGCGGAAGCATAATGCGGTACATGCGCCACAGCAGCAGAGTGATCGGCAACGGGTGCCTTGGGCAAATTTGTGCCGACCGCATTGAAACCGTGATGCGGATCAGCCGTATAGGAGACAGATTGCACATGACCGTGACCGTCGACGTACGAATAGGAACCACGCGTAACGCCATCGTGCGAGCGCGACTCGTGCTTCTGTGAGTTCGGGTCGGCATAGCCGTACGAATAGGTATGACCATGCGGATCCGAATGCGAATATTGCGACGAAACGGCACCGTACAGCGAGGCCGAGCACGTCGAGACGAGCAGGGCGGCCAAAATTAACTGAAATCAAAGAAAACAAAGATCGCATTTAAATAATTATTTAAAAGGCGGATTTTGTTCAAATCCGCTTGGTTGAGTAAATTCATATTTGGTTAACGAATACGAAGTATCACGATATTTCAGTCAGGTTTGTGTAAAAAATATGTCACGGTACAATCTTCATACCTGCGATCGGGTTCTGAACTTAACAAAAAATGATAGATTCTATCTCATTAACCAAGTATTGTTTGTTTAGATAAATATAAACTTAAAATATTTAAAAAAGTATTGAAATATGTAAAGTTCTTTAGTATTAAGAAGTCAGTTATTTTAAAAATCTTTTAGCTATTACATCGTATAGATTTTGTATTATTTAAAAGAAAAATATTTCGAAAGTAAATTAAATCTTTTAGGTATCATAATAATTAAATCATTGATTTATCTATTAATTTTCGAATAGCATCTCCAAATGTTGTCCGAAAATTCAATGATAAATAATTGAATGTAATCTCGACAATGCGCTGCCAAGGCATGCCGAGCTTATATCACCATGCGATGGCAATTTGTTGTCAATTTGCCACAACAAAATTTGCCACAACAAAATTTGCCACAATTAAATCGAAATTTGTATTGCATAGCTTAGTACAAAGCAAAAAACAAACGTTTCGCATGTGAAAATAAATTTCGCAATGCTACAAAACGAAAGCGAATCCATAAAATCAATTCGTGCACATTTGCCACACTTGCCACACTTGCGCGCTGCAACATTGGTGCGCATGTGCAAATGCTGCTGATAAGCGTGCGCCTGCTACAAGTTGTATTTATTGTAATTGTTGTTGTTGTTGATGTTGATGTTGTTGGCATTTGTTACAGCCCCACTGGACTGAAGTGGACTGCTCGACTGTCTGACTGTCTGTTGCAATTGTGCATTTTGTTATTGTAATTGCGTTCAGTTAAATTTATTCAACCGCAGCTCTTTGCAACTTAAGCTATTACCGCATAATTGCATTCGATGCGGTTCGTACGAATGGTGGATCGATTCAAAACGATGCGATACGATTTGATTTGATTTGACTTGACTTGATTTGCAATTGAGCGACTGACACACTTGCAGTTTATGTTGCATGCATAACACATGCCACATATTATTCAAAACAGCTTATCGCACAACGACAACAACAACAACAACAACAATCGTTAGACAATATGTGCCGCCGGTGTTACATGCACTTTTTTCAATTATGTATTATTCGATGTCAATTTTTACAATAGTTTGTAATTTAAAGAAATTTTAAACATTTCATGTATGTTATTTATTACGAGAAAAGAAATTGATTGAAAGATGTGAAAAAACAAATAAATATGATGGCTCATATTCATAGTTTAATAAATTTGTTACTTAACTTTAGTACTCGAACTAAGTTTATTTGATAAAGTTTGATAGCAATAAAGTATGTTCTCAGGTAAAGTTGGAACTTTATTTTGACTTTGAAGATGCGCTTATGCTATCGTAAATAAAGACAAATGTCTATAAGCTCAAACTTTGACTGCTTAAAGTAGGACATATTTTTTAAAATTATTTTATTTCCATATTTTAGGGTCTAGGAGCAAAACGTATTTTTCTTAAATATCCAACTTTTAGTAATATATCTTATTTGATATTGTAATAAATTATTAAATATATTGTTAAAATTATAATGTGATTTAATATTAAAGAACTTTCGATTTGTTAGAAAATTCGTTCGATTGTAAATGAGTTTAATATCTTAAAAAAGTATTTGATCAAATAAAGCAAATTTAAACAAATCTTCGTTCATTTGTCATTTTAAAGGAATGTTAACAAGCTCACCTACGAATCGCTCGATAGCTCACTTTAACAATTAGAACGAGCTGAGCGAGCGAGTCATATGTGAGTATTTTTTTGAAACTCTGATGTTTTACATTATAATATTGAGATAATTAAGAGACTATTAAAAAATAAGAATTCATCTTAAAGGATTCAGTGAAGCATAAACGAAGCCTGTTTTTTAATCAATGCTTAAGAACTTTAAAATGCAATAGAACATTAAATTGGAAAAATAAGTTTAAAAAGCAATTTCGAAGTAGATATTATAATTTAATTTTTTGTTATATATTACAAAAAATAACTTTTATTATAGTTTTGCAAAAAATCAGGTATATAAAGAAACTTCAATTTATTTTTGAATATTGGATATAGATTGCTAAATTTGACTTTTGGAATTCGATACCAGAAGCAAAACATCCTTTAGTTTAAATTTAAAAAAAATCTCAATGTTCCATCGTTTTCATCATTGTGATTTTTTTAAATCCAACTATTTTTTTAATATTCTTCAAAGGCACTACAACACATGCGCTTTTTTTTCCTTTTCACCGTATTACATATCACTTTTAATTTTATAGTAGCAAAAAAGTTACTTACAAATGGTTTCATTTTCAAAATCACAAAAATGCTCTAACACACACGCCGCTTATGGACGAGATAGGGGTGCCACGGATATGGGGGGATGCTGGGGGAATATCACAAAAAATCCAAATTGGAACTCCTGATTGGATTCGAATATAATTTTTAATATTAAACTACACACACTCTCGGCTGATTGAAAACCTCCTAGAATCGCGACTAGGACTGTTAACGAACTGTGCTGACTGACGGCGTGCTGCTCCAATATATACCAGCGCCCGTCTTAGCCGAAAGACAAAAGCAACGACCACCGCCAACGAAACGAACGCAGCGCGCAACAGCAACAGCAACAGCAGCAGCAACAACAACAACGCGAGCAGAACGCTATAAAGTAATCGAATTACGATAATCGCATGGAATTGTAGTGTAGCGGCGCTTTAAAGCCACGCTTAAGCTTAAGAAGAATGAATGAAATCGAGCTGCAGCAGCAGCAGCAGCAACTTGTTGCCAATATGTTTTGTTTTGTGTTGTGTTGTGTTGTGTGCTGTTACCAATTGTTGCTACGGCGGAGGTGCGGTTCGAAAATCGTAACGAAAAATGCGGTTAAATGCAGGCATTCAGATCAGTCGATCAGTCAGTCCAGTCAGTCATTCAGTCAGTTAGTGATCAATTAAAATGTTGGCAATTGGCAGTATTGCTTTCGCACTGAGCAACATGTTGCTGCAACATTTACATTTATGCGTATGCGCATTCTAGCGCCTATTCAAGCCATGACCTTGCTTTCATTTTCACGAATCGGCATTTTTGTTCCGCCTCCAAAAAAACTTCACACAAAAAAAAAGAGAAACAAAAGTGATCAATGATCACGGTGACTGCAGCCGCAGCCGCAGCAATGAATAGAAATGTTGCTGTTGGCTGTTTGTGCCATACGCGATTGTGGTATGTACGCGGGCAACTCCCACCGAAAGTGCAAGTAATAAAACTATTGCGTTGCATGACATTTTTTTATTTTTATTTATTTAAATTGCTGCAGGAACAACAAAAAATCGGCTGCCGACAGCCATTAAAATTCTTTTATTTTCGAATAAAATTATTAACAAATGCCAAGCAAGAAAATCATAAATTTTTTTCATTTTTATGATCAATTAATGATCAACATTGTTACGGAAGTAAATTTGTATTCGATTCGTTATTAAATTGAAAGTGGCAACATTTTTGCTCTTAATCTTAGAAGCGTTTAGAGCAGCAACATCAAATGTTGCTGACAAATTCTTGAGAAAAACAAACTTTACTTTATAAATATTAAAAAATATTTTGTTCTTGGTTTATTTATAGAAAACGCGATTTTTGTTACATTTACATGGCATCGATTACAGAGATATTTTTTACTAACAGCAATTGCTGTTATTGTCGTTTATTTTACGTTACTTGAACCCACACATACAGCAACAATAACAAAACAGCAACAACTTAAATAAAATTCCTGTTTTTATGCTGCAACATTGCACTTTTACATTTGCCACAGTTGCAGCAACAGTAACAACAACAATAACAACAACAAAAACAAAAACAGTCGTAGCAACAGCAACATTTTTGGGCGTTTGCCTCGCCGCAATCATTGAACTGAATCGCAGCAACTGGACTGTCAAATGTGCTGCTTCAGTGCGCCACCGAAGCAGCTGCTGTACAGTATGTGCAGCATTTCTTCGAACGTGTATCTTGATGTTGCAGTTGCACTGTTGTTATTGTTGTTGTGGTTGTAGTCGTCGCCGCTGCTGCTGCCGCTTGTAGTTGTTCTTAATAATATTAATAATACAATTTTTAATAATGACTCAAGCGCAATCATTTATGCTGCATACACTGTGCAGCATATGCCCTCGCATGGTATCGCAACTAGTATCGGCAACTTAATTTGGCGCACTTGCGGCTTGTGTTGCTACAACTAAAGCAACAATAACAACTATATAACAACAGCAACAACAACAACAACTGCACAACAAAACAAAACAAAATAAAGCACATATCTAGGCGAGTAGAAAAATTGCAACAGTGTCAGAGTGCAGCAATTTTAAACGGCAATTTAAAACTGCCCAAACCAAAAAAAAAAAAAAACAACAACATAAAAACTAAATATAAAAATAATAAAAATAACTCCAGTTTAGCGCAAAAAAACAGCAACAAAAAACCTAAAAAAAACTATAGTGCACCACTCACATTTCACAGTTTTGGGCCGCTTAGAATGTGGGCAGCTCTCAAGTGCGATTTGAAGCGCGCACGTTTGCTGGCGCGCGCACCTTGACGCGGAGCAGCAATTGTTGTCGCTGGCATTGTTGTTGTTGTTGCTCTCGGGTGGGTGGCTAGCTCCAGCATAAATTTTGTTAATATACATATATTTCTTCATTTTTGGGGCCAAAATCTTGCAACATTTTGATATCTCAATCGAAAGATTTGAAAGAATTTTGAGTAGCTAAACGAAATCATTAAAATTTAAATATTTCGCTAATACGAAAATTGAGTAATGCTTTGATTAATTGATGTTTGTATATTTGGAAAATTTATATGTATATATTTACTAGAAAGTAAAACCTTTACTAAAATGTTTTAATGGTTTGTATTTAATAGCTTACGAAAATTCCAGCGAAAGCAAGCGGCGCTGTTAATAATTACTAATAATAATTTGATATAGTAAATTTAATTTAAGGGACAAATTGAAATTTTTTTAAATATGTACGGTACATAATATGCATCTTAGCATATATTTAAAGCTTGCTTTTGATAAGTAGATGTCGCATTGCCACATATTTAATAGATAAGAATATCAACGGTATACGAGTATACAGTTCAATGGCTTCACATTTTTAAAGTTAAAAGCTTTATTGTCTCATCCGAACTTGAAACTTTAACTTTCTTTGAATTGAAAGTTTCAAAAGCTTTTGCCTTAACTCGGTAAATTAAAAGCTGCTTTAGGCATAAACCCATTACAAAACCTCTCGCAGACTTTCATCACCAGACTTTAAACTATTTAAAAAGTTTCGCAGAATTTAAAAAGAAACTACAAATATTCTTGCAATATTTGTAGGAAACAAAAAAATTGCTTACTACAAAGCACATGACCCAGCCAAGTCTTGCTGGAGACTTTTAGAATGTTATTTGCTTTTTCCTGTATTTGTTTTTAACTATTATTGTTTGCCCATGAGTCGGTACCATGACAAATTGTTAGCACTAATCCGCTTCAAAATTTACGGCTAAACCAATCGTTTAATTTATAATGTGCTAAAATTGTTTTATTAAATTAAATTGTAGTTTTTATTAACGCTTATTTGGTTTTCGCTTAAGCGTTATTTTGTTGTGCCGTAGCACGGCAATTATTGGCCAATTAAAAAATAACAACAACTGCACTTCACGTAAGTGACATATGCCAAGAATGTCCATTGTTGCGGCTGGCTGGCTGGCTGGTTGGCAGGCAGTCAGGCAGACAGGCTGCACCACGCCGTCAGTTCGCATGCAGAGTTCCAAACCCATTTTCAGCATACAAGCGTGAAACACCTTAATGACATGTTTTCACAGTATTTCTGCTTTTTTCTTTCTTTCCCCTTTTTTTTGTTTGTTTGTTTGTTTGTTTGTTTGTTTGTGTTTAATAACAATTTTCATAATTTCATGTTAGGGTGGACGGGCGTTGAAAGAATTCAATAAAGAATTCGAATGCAGCTGCGGCACAAATCCGAACTTAATTAAGGTCGTAAAGTAATTGATTTATTCGTATGGTGCTAAGCTTGGAAAACTTTAATCAATGTCAGACAGGGCTTTTCAGTGTTTCAGCGTTTCAGCGCAGTAGGTGCGGCAAATTACAAAATTACAAAATGAAAAAAAAAAAAAAAGAACTTGTAAATTTTCTTGAAATTTTTAATGTGATTTTTAGCGTATACAAATTATATTAAATTTATATGCAAATGTATATTAAAGTTGTTATGTATCGCCTATTTTTTTCTTTCCCACAATGAGACTATCGCATCGAACAGATTCCCACTTATTTACTAACCACACCGTAACGCCAGCAGTCATAAAATGCCCGCATCGATCTGCAATAATTTTTGTTAATTAAAGCAGTGCAACTTGCAATTCCAACAATTGCAGCAGTGCAGAATTAAAGCAGTAACAACAACAGCAACAACAGCAAAAATTAATAATTGCATTAAAAAATTGCGCGCCATCCGCGCACAGTACTCGGTTGCTTGTAAAGTAACCAAGAATAATGTAAAGTGTATTTTTATACGCTTTCAATATTATTAAATCTTTTGTTAGTATCCGAATCCGAAACAAGGTAATATTTTATAACACGATGAATTCAACCATACAGCCCGTAACTTCGAAATCAGCTGTGTCAGCAACATATGACAAAAAGCAATCAAACAATTCGATAACAAATTTATAAACATTCAAAATTATTAAATTAATAAGAATATCTTTTTAATAACTCTCTCGCAAGATATGACTGATAATACACGCGCATATTATTTTCATTTAACTTTCTCTTTAGTGCAATTCACAACTTTTTAAATGGTTAAATTACGCTCTAATTACAAGTAATGTCACCATTATGTTTAACTTAAAATAAAAATATATCTCAATAATTTTGTGGGACTTCAAAGCACTGTGCATCCGAGAGGCGGCTATTGATATTACGCCTGCAAGTGGGCGTGAATAATTGCCTCGTAATGCAGCGCAGCTGTAGCAACAGCAGCAGCGTCAACAATTGCGACTTGGTTCTTTTGCCGCTCGCTGCAACTAGAGCACGGTAAAAAGACGCCGCTATAGCAGCAGCAGTAGCAGCAGCAGCAGCAGAAGAACTTGTGCAATCGAAACTGGCCAAAAGAATTTCAATGCCAATTTGGCTATGAGCCACAACAGCGCCGGCAATTGAACGTGTTGAAGCACCTTTCGAAGCTTATTAATGCGTGTTTTATGCTAATCGCGCCGCACAGCAGTTCCATTGCAAAGCGTATTGAATTTTAATCGTTGCGGCGCAGTGCAGCGCAGCGCGTTTTAATTGCCGACCACAAGTGTTGCTGCAACATTTCGCAAATGAGTAAACATTCGCTTTAATTATGATGTTTGAGTGCGATTGCAATTAATTAATTTACATGATTCGCTCATGAATATTGCGCGTGCTGTGTAGGGGTCGTATCTGGTCCCTATTATTGCGCAAAGGGGTTAAGCGGCGGAGGCGGGTGTCGTTGCCGTTCCCGCTGCTGTTGCTGCTGCTGTTGTTGCTGCTGCTGTTGGTGTTGATCGAAATCAAGCGATAAAGTCAATTAGGAAACAAGTGTTATTCGACCGGCAAAAGCAAAACACTCGCACTAGCACCCGCTGCTGTTACTGTTGCGGTTCCTGTTGCTGATGTTGGCAATGTGTGGCAGTGATAACATCTAAATTGATTCCACAGAATCGGCTTAATTAAATCTATTGCCTTGATGAAAGCGAAAATCAAATCATAAATACTGTAAGTGAAAAAACAAATACCAAAAGTTGAGATACTAACAAGAAATGTTAGTTAGTTATTTAGTTAGTTATAATAGTTTATTAGTTAGATATTTAGTTGTTGACACCTAACAAGAATCATTTAAAAACTTGCATGAGAATATTTGTCTTTTCTATACAATAAACTTAATTGAACATCGTATGTTAAATTTTGTGAGACAAATATTTTGTCCATGTCAATCTTCGATACAATATCTTCAAATGTTATTCCTTTATAACAAGATATTTTAAATATTTTTAATAATATTACCGAAAGAGTTCAGATGATTGGAAATTGTTTCTTATTTTGTTAAAATTCAAATTACCATTTGCTAAAATGATACAAAAAACCATCGTCGTCTTTTGAATGTTGTGCATTTAAATCTGAACTTTATTGTGCATATTTGTTCGCTATTAAACCAATTAATTTTTAGCAAATTACTTAAACGTTTTCTTTTTTTTCAGGCTAAACATGAACAATAACAAAACCAGCAACAAAACCTCAAATCGATCATAGCTGAAATTTGATATAAATTGCCATTAATCTGTTTAGTATAAAATAAAAGCTGAGTGCTGGTACTTTATTAGAATTGCTCGCGGCGGCGTCTGTTACACTTTGGTAATTATGGCCATATATATATGAGCACATAAACACAAACACACACAAACAGAGAAACATAGAAACCGTCAGACACGTACACCCAAAACGCCTCCATTAATTTCGGCACATATTCGCGTGCAACATGGCTCGAACATAAATTTTTGGCTAATTACAAATTGCGCCCACAACATGCCCCCTTCAGAATTTCAATTGCGCACAAAACGCTTTAATACATTTAAGCCAATGTCTTACCAAAACAAAACAAAAATAAGTGAAAATTAACACAGCGACTTAGTTTGCCTAAGTGGTGCACCGTACGAGTACATTGGCACAGACTTCTTTTTGCAACAGCAGAAAAGTGAAGCAGACAAATAGTTTCCCTTAAAAGGGCACGAGAAACATTAACCATGGCTGTCATCAATGCAGATATTATGGCAATTATTGCTATTAACCATGTTTATTGTTTATTAGTAAACATAGCAAATTCTGCAATTAAATTACCAAGTCAATAAATAAAAATAATATTGTTTTTTACTAAATTATAACAACTGAAATGCAATGATTGACAATGTCTCATTAGAGAAACTGCCTGTTATTTCACTGTTAATAAATCAGTTTTTTTTTAATTGTTTGTTTAGAGTAGAAAAAATTGTTTGCTTTTAAGGAAACTTAACATAATATAAGTAGTTATTTTAACTAAAGGTACAAATACATAACGAAATACGTAAAATATATAATATGTTGTCCATTTTTTTTTAATGACGTCATTTTAATTTTAATAAGAAGCTACAATGCGTTTTAATTATTTAATATTAAAAAAAAAAGAACATAAAAATTGTAAAAACTAAAAAAATATGAAAGAAAACATAATTTAATATATAGTGGGTATGTTATGTTGTGGCATATCATGATAGTTAGTGTATTGCTCTTTGACGCGGAACTTATCGGGTTTAATACTCAGTTGGTGTAAATTAAACATCATCATCTGAAGAAAGGTTTCTGCACAAAAGCCGCCCACTCAGCTACCATTTGTCAATTCCTCTGAGAGTAACAACCTGACACAAAGGGCTTCGGAAAAAAAAGCACAGTCTTTAATCTGCTATTGTAAGTAATTGCACTAAATACTTATCCATTAATATGTTTCGTAACGTAAATATTTTTTACTATGATTATTTAATGTTAATTTAACAATAACTCGAGTAAATAAAACTAGTAACTTGATGCAAATCAAAGCAGACGACAATCATGTTGAAATAACACTTTTTTAATATAAAAATCTGACAGATTGTGTTGAATTTATAATAACCACGAAATGTTTGTCTTTTTTACTACACTTGTAGTTATTCCAACTGATAATGTAGTCATATTTACAATTGAATTCAGTAACTGTGGTATCATTTTGGAAATGAAAAACTGTAAAAACGTAAATTACAATCTTTTATATTTGAACAACGGAGCGTACAAAATTCCTTACTACTAACGCAATGATTATTCGATAATTAAACAATTAACATAATAATTTATAAACTGTTTTATGTTCTGAAATGGGCCTTATATACTCGCAGCGTATGTGTGTATGTATTTGTATACTAACTCACTGCAATCGAAATCTATCGCTGCCGATTTCGCGTGAATTTAGTGGCACAAATAATGGCAAATTACAATTAGCCAAATTCCAATAATAACAAGAAAAACTTTTGTTAACTCATTGCAGCAACAATTGCTAGCTGCGCAGCTACTAGCAAACTTTTTTGCATACCAACATTTTTCAGTTGCCTGTTTTTTCTGTGTTAGTTTTTTGTGTGTTTGTTTTGGCTTTGTGCTTTTGGCCAATCAGCAAAAAAAAGAAACACACAAATTTCAAAAGTGTTTTCGTTCAAAATATTAGAATGCAAAATATACAAAAACTTGGGGTGGCAACACCTTAAGCGGGTTGCCACATCGCGAAATGTGCGCGATCAAAAGGTGTTTGCGCCCGCAGCGCTAAAAGGCCGATCGCGTTGACCGATCAAGCGACCAAACGAGCGGGCAAATGCGAAAATGTTGCGCATGCGTTTTGCACAAAAATCTCAGAAAAAGACGAAAATATTACATAGAAAAAAAACAACAAAAATGCAACAAATAAAATTTAAAAAAAAATAAAACTATACGAATTTCAATTAAATCGACGAAGCAGAGTTCCATCGAGCACTTCCATAGCACACCGCCACGACGGGGTGCATTCATCCGTGACTTTGCACTTTGCCGGACAGACAAAAGGACGGACAGAGAAACACACAGACAGACGAAAGCGCAAACGTACAGCGTTGCCGTTGCATTCTTGTGCATGCGCGAAGGTGTTTCGCTTGCGGACGCAGACGCCGTCTCGGACATGGGCTTGCGCGGACAGTAGCTTTTTAGGTTTGTTTTGATTCGGTTGTTCAATTTTGCTTTTTTCTTTTAGCTCTTGTCATGCTGCGCCTCGAGCAATTTCGATTTTCTGGCGCTTTTTATGCTTAATTTTGTGTTTGTGGATTTAAGCAAAAAGTGTGATAAAAAAAATTTCCGCTTAGCCACAAATTTGGAGCGTTGCAATTTGCGTTATTCGCGAAAGCGCATAATTTAAAAGTTGTGAAATTGTGCAGCTACAAGTTTTTTAGTTTTCGATATACACAGTTTAGAGGGAGAGTTGGTCGAGTGTCATTCTCTAGATTTTTAATTAACTTATTAGTAAAGTTTGTAAAGTTTGTAATGTATGTATGTATGTATGTATGTATGTATGTATGTATGTATGTATGTATATTAAAGTTAAATTTTTAATTGTTTTACATGTGGCTTAGAAATGTAGCTTACATATTTATTTGTAGCTGTTTGAAACACGCAATACACTCATAAAAAATTTGTTATGGGTTCAGCAACGCTTTATTAAAATTTCAATAAAGTTGTTCGATACATACAATATATACCCAAATGCAAAAAGGTTAGTTAGTTTTATTTGAACTGCTTTAGAAAGCCGTCACTCACTCACTCACGTTTCATTTTATGACTTGACTTTTGTGTTCGGCTTCCGCATAATTTTGATGTTTACTGTACATTTTTAACCACAAAACTCAAAGGTTGTACAGTTAGTACTTAGTACTTATTTTAAGATATCTAAACAAAATCCAGGACTTAATATGTGAAAATAAAAATAACCTAAAACGGTAAAATTAACTGCAAAATGTAGTTAGAATAACTGAAGCATATGGTTAAATATGTTGCGAAATTAGCTAAAATGTCAGTTAAAATTTTTTTGATTTTTAACAGTAAAAGTTACATTATTTTTCAGTTATAAAACAAAGTAACCAGTCCTAATTATATATTAAAAATCTTAACTTAATTTACTTGGTAGATTTGAAGTGCTTTATAAATCAACGAACACTGTGCCACATTCAAGGTATCGCCGGGATTTTTGTATTGCAATTTGTTCTACTCATTAACCTCAAGTTCCAGACATAATCCCTGCCTCATCATATTAAAATTTAATGCAGGCCGAGCCACTACTGCATCGCTGACTTCCTCTGCTCTACTAACTTATGGAACCATTGCATAATTTACCGCGCGCTCATAAACGCTCATAGTCCTGCTATCTATAGCACTGCTCCCTGCTGTGCTGCGTGCAAACGCCATCATTCAAATGCACTCATTTGCGTTAGAGTTGCAACTGCTGCTACTGTTGCTACTGCTGCGACTGCGACTGCTCCCTGAATGCGGATAAGCCGCGCGCAATGCCACTCACAGTGGCGGAACGTGCATTTGCAAATTTTATGCCATTTTCACTTAAGCGACGTAATTAGTTTTTAATCGCTTTAATTTGGTTTTAACTAAATGATTGCAGTTGTTGTTGCGGGTGTTGCCGGTGTTTCCGGGGTTGTTGCTATTGCTGACTTTATATTTAGATGTGGTTTTTATTGTTGTTGTCGAGGGCGCGCAACTTTCGTGCGAAGAAAGGAAACATTTTTAGATTCGATAAGAGCGAATGACACTGACAGTTCCTAATCTAACAAAATCTTCAATTAAAGCTTTTAATGGGGACGTAGTGGGTGTTACTTGGTGTTTTATTTGTTTTTTTTTTTAATTACGCAACAATTTTCTGGCAAGTAAAAGTGCACTGCAGAAAAAAAACAAAAACTTGAGATATCCCAAAAGGTCTATACACACTTGAAGATCATGTCTTTATCAATTAAAACGTCTTGTTTGGAACAACAATGCAACTAATTAACCTTGAAAATGCACAAAACTCATACGCCCACCTGCGCACTTTCAGGCACTTCCATTGTGTACCCTCATCAATCAATTAAGACCACTTCTTGGATATGAACAGCAACAACAAACATTAAATATAGTAGTAACGCAAAGACCGACCTTTGTTATTGTATCTTATCGCAACATATCGCAAAGTATGCTTGTCAAATGAATGCCCGTGTCAGGCAGGGTTCGGGATGAAAGGCAGCGACAACAAACATATAAAAACAGCAACAAACCGACAGCAACAGCAACAACAGCAACATTGAGATACGAGAGATAGACGCATGACAACAGCGACATTTTCATAAAATGATTATAGCTTAAGGAAAAAAATTGTACATTTCTACAAAAATAAAAACAACTTGATCTAAGCGTATTAATCAGCATCCAATGGAACAGTTGAGTTTGAAAAGCGAATATCTCACAAGCACAAAATATGTTGAGAAAACAAAATTTTATATTTCTCTACAGTTTGTTCGTCCATTTGTAACGCCCATAAGGTGGCTACGATAAATAATCTTTGTCGATTTCAACGAATATTTAACAATATCCGTCCATATCTCCGATAAAAGATATAAACCTGAAATTGTGTGCATATAAGCTTATGAGGCTGATTTACACGTTAACTTTCTTCATCTTGGTAGTGCGAAATAAAATCCCACAAAGCATGCGAGCAAGGAAATGGCTTATATACAAAAGAACTTTTAGTTCAACACATTTTTGGTAAGCATGTAAATTGGTCTTAAATTATGCTTAAATAATTTTATTTGCAACTTCAAATTTAAGATTTGTATGTTAGTTAATTATTTTAAAATAAAAAAAAACCTAAAAATGATAATATCAAAAAGTTAATTTTGTTTCAAAAATATAAGAAATTCGCAGAAATTATATATAAAGCGAATGTTAATGTTTTTAAAATCAATTCTAAAAGCAAATAGAAACAAATAGAAACATGTAGCAAATGCTGCAAGCGGCAAGTCGTAAAGTACAACAACTGATGACCAATTGTAATTGTCACTTAAGTCCGAAACGATTAAGACGCCGTTAATAGAGTCACGCCAACAGCTGAAAGCATTCTCAAATGCGGCAAAGTACGAGAATACTTTAAAAAATAAAAATAAAAGCACACACAGACACATTAACAGTTCAAATAAGCGTTGAATCAGCGAATTAATGCGTCAATAATAAGAAAAAAATGTCGTTGCAAAAAGTTTTTAAATTGCCGCATTAACGACATGGCAACTAATTGTTGGCGACAGTGTAAAGCGAATTGCGCAAAGTATTTCTTTAATTGTTTATAAATAAATAAACTATATACTAATAGATAACCTATAATAAACAAATATTTTTTTTTTATTTAAAATGTTTTAGTATTTAAATGTTTTGTTTTTGTATCGATATGTTGCTTAAAAGAGTTTTAAAAGTAAAACTTTTTTGGATTTAAGTTTAATAGCAATTTGAGAATGTTATGTTGGCTCGATGTGAGCATAAAGTTTTTTTTATGAATAAAGCTCACTTAACCTTATTTTGCGGGTCAAGCAATTTTATAGAGCTTAATTGCTTTCTGCGCTTTAAAGCCTTAAGTTACTTAAAGCTTAGGATTTCAATTAAATGTTTAGTGTTAATAAATTAGTAAATTAATAAATGAAATATTATGCCTTTCAAAGCTTTTTTACAGCTTTTAGAGATCTTAGCAATTTAAGAAACTATTTGGCATTGTTTATATTTTAGGTTACACTGGCGAAGTCATACCAATTATTTTGGAAATATATTATTAACGCATTTTTTGCATGCTTGAGTAATTACATATCGTATCGTATCATATCAAAAGTCAACTCTTTCACCCGCTTTACAGTCAACTTGATGTCGTGTTGCTACTTGTAAATGGAGACAATTGCCATTCTTCTAAGATAAAGTTGCAGCAAATCTTAATCGGGATCATATAAGGTGGGCAACAATTAATAATGCGACCCAAAAGCGTGTTCAAGTGGCGGTTTCATAGGCTTGCTCTGGGCGGCAGTTGTTGCCAAATGTAGGCTTGATTTATGGCCACATTTCGGTTTTTAGTTAGCAGTGATTAATTGAAAGAATGCTGAAAATGTGATAGTATTAGTTTTTTTTTGTTGATTAAATTACAATGAGAGATATTTAAATAAAATTGAAGTGTAAAAATTGCATTTTTCCATGTGACTGAATGTAATTTATGTACATATTTGCTAGGCTCGATATTAATCATGGCCATAATCATGTGGCTGCGAAAAAGGCAATTGCTGCTTTGTTTTTGCTTATGTAAAGTTTAAGCAATTCAATAAAAGTAAAGTCCTAATTATGCAAGCAAAACTCATAACTTACATAAATCAATCAAATTGCTTATTAATAAAATTATGAATTTACAAGTGGGACCAGAATAAATGTGCGTCAATTAAAAATCTCAGCAATATATTATTGTTGCATAAGCAATTGCCGCGTGCGCCTAATTGACAACATTAGCGTCAACAGCAAAATCCGCAATCATAAAAAACTGCAGCAAACCTGCTATGCTCTAAACAACGACAACAACGACACCAGCAGCAACTACAACTCCAACTCAAGGAGAACAGAGAGAAGGAAAAAAAAAACGAATCACCAACAGACAAGCGCCACAAGTCACTTTCGCTGTTGTCGCCATCACCGTCGCCAAGCCGCCACATTCGCATAATTTATGTCAAAAGCAATCAAAATGATCATAAAACACAAAGTGCGACCAAAGCCCAAACCAGACGCAATGCCGACATGTAGCACAAACAGACGGACGGACGTAGAAACATGCGTCGTTGGTTACCTGGCCGCAGGCACAAACAACAAAAATGTTGCGTCTACGCAAGATCAAGTGCAGACCTGAAAAGCAACCACATCAACTGCAACAAAAGCAACAATAATATCAAAACAACAACCACGACGACGACAACTGCTGGTCGCGTCATTGCAACCAAAGCCCCGACAACAGCCTCCGACTGTGTTGCAGCAACATTATGCAAGCCGCCTGTCGGTGGCAGATACACTTGTTTGCTAACGTTGCTGCTGCTGCCTTTGGTGGCGGTTTTCAATGTCGAGGTCGCAGTCGAATGCGTTTTAACGTGCAATAACGTTGTAGCAATTGTTGCTGTTGTTGTTGTTAATGTTGTTGTTAATGTTGTTGTTTTCCGCTTTAACGCGCTGTGCCGTATGCCGCAATGAATTGCGTTTTATGCTGCTCGCGCGTTTTTAGTGTGTGGTGCGGTGCGGCGGCGGCGGCAGTGTGCGTGTGTTTCGAAGTGTGAAGAGGACGGCAAGGGGCGGCGTTTATTTTTAGCTGGCAACTTCATTCATGATTTTCACTACTTTTAAATGTTGTAGTTATTTTTTTATTATTCTTTTGTTGTTTTTTATTTTGTTGTTTGTTTGTTTATGTTATTGTGCAAACATGTTGCAAGTTGCGATTAGAAAACAGATTTGTGTTGCAAGTACAACAAAAGAAATATTTAGCAATTATTAAAAATAAGTTTTGATATGTGCGTGTCGTTATTTACTTAACAAACTTACAGTGCAACAACGGCTTAAGTTAACTCTTTATTTAATTATAGTTGTTTTGGTTGTTGTTGTAGTTGTTGTTGTTAACAACATTAAACAATAAAAGATATAAGTAGATTTATTTTATTGATTGAATTTCTTATCTGTATAACAACTTTTTAGATCGACAAAATTTTATTTTTTAGTTTATATTATTTTACCCGTAAGTAACTCATTATGTGATATGTGGCATCTTAGTCAAAGAGGACACAATTTTAAAATTATCCAGTTTTTAAATATTTTAATATAACTAAAGCGTCCAAATAGTTAAAACAGAGAGAGAAGAACGCAATTTGTTACAAAAGCACCCAGCTGTCGAAAAAAATCTTTTGGATTCTACGCTAACGAAGAAATAGATTGAAGGTAATCGTAGTCAAATTGGAGATGTTGCCTACGAATACAATCTAAAACTAGTAAGTCCATTTCTCGAATTTAACTTCTTAGTTGGATTACGGCTATTTTCCATCATTTTTTGTAGTCGTTTTTACTAAACTATCGATGTCATTCTCTACCGAATCTTCAAAAAAAAAGGTCCATCATTCTCCGAATGTGCGAAGGATGTTCCAACTGAATTGAAACTACATTCAGAATAGTACAATTTGTGCTTACACTTTGAAAAAAATTGCAACAACAAAAAATTAATGAAATCCAAGCATACCGGACTCAAAAATGTCGTTCTTCCGAGATTCCAAAAATGTTCTGGATAATTGGACTTTAAGATTGGATGCCTTAGTACTCATTATTTCTATGTTTCGCTATTGTTGTAAGTTGGGCTGATATAAGATATTTTATAAACCTTTTTTGGCTTAGCAATTGTTTTCTTTAATTTTATTTTTAATAAATAAGAAAATATTAAATATCATTAATAAATATTTCTGTGTGTATTTATTTAAGCCATGAATCATTTTACAAAACAAAATTTGTTAAAACTAACAAAGAAAATATGAAGAAATGATTTCTAAACCAATATTGCAGCAATAAAATCGATAAATGATGTGTATAAAAAATGTTGTTGCTAATATTTCGCATTAATTTGCCGCATTTCTTTGCGCGCGCATAACGCAACGTTTGCTTCTTTTTTTCTTCTTCTTCTTAATTTTGTTATTTGTATGGACAACAATTGCTGCTGTCCAGTACAGTCCAGTTACAATAGCGACTAACAACAAAATTTGCATTTGGATTAGCGTCAATTCGGACGCTCGTTCGCCCGTTCGTTCGCTCGTAGTCGCCGCTGCAGCACGTCCAACGCCTGATTGAGTTGCGCTTTCGCAATTAACAAGCTTAGAAAAGCATTGCAGAGTTGGATGCTGTTCGGTTTCGAATACAGGTGCCATTATTGTAGTTGCTGTTGATTTTTTGTTGCTCTAGGTTGGTCGGTATCTTTGCATCTGATGCCCAAAGTATCTGCTGTTGTCTGCACATTTAATCCATTTAACCGTAGCAACTAAAGCCGCAATTAAACGAACAAAAAAAATGTTTAACCAAACCAGAATTCTGAGCTGCAAAAAAATCACAACATCACCACGAAAAATAATCTAAAAAGCAACAAAAAAAAATTAAATAAATAAACAAAAACTTGAACAGAAAATTTGCATATTTTTAACTGAGCGTATCAGAATCAAAACCCAACAAATCCCAATTAGACAAAAAAAAGCTTGATTGCTAATTAGATTCCGCCAAGTTAAGTTTTTTCTATATGCCTAAACTATGTCATTTACAGACTAAAACTAAAAATATCATTTGTAAAAAAAAATGTCAAGGCTTAAAGTGCTTATGTCTAAAATCTTGATTCTTAGAATTTATATTTCGACGCGTCAAACGCTCATTTAAACTGCGCTTATTATTATTGTTTAAAAAGCTTTGATTAAGAAAGAAAAAGATAAATACTCGTGCATGGACAATTTAAATAATTACTAATAATGTAACACGCTTTGAATGACCATGTTTGACGTAGTTTTCTTTTTCCTAAGTACCATAGTCGTAGTTTAAGAGCTATCGAGATGAAATTTGTTTCGTGAGCTCCTTATCTCCAACAACGTCCACTTTGAATTGAGACTTGTAGCACTTATGTGCTATAAGAGGCACATTTTTTGGTGTCACTGAAATGGCGGTGGGTATATGAGCTTCGGAATAGCCGAAGATAATTCTCTTACCAATTTTGTGTGTTATTAACCAGGCTCTGCAACTTTGCCATTGTGAAGTTTTGAATCTGACGTCCGCATTGTAAAACTTGAGTTAATTTTTTTAGTTCTGTTATTTTTGGAATTCTATTTCAACTGGATTTCATAGAATATGGTCAAATAAAAATGCATACGCCAAATAGAGCGGCGCTTTACCTGCCACACCGCAACTATGAAGACGACGACGTCGACGTCGGTGTCAGCGGGTGTTTGTTTACATTGCGAACGTTGGTGCAGGCGAGCGCGAAGGCGTGCTTTGTGCTCTCCATGTAATGATTTCAGTCTTTCGAATTGGCTAATATTTGAGCATAAAACAAGAAAAGAAATATTTAAAATATTTATGCGAAAAGGTCAAATCATTTCTGAAAGTTGCGCTAAATTATGTCCCCGAAAAATGTGAGTTAATAAAACTGTCTGTCGGGCTGTTCGTCTCGATCGTAATTTATCTTTGTGTCTAATAAATAACGCAAAACTGCATTTAAACTATTACGCCCAGTTTTATTATTCGCAAAAATGCAAACGCGGCTTAAACTGTGTCAAATGGCCAAGTCAACATTTTGGGTCCTCTCGTGGAGCCCGCTGTTTTCCCCTTGCCCCATTGACTCCGCACTCAAATTTAACGCCACGTTACGCTTCATTTGGTGTCACCGTTGGCCACTGCGGCCGTCATTGCCGCCGCTGGTTATTTGCGTACGATTTCACGACTTTTGTGGTCGATGTCGGTTTTTGTTATTTTTATTTGGTTTTGGCTCAATTTGCTGGCCTGGCTCAATTGTGTTTTTTTTTTTTTGCATCTTTGTTTGTTGGCTCAAAGACTTCGCATGGGAAGTCATTTTAATACCAAAGGCCAACAGCAGCAGCAGCGTTGGCAGCATCAGCGAATGTGGACACTTTGTGTGCAATTATGTGTGTGTGTGTGTTTTTGTTACGTTTTGTGTCAAATTTGCATTCGAAACATTTCGACAATTTTAAGGTGTGCATGTGTTCTTTGTGTGTTTGTGTGTGTGTGTATAACTGCTGAAAGTGGAGAAGCGTGGTAAATTAAACTCCATTAAAGTTTTTGTGCATTTCTGGACATTACAAATGGATCACTAAATTCAATATACCCTACAGGTTGTGCATGTGTAGTGTGACCTGCATACACTATACTACGAAAATAAAATCTTGTAGATAGATAATACGAATTCAGTGGATGGAAAGAAATATTTTATCATTCTAATGAAATTAATTCGACATATTCATGTGTTAATATTTTGAGTTCTTTCGTTTTTTGACAGGTAAATTTATAAACTAAAATTTAGAATGCTGTATTAAAAAGATTATTTTCGAAAATTAAGTTCCGCTTGTGACAATCTCGAATAACATTTCACAATTTTATGCTTGATATAAAATAAGTCTGACAATTTTACAAGGGCGATAACGCCAAACACCAAAGTGTCAACATTTCGAACGAACTCAATCTCAATCAGGAATTAAGAGCACAACATTTTTTTTTAATGAATAGGTTACTTTAATAGAAACATAACAAAACACAAATAAATTAATTAATTTACTTTTCTATTACAAAAGCGCACACAATGTCAAACACGGTTGTTAAAATTCTATTACAATGTGAACAAAAATTAAAATAATAATAATGAAAAAAGAAAAAGAAAAACTAATTCCATTTCAATTTCAATTAAAATAAAAATATACAAGATACAAGATACTCGTACATGCCGGCGCATACCGCTACAAGTATTTCCTCAGACAACGTCGACTGCCACTTTGGGACAGAATTCGCATATGTTGAGGTGTGGTCCACGTTTCGCTACGCATATGTTTACCCCATGTCATAATCCCATATAATTTTGTATTTAAATTTAACGAGAGCACACACACACAAACACAAACACACACGCACACACACACACACTCACAAATACACACTTTTGCGCATTGTTGTCATTTGATTTGTTGCAATTATGCCACAATGAGACACACACACACATACCTAATTGAATTTGAATGTCAAACGCTCCCGCGCAGAGCCAAGTTTTGTATTGTCGTCGTTAATGTTGTTGTTGTTTTTGTTGTTATTGTTGTAGATGTTGTTTGTCGATATTAAACGGATTTTCAATTCAGTTTATCTATCCAAAGCGCTACAATGAGAATTTATCACAATCAAAAGTTGCGATTAACATATTTGTTGGACAAGCGCAACGAATACGTGTACAAAATACAACAACAGCAAACCAACAACAAAAGTGTTTGTTTATAACAACACATATCACACTCACCGATCGCCAGTTGAAACATTTGACATGTTTATTTATCAATCTTTTTGACAGTTTCATTACTTTTAGATATGCTATCTTAAACTTCTGTTAAAAATTAATTCTAAATTTACAAAATAACATACATAGATACTATTTTAACAGTTTTTTTTACTACTACCTCTGTATATGTAAGTATAAATCAAGAGTGTTTAAAATTAAATATCTATACTATATATATAAAAATGAATCTTTTTGTTTCTATCTTTCAATCGCGTCTAAACCATTCAAACGTTTGGGATGCAATTTCTAGGTGTTAAAAAAGGGCTAAAGAAAAATATTTCATATTTCGGAAGAGTTTTTAAAAACATAATTTCAAAATTTAGGTTTTTGATTCAAAAAGTTCAGGTCTTGTCGGTTATAAAAAAATATTACTAATAATTAAGATGATTGGATTTGTATTTAATATGGACCTAATAAGCTTTTGGAATAATCCTTATGCAAATGCTTTGTCAATGCTTATGATTTACCATGGTTGAATAATAAGGCTAGAAAAGTAGAATTGAGAACACAAATTGAGCGAACTCACCTCGCTTTCTGCCATATTTTTATTATTATTTTTTTTTTTTTTTTTGATTTTAGACATCAAACTATGTTGTTGTTTTTATTCACTTAAAAGTTTTGTCATATTTTTCGTTTTGAAAACTTAAAAGTAGGTTTTAAACAAACTTATCGAAGTACAGGGTCATGAATAGGCAAACCTTAAATTAATTAGAAAACTCTTTATATTTTTAAAAGTATTACTTAATAACGCTCGTATATCTTATTGCTTGAAGTGTCTTTGCTAATGGAAAACTTAATTGTAGTAAGTAAGGCATTAATTATTTATAAGTATAATATTGTAACATAAGTTATTGCGTAAAAAATAAATTCAGTGCGTTTCGCACCTGTTGCCAACCGCATAAATGTGTACCTCATAAAAAACTAGTCTAGCCTGAAGTTTTTTTTTTGTATTCTACCATAAGTTTCCATTCCATGTGGGCGTTGTAATGCGTCCGCAATAATTAAAACAAATTACCGCCACAATAAAAAAGTAATTAAATCATAATTTTTGCCCACTGTTCAATTTATTACGGTCATTATTCACTTGTAATAATAATAGCTTAATTATAATATGGCAAATAATCGCCGAGTGCTGTTATGTTATAATTATAAAAAAAATTTGTTCAAATCACGTCTGGGTTTTTCAATAACCTTTTAGAATTATTATAAACTTTATTCAAAAAAAAACTAAGGCTGAGTTAATGCTACCGATTTATTTATTGAGTAGTCTAGCAATAAGTTTAAGTACGGATTTTAACACTTTTCTTTATAATTATAGCTCGAGTTTAGATGGAGATTAATTTAGATTTATGGTTAGTGTGAAACTTTAATTAAATTTACTATGTCAGTATAATAATTTATTTGCATAGTAATTGTCTTGGGAAAATATTGAATTTATTTTACACAGAACACAGAAATTTCCATTTAAGCTCATTTTCAACATTTTAACCACATAACACCCGAAGCTTTTATTCCCTTTTTTGTGATGGTTTAAATACACTTTGCAACTGATGCAACTGTAATGTAAACCTACCTTAATTCGTATCTTCGAAGTACGGAAAAACTCAACACAAAAATTTAAAAAAAAATGAAAAGAAATATATCAAACAGAACTTTTATTTAACAACAATTCAAACAAATCAAATTTTTCCAGTGTCAGTCAACGTACTTCGCAAATCATTTCTAATTGCCAACGGAATTTATGAGAAAATTAGTGCCAACAAAAAAATTATTTAATAAAAACTGTAAATAATTTAGCATATTGCAAACGCGAACACAAAAACAAAAATTCCTACCGACTTTTTTCAGTTGAGTGCATTGTGGGTCAGAATAAACAAACAAGATACAAACGCGATTAAAAAATTGTTTGTTGTTTTTGTATTTTTTTTTTTTTTTTATTTATTTAAATTTTGCTCACACGAGAATTCTGCGAACACTTAATCAAGAATTGTGAATATTAAATACTGAACATGCAATGCATTTGTTTATTGGCAGCAATTAGTGGTTTCACATTGGCAACATCTTCTTCGATTAGCATCGGAAGCATCATCATCATCATTATCGTCATCGTCATCGTCATCAACATCATTACAACTGACAGCCGTAACAGCAACAATTGCAACAACAATAGCAGCGACAACAGCAGTACTAGCGACATCGACAGCAATAAGCGCCGCCATTAACGGCGACACAAACAAACTTCCAACGTGATTTCACATTCACAATTCAGTTTCATCTCAAACGCGATTCTCAAAGGGCGCAATACGGACGCACATCAAAAAGAGAATTTAGGGAGACATATCACAGCACATCCGGAAAGCTGGGAAGCAGCTCAGGAAACGCTGCGAGCAAACAAACGCGAACGATTCAGATTCAGAAATGTGTTGCACCTTGATTTGACAGAACGAAGAACAGAAGTGGCACTTCGGTGGTTTTGATAGACACAAAAAAAAAATCAACTGGAAATATTGAGGATTACATACGAAGATTCCATCTAGGGTATTGAGTCTTAAAAGTTGATGCAAATTGTTTAAAATAAAAATAAAATTTATGAAGAAGGTAAGCTTTGAAATATTCACATTTGCATTTGTGACCAATTGAGATGTTGACCATGAAAGTAAAACGATTTCTTCACTAAGTTTTGTTAATTAACATAACCACTATAAGGACATATTGGAACGTGAAAATGTAAAAGCTGAAAGCTTTCTAAACATGGAAACCTTTTATTTGCTTGAAGTTTGACAAACCCTATGAAAATTATTCAAACCTTGGAACCCCAATTAAAATTGTATCCAATTTGATAATTTGTAGAATGATTTTGGACAGAGATTCAGAAATAATCCAAATTAAAAAATTTTTCGAATTTGCAATCTCTCAGGTTGAAAGCAGTTCCACAAAACTCAACACGAGCTGGTAATTACGTTTCAGAAATTATTTAAATGCACTCGACCGCTGCTGACTATGATTGGTAGATTCTAAATATTAATTTATACATACTCGTATGCATAAATCAAGAGATGGCACAGATTTTTATTTAACTACAATCTAAACAATATAATTGTATGACTATTTGTACATATACATATGACTATTTGTACATATACATATGACAACAACAACAACAGCAAACCAAATACAAGTTGTTTGAAATTTGCAAACTACGCAACAAATCAACGGCCACGATAACTGAAACTCTCATTCAATTCGATTGCTCATGCGGCTGGTCGGTCGGTCGGTCGAGCGGTCGATCGGTCATTCATTCATTCACTAATTGATTTACGATCATTTTCAATTCGTGACCGTACATTAACCCAGGCAATTTTATGATTCGCCAATTCAGAAGCAAAGTACATTAACTTAGGCATTTAGTGCGAGTTCATATTTAAATACCAGAAAAATGTAAAATGTGCTATTTCAGTATAAATTGAGAGAGGTCATGATTTCGTTTATAACAAAATATTTAATCATAAACCTTTCTATTAAACTTTTAATGATTTTAAAATGTATTTAGACTTCATTAACATTTTTGCATCATTTTATATAATCAATGCTTAAAATTGAAGTTTTAACCAAAGAGTTAACTAAGTGAGATCTAAAAATTAAAATGTTAAACAATTAATAATCTGTTTTTCCATCGATATAGATTACTAAGTCAAGAATCTATGTTATGATATTTATAATCAATCCTCCTTTAAAAATTTAACAAAATGAGAACTATACTGAAGATTTTCAATAATGACCAGAGCTCATGATAACCAATTGAAAAATGTTCAAACCTTAGAACCCCAATTAAAATTTTGTCCAATTTGAGGATCATCCTTAGAAGAAAAGTAAAATATTATTTTTAATCAAATCGCTGAATACAAAATTTTGTATAAAAGATGAAAGTAACATTTAACTTTACATTTTGACGAATATGGTAATATCTTTTTGCAAAGCTACCAAAAGTACGTAAAACCTATACTCTATACGAGTATAGAAGTTATAGGTACTTTTTATTTATAAACATGGCTTTTATCAAACTAAGCCGATATTTTCTTCACTCGTTCATCCGTTCTACTTTAGCACAAACAATTAATTTAAATACTGACTGATCTAAAAACTAGATTCGACTTAAAAAATCTCGGTCAGGGTTTGCTTTTAATTAGAGCGCATAGAATTAGCATAGCTAAATTAAGTAGCCAATTGCAATTGTATTAAACGATGCAACAACCATCATCCACAACATAAAAAACAACTACAAAATGTATGTAAAGTATATACGAGTACAACACACAAACTACGTTCGTTCGTTTAATCTTGTAACACTAACCTAGCGCTAATCTCCAGCGTTGAGCTGTCCCCACCAGAGCTAATAGTGCGCACGATAAATGGATCATGCTAAAATTACTGAGCCCCTTGCACAACAAATAAACGCACTGCTGCGAAAGCAATTTCGTTGATACTACATTACCATCCCCTCGTAAATACAAATACACGCATTCAAATGTGGCATGTCGCGCGTTCAGCTTTAACTTTGGAAAATCGTTTTCAAAAACAAATATTGTATTAGTAATCACTAAGGCGCACTTAAGTATGATAAATAATGTCATTACACGAATTGAAAATGCCCAATCGGTGGCGGTGCGGCAGTATTCAATCTAATCAGAAGATCGCATTTGCCTAATTTCTTTGTAAATTTGAATTACATTTAATTGAGAATGCGCCATTTACGGCAGCGTTGTGCCTTTAGGCGTTTGCAGTGCGTAGCTTAAACGGCCGCTGTTTACTGCTATCACAATGAGCTATTGTTGTTGTATTGTGAAACCGATTTTGAGAGTTACCGCTGCGGAATCATCAATTATTTAATTTCATAGCGTGATTAAGTCATATGTGGACAATATATGGAAATTGTATATGAATATTCAAATGAAAGGAAGATAAATATTATTAAATAAATATTTTACAATGTTTTAAAACTTAATCTTTAGTTTAAATCAGATCTAAACAAGATCTTTAATACTGACTTAAAGTAATACATATAGATGATAAGTATTAGTTTAAATACTAGTTGATAGCTGAGAAGGTTAGTGCGTTGACATACTTATATATAAGTTTCAGATTTTGCTATTGATCCGTTACTTCAAGGAAAGTCAAATATATTGTATAATTAAAATTTAACTTTCAATTTTCTATTGAGGTTTGGTTTTTGTACTCTCACACTCTTCATTCGTGTATGCAAATTTTTCAAAGGTCCTAAGTGGACATTGACATAAGTATTCTTTTAAAAACCTTTTCTCACTAAGTTGACTTAAGCTCATCTACGCTATTAAAAGCTTTAAAAAAATCGCTATATATCGCAAGATAAAGCCTGATGACTTTTATAATGAGTGCGAGATACAAGCGCCAAGATATCATCAACTCATGTTATTTACGAGTTCATGATTAGCCTAAAAAAAACCCAAAGCGCGGGACAACTCATCATTAGCTCAGAAGTACAAAAGCAACACTCAAAATAGACCACTTGACAAACACACAGACCCGTACACACATTTACAAACATTGAAATTGTATACAGATATACTAGATACTGCATAGGAGGCGCACCAAAACAGAAAAATCGCGACATACACGTTCACGAAAAAAAGAACAAAAAAGATATATGTATATAAAAATGATTGAGCCCAACTAAAACGATCCTCTATTATCCGCTTTGACGTCCCTCTTCCTCTCTTCTAACATCCAGCGCTGGCTGTGTGTTTGTCCGTCCATCCGTTTGTCCATCCATCGGAGTGCTCATCCATTGCGCCGTGATTGCTGCGGCTTGTTTGTCGACATGTGTACGTACAAGTAGCTATATACAATGTGATGATATTTATGTGGCAGAGTAGAAGAATCTACACATTGAGAGCATTTAAACGCGCAAATTTTCAGTACGTTATGCGCGCGCGACAAATGCAGCCGCGCGGTCACGGCAGTCAACACACACGATTCTTCTACCGAACTTCGCTCGCACAAATTGCGCTCAATTAAAATTGCAAAAATATTTGTATTTAATTTTTGTTTAACACGGTGACGTAATAAAGGTTTTATATCTCAAACCACGCCTCTTTAAACGCGCGCCACCTCTATGAGTCGATACTCGCAAACGCTGAAAGAAACGCGCGTATATCCGCCGTTGCGGCAAGTGCCCATCTCAGTTGGTCACCACAATGTCAAACGTCCCGTGACGACGCACAAGCTTGGGCTGGGGGTCAATGCGCAAACGGGTCGCCTGCAATGGTGTCCTGGTATGACATGTTGTAAACTTCTTATTCTACTTCCAGTCGTAATGTTGCCCATAACGCTTGTGCTAATTTTGTTGCTTCGCATGGACGGCATGTTGATGGCGCTGCGTATGCAACAACGGACACAGCAGCAGCAACAAGTGCGTATGCTGCACGAGCAGCCCACCTACATTGATGATTACGATACCGCCGGTGGTGATCCGCTGGACGATATTGTTAGCGAACAACTATTGCTGCCATACGAACCACGCACTCTCACCGCAGCTGAGACCGATCGCATCAAACGTTGCGTTAACTTTAAATTTGGACTAAGCGAGACTATCGATGTTGAGGATCGCGACATCATGAAGGATGCAAGAACGTCGTTTCTGCCGCGTGATACTACGGCAATACCGCGCGAATGCCTCGAAACATTGCGCTTTGGCGGTGGACGTTCGAACAGCGCTGCTGAAGATTATGATCATGCCGACGAGTATTTTCGTAGACGCTTACGGCGCACAGCGGCAGACAAAGGTTTTAGTTACTATGATCGCGTAAATGCTACTTTGGCCGCTTTGCCACTGGTGGCCGCTACTCTTGCTGCCGCTGACGAATCGCATGATGTTATCAATTCTGAGAGTGATTCTGGTTTTGAATCTCTTGAGTCTGTCTCCGCGGAAGAGGTGGATCCAGGCATTGTGGGTCAGACCTCTTCGTTGGCTTCGTTTTGGAACGAGCAGGGTACCAAAGAATCTATACGCCAGACTCAAGCAAAAACAATGCTCAAGTACATGGATGCAACAGTCGATCCTTGCGTTGACTTTTACAAATACTCGTGTGGTAATTGGGAAAAGTTACATCCGATACCCAAGGACAAGGCGGGTTATGACACATTCGAAATGCTACGCGAAAATCTTGATTCCGTGCTAAAGCAATTACTCGAATCACCCGATTTACCGACTGCTGCCAAAATGCAACAAAAGAGTAAAGTCGTGCACATACAAGACAATAACTTCGATCCGAAATCAGATCCTAATGGTGCAGATATTGTACGCTCAACAGCGAATTCTGCGAATACAGCGGCAGCGGCAGAAGTGGCGGTGCCTACAGTGCCCGAAGCAGCTGAAGCGCCGAAGGCGTCACAAGAATTGCTCAAAGAGAAAACAGCGCGTTTGCGTAGGCACATTGTTAGCCGGCGACATGTGCTCAGTCGTATTCTGTTTCGTTACAGACGACAAACGACAAACACTAAACGAAAACGGTTAATTGCGACGCCCAGCACGGATGACCACAATACGCGCAACGCAAAGACCGCTCACAAAAATGCCCAATTAAAAGCTAAACATCTTTATCAGTCTTGCATTAATAGTCGACTGCTGCAAGAACGTGGCATACAACCGCTGCTGAAGCTCATTAGTGATCTGGGCGGTTGGCCAGTACTCGATGCAAAATGGACAGACACTCACTTTGACTGGTTGAACTTAACAGCGCGCTTGCGACGTTACAACAACGACATATTGATTGTTGAATGGGTTGGGCCCGATATCAAGAACTCCGACGAAAATGTTATTCAATTCGATCAAACCAGCCTCGGTCTGCCAACGCGCGAATACTTTTTGCAGGATATCAACGCCAAGTACCTACTGGCGTATCAGCGCTTCATGACCGAAGTAATGCACAAATTGGGTGCATCTGACGATGTTGCACAAGCCACAGCTGACGAACTGATAGCCTTTGAGACGCAACTTGCATCGATAACTTCTCCGGCGGAACAACGTCTCAATGTAACAAAGCTCTATAAGCGTATGACACTGAAAGAGTTGCACACTACCGTGCCGCAAATTGATTGGCAACGTTATCTTTCTATACTGCAGGGACGTAACGTCAGAGACACGGAACAAGTGGTCATCTACGCAGTGGAATATATGCAAGATCTTGTATCACTGCTTGAACAAACAAAACCGCGCACGGTGTCCAACTACCTGTTGTGGCGCTTTGTACGACACCGCATCAACAATGTCGACGATCGCTTTGAGGACATCAAACAGAGCTTCTATCATACACTCTTTGGACGCGAAGAAAGCCCCTCGCGTTGGAAGGTCTGCATAGCGCAAGTTAACACAAATATGGGCATGGCATTGGGCTCCATGTTTGTGGCGAAATACTTTGATGAGAACAGCAAACGAGACACGTTGAAAATGACGCACGAATTGCAGCAGGCATTTCGTGATATACTTAAAACCACAGACTGGCTCGACCCGAGCACAAAACATCTTGCCGAACTGAAAGTAAATGCGATGTCACTAAAAATCGGCTATCCAGATTTTATACTCAATCCAGTCGAGTTAAATGACAAATACTCCGGCATAGATATCGACCCAAATAAATACTTCGAGAACACTTTGAATGTTCTTCTTCATACTGCGAAAACCGAGCAAACCAAATTGGAAGAGTCAGTTAATAAAACGACATGGCAGACAGCGCCCGCCATAGTAAACGCCTACTACAGTCGAAATAAAAATCAAATAATGTTTCCTGCGGGCATATTGCAGCCACCGTTCTACCATCGCCACTTTCCACGTTCGCTCAACTTTGGCGGCATTGGTGTCGTTATTGGGCACGAGTTGACACACGGTTTCGACGATAAGGGCCGTCTATTCGATCGCAATGGCAGCATACATAAATGGTGGACTGATTCATCAATACGCGGTTTCGATGAACGCGCACGCTGTATAATATCGCAGTATAGCAACTACACGGTGACTGAAGTCGGAATAGCGTTGAACGGCGAAAGTACACAAGGTAAGTAATGTTATCTGCATACATAGATATAACCATTTTAATGATAAACTCTCTTTCATAACTTTTATAACGAAAAGGTGAAAATATTGCTGATAATGGCGGTCTACGTCAAGCCTTCCACGCGTACAAACGTTGGCTAAAAGAGAATCCAATGGCGGCTTTCAGTGAACGTCTGCCCGGCATCAATATGACTGGTGAACAGTTGTTCTTTCTTAATTTCGGTCAGGTCTGGTGTGGCGCTATGCGACCGGAAGCGGTGCGAAATAAACTAAACACCGCCATACATAGTCCGGGACGTTATCGCGTTATTGGCACGGTTTCCAACTCACAGGATTTTGCGCGTGAATTCCGATGTGCGCCCGGAACACCCATGAATCCGATGCTCAAGTGTAGCGTTTGGTGAACAGTCGCTAGAGCGGCTATTACGTTCGTTATTTCTTTAGTCTCACTTTTTAAGTACCGACATTTACCAAAGCCCATGCAATATTACTAGATGCCGTCTGGATACACCATTAATATTTCATTTTAATAAGAAAGTATGTAGCCTCTTCTCTACTCTAGGCCAAAAGAGGTTTATTGCCACCGGCAATTGAAGTCATTGTCGTTATTATAACAATGAAGGGGTAAGTAGTTGTTGTAAATACTTAAAGTAGTTATGTATTTTATGATACCGCCCCTGTCGAACCATTGGTCATTGCTCTTCTGATGCTGCCATAATACAAGCGTCGCTAGTCAATTCAATTGCGCATCTTTTGTTGTCAATTAATTGTGTCTTGGCTTTCAATTAAGTGCGTGTGGTTGTTTATATCTTAATGTTTAGATCATACATAAATTGCATATTTTCTTAATTGTATTTTGCAAATATTTACTCGTATATCATCATTAATGGAAATTAAATTGTTTGTGGCGATTACTATTAGTGCTTTTGTTTATTTATCTTTTTAAATTTGTGGAAATTTGGTTCACCTTGGGTTATCTTTAGCTAGATGATGGGGGATGTTAAAGATCAGAACATAAACTGATTGTGAAGAAATTTGAATTATTTGGTTAGCGATAAAACGATTTCCATCAACGGATCGACTTGATTCAAAACCTTTTTTCTTGAATTTAATTGTTTTTTTTTACCTGAGTGATTTTATCTGATAGTTTGTCAATATTTATGGTGATATGTGTAACCATACTAATTAGCATTTTACCACTATATCAATATTATTTTCTTAAATTTTTCCTTTTAGATTATCCAGTAATGTAAGCCGTTCTTTTATCATCCTTAATACTACGTATTAAAATTGTTTCCTATTGGCCTTCTAAAGACGCCTTCGCAATACTCAAGTGCCAAATATTGTTAGTAAAATATTTAAATATATTTTAAATCTGCTTATTTTTAATATGTACCTACGATATAATCATTAGTTGTAATGTATAAATTTAAATATATTTGTGATAATTTTAATTTAAATGTTGTCAAGATAATAAAGAAAATTGTTCAAATCTTACTAAACTTTTGTGTTTTCTTTCCCACGGAAAATTGCTCAAATTTGCTGAAATTTTATAAAATCTAGCAAACGTTCCAAAACTTGAAAAGCTCACTTCGGAATCGGTTTTTTCAATGAGATTTTGGAAATTCCCAATATAAATACAAATAAAATCAGTTGCTTGTCCGCGCTACAACTCGAAACAACGCGTCCGCTTATTCTTGAAAAACGTATACACACGTTGTTTTTGAGTCTTAAAAATAGATTTTCTACCAAATATATATAATTTGAAATTTTCATTTGTTATTATGGACATTTTAAAGTTTGCATTATAAATAAAAACATTAAAAATGCAAACCAGAAACTATTTCTGTATATATGTGATAAGTGCAGTAGCAATTGCCTCTGCCTATACGCCCTCCATATATAATGTGGGCTCCGATGTTGGTGGCGCTAGTGATAGAGTGGCAATTGGTAATTCTTCGCTAATCTAATTTGAAAGAAAAACCGCTTCAAGAGCGTAGCAGGTTTCAAAAAACAATTGAATTTTTAAAGATTTAGTTAAAATATTTAGTGTGTAATATTTTAATTATTTATACATTTTAGGACTTATTTCGGATCACAATGCCGAGGAGTTAGGCAAAACATTCGAATTTGCCATTTCAGTGGCAAATGCTGATCTAAGTGTGCCGCTTGTTGGCTATAAGGAAGACATTAATTATGGTGATTCTATACAGGGCTATGGACGACTGTGCAAACTGATGCAGGTAGGTTTCTATAAAGAATGAATTTTCTTTAATATTCGCTATATTGAAAATATTTTAGACGGGTATTGGAGGAATTTTTGGTCCATCCTCCAAGCAAACAGCCGCACATCTTATGAACGTCTGCGATGCTAAAGATGTACCCTACATTTATCCACATATGAGCGAGAAACTGGACGGTTTCAATCTGTATCCGCATCCATTGGATATAGCGAACGCATTGCACGCCATCATCAGTGAATTTGAATGGACGCGGTTTATATTTCTTTATGAGTCGTGTATGTGTTAGCGAATACGATAACATATTTTAATATATTTAAAACCGTTATAAAATTCGTATTTCAGCTGACTATTTGAGTATTTTAAATGGTCTCATGTCGTTTTACGGCAGCGGTGGACCCGTAATATCCGTAATGCGTTACGATCTCAATTTAAATGGCAATTATAAAGCGGTTTTGCGGCGAGTTCGAAAATCGGTTGATAGTCGAATTGTTGTGGTCGGCTCGACGCCATCAGTAGCCGAACTCTTAAAACAAGTAAAACGTTTAAAGTAGATTCTATAAAATTGTTACTATCAGATACTCTAATTATTAGGCTCAACAAGTGGGCATCATTAACGAGGACTACAAATACATTATTGGCAATCTGGATCTGCATACCTTCGAACTGGAAGAGTACAAATACAGTGAAACTAATATAACGGGATTGCGTATGTTCTCACTGGATCAACCGGAAGTACAAAATCTCATAGCGCATTTAATGGACCCTGAATACGATCCGGAGGGCATAAAGAATGGTAGCCACTCAATGAAAAAACACTGAGCAGTTGCATCATTTATAAACATTTATTTACATATCTTCAAAGGCACCTGTCCAATTACCATGGAAATGGCTTTAACCTATGATGCAGTGCAAGTTTTCGCTGAAGCAACCAAACATCTGCTCTATCGTCCACAATCATTGAATTGTTCGCATAAGAGCGATAATGTGCAGCAAGATGGCTCCACATTTAGGAACTATATGCGATCGGTAGATTAACTATAAAACTGTAAAGAATTATTTTTAAATTAGATATACTTACATTTGAAATTTCCATTGATAGCTCGAAGTCAACGAAAAAACTCTTACGGGTAGAATTTATTTCGAGGGAAATGTACGCAAGGGTTACACTTTCGAAGTCATTGAATTACAGCCAGATGGGCTTGTCAAAGTGGGCACTTGGAATGAACAGAAAAACTTTACCAGCGAGCGTATGCCAATTCTAAATCAACACATTGATATCGGTGAAAATACGCTTGTAAACAAGACGTTCAAAGTATTAATATCTGTTCCGGTAGGTAACATTCGGAAACTGTTACAATTATCCACGAATGACTTTTACTATTACCGTTTACAGAATGAACCATATGCTCGTCTTGTACAAAGTCATAAGCAGCTCGAAGGCAATAGTCAATTTGAGGGATACGGCATCGACTTGATCATGGAATTGGCGGATAAACTGGGCTTTAATTATACTTTTATAAATGGCGGCAATGACTATGGTTCTTTTAATAAGACAACGAATAAGACCTCTGGAATGTTAAAAGAGATTGTGGAGGGCGTAAGTTGTAATGATTGTGCCATCCAGTGAACATTTTTAAAAATTTACTATTTAGCGCGCAGACTTGGCTGTTACCGATTTGACGATAACCTCAGAACGTGAGGAGGCCATTGACTTCTCCATACCTTTTATGAATTTAGGTAAGATTTTTAAATAAATGATTAATAATTGATATAACATTTATACAACTATTTCAAGGCATTGGCATTTTATACATAAAACCAACGAAGGCACCACCAGCGCTATTCTCCTTTATGGATCCTTTTTCTAAGGAAGTTTGGATATATTTAGGCTTGGCCTACATAGGTGTATCGCTTTGCTTTTTTATTTTGGGTCGACTTTCGCCCACCGAGTGGGATAATCCATATCCCTGCATTGAGGAGCCTGAAGAATTGGAAAATCAGTTTACAATCAACAATTCGTTATGGTTTACGACTGGTGCTCTGCTGCAACAAGGCTCCGAAATTGCACCCAAGTATGTGTTTGCTTTTGAACAATTTTCATATTAATACGTTGTCAATTTTCATTTAATTGATTTGTGTTTTACAGAGCTCTCTCAACACGAACTGTTGCCTCCATTTGGTGGTTCTTTACGCTGATCATGGTTTCGTCATATACGGCAAACTTGGCTGCTTTTTTGACTATTGAGAACCCAAAAGGTCTTATCGAAACTGTTGAGGACTTATCTTATAATAAGGAAGGCGTCAAGTTTGGTGCAAAGAAAACTGGTTCTACCAGAAATTTTTTTTTGGTAACGTTTATGTTAATCTTAACAAATGTGTCTTAATGCATTACCTTTAAATTAGACCTCCGAGGATAAGATGTACATAAGAATGAACGAGTTCATGTCTGGCAATCCGCATTTGTTAACGGATAATAATAATGCTGGTGTGGACATGGTGAAGGCAGATTTTGCATTTCTCATGGAATCCACTTCGATCGAATTTTTCACTGCACGAAAATGCAAACTGACAAAACTCGGCGAATCACTGGACGAAAAGGGTTATGGCATCGCAATGGTTAAAAGTGAGTCACTAACATAATTGATAAACAAAAAGTCGTTTAACTTCTTGTTTTCATTTTGATTAAAGATTGGCCTTATCGTGATAAGTTTAATAATGCACTGTTGGAACTGCAAGAGCAGGGTGTTCTGGCCAAAATCAAAAACAAGTGGTGGAAAGAAGTTGGCGCCGGTGTTTGTAATGTAAGGAAATACCTAAATTTGAATTTATAAAGAATTAAGTCGATCGTTTTGTATACTTAGAAAAAAGAACAAGCCGCTGAGGCAAGCGCCTTGAGCATGGATAATTTGGGTGGCGTGTACCTTGTGCTGTGCGTTGGTAGTGCGTTTTCTTTTGTGCTGGGTATTGCTCTTTGGTTTTGGGATGTTGCGAAAAAGGCCCGTCATTATCAGGTAACAGTTCGCCAGCTCATATAAATTCATTATGTCTCAAGTGTGTCTCTTATTCAGGTTCCCTTTATCGAGGCCTTTGTCGAGGAAGCTAAATTAGTCGTATACTTTACGAATAATGAACGTATACTGAAGAGCGCTACTTCGGTGTATTCGCGCAGTCGAAACTCTTCCATGTCTATTGATTCTTTAGAAACTGACTCCGAAGCCAGTGCGGAAACCTAAAATTTAAAAAAGAAATTCAAAACAAAGACTTAACTCTTCAAATTTTCAAATATCAGTTTATAATTTGAAATACATTTAAAATTTTTTTGTAAGTTTAAAATTTATAAAAATAAAAATTATTTAATAGTTTTTTGTAAGTATTTTCACTTAAAAGCTCTTTTTCGTGCTTCCAAAAAATGTAGCTCACTTCTTCCAAAACTTTTTCAAAATATCTACTCTTCCAATTTTTCAAAAACATCTAGAAAAACATAATTTTGGAAATTTACCGAAGCAGTTGCCGGTCTTCCATCGACGTGTGAACATCTTCATTTCCGTAGAGCAGAGCGTCTTTAGTCGAAACGAATTCTTCGTAGATTAAAAATAGATTTTGTGAACGTTTAATAGAATATTCTCATAAAAAAAGAGCATCAATTGTAATTATGGTCTTGATTGTTTATACAAAATGCATTTCTCTCAAAGGTACATAAACCTTTTAGTATTATTAATCGTGAAAATTGTGAGCTGTTTCGCCCAATATTCATACTCGAATTATGGCAGCGCAGAGGGAAATATACCCATCGGTAAGAGCGGATTGCGTGAACTTTTAATATACGATTATATATATTGTATTTAATCGGAAAAGTGTGTCGCGTGTCTCGTCGGAAAAGCTATTTCTATTTTTATATCATAAAGTAATTTTAAATATAATGCTGAAAGATGTTTGTTTACTTTCGTATAAAAAAATGCTGGCTTGTCTGTCGACGCGTTTAGACAATATTAAGAGTCTTTTGCGTTTCGTGGAATTTCGCATAATAAAGCCAATTTGATGTTTATAGACAAACCGGCTGTTTGGTAAACAAACTCATGGTTGTTTTGTTTTTAAGATGTTCCTACTAAAAATAAATAAATTGTTATGAAGTAACATCATGTGAACAATTTGTTACCAAAAATATTTTGTGTAGCTTTATTTGGTGCAACATATGCAAATTGATTAATAAAAAATAAAAATATGAAATTATCTTATATAGGACTTATAACTGATCAAAATCACGAAGAATTTGGCATATCCTTTGAACATGCAATCGAAGTGGCTAATGCGGATCTAAGTGTAAGTCTAACCGCCATTAAAGACGAAGTCAATTATGGGGACTCATTTCAAGCCTACGGCAGGCTTTGTAAGATGCTGGAGGTGAGTGAAACTTGTTTGCACTTTGTAACCCTAAACTAACTGCCCAAACCGAATTAAGACCGGTGTAGGCGCCATATTTGGTCCGTCCTCCAAGCATACGGCAGCACATCTTATGACCGTTTGTGATGCAAAAGATATACCTTATATATATTCGCATATGACTACAAACACAGACGGCTTTAATCTGCATCCACATCCTAATGATCTGGCCAAGGCTTTACATTCAATAATCACAGCATTTGATTGGTCGCGTTTTATATTCTTGTATGAATCAGGTTAGAGCGTAAAATTATATATTTTGTCAAATGAAATATTAATATTTATGATAATTTAATAACTCATTAACTAGCTGAGTACTTATCTATATTGAATGGTTTAATGACACAATACAATATCAATGATGGGCCCATTATAACCGTCCTACGATATGATCAGCAACTGAATGGGGATTATAAAACTGTGCTACGTCGTATACGGAAATCGATGGATAACCGAATTGTTGTGGTCGGCTCAACGGATACAATGCCTGAGTTCCTCAGACAGGTAAGATTTCAATTTTCTTTAACTATGGTCCAAATGGTATTTTTTCTTTTGCTTCCAACAGTGACATAATATGTAAAATGTATTATACATATGTTATGATTTTAACAAAGTTTCGATCGGACTCTAATTTCTAACAGTGTACTATCTCTTAATACATATAATTACATACATAGGCTCAACAAGTTGGCATCATTAATGAGGACTATAAGTACATCATTGGCAATTTAGATTTCCACTCATTCGATTTGGAGGAGTATAAATACAGCGAGGCGAACATAACCAGCCTGCGCATGTTTTCACCGGAACAGCCGGCAGTGCGTGAACTTATGGCCAAACTAGACGAAGATTATGTAGAGGAAAATTATAGAGATGGTTTGAAATTTTTATTTTTATTGTGTTCGTTAACTTTAATGGTAGAGCGTGACTTATATTCGACAGAAAAAACAAACAGTTTTTCTCTTAAAAAAAAGTCAGTCTAATAGTTATTAAATATTTTATACTTTTTCTTCTGTTTAAATATTAACAAAAGGTTCGTGTTATATCACCATCGAAATGGCTTTAACCTATGATGCTGTACAATTATTTGCGGAAACTACAAAGCACCTTGCATTCCGACCCATACCACTTAATTGTTCGGAGCGCAGTGACAGTGTTCGTGATGATGGCTCCACTTTCAAGAACTACATGCACTCGGTAAATAATCGCTTATTATGATAAAACCAAAACTCTGTTAATCCATATACTCGTATAATTATTCCACAGTTAGATATGGACACTAGAACACTCACGGGTCGCATTTTCTTTGATGGCAATATCCGCAAGGGCTATTCTTTTGATGTCATCGAACTACAGCCTTCGGGAATTGTCAAAGTAGGCACTTGGGATGAGGTGAACAACTTTACGGTGCATCGGTTTGCACAAACTAATTCGTTATTTGATAATTTTGATAATTCGCTGGTGAACAAAACATTTGTCGTCTTAATCGCTGTCGGAGTGAGTATGCCAAGAATAACTTCAATAGGGACAATGGATTTAAACATGTTTGTTTAATTTTTTTTTTAAGAATCTTCCGTATGCCAGTCTTGTTGAAAGTCACAAGCAACTTGATGGTAATAGCCAATATGAGGGCTATGGTGTGGAATTAATCATGGAGTTAGCAGAAAAACTCGGTTTCAACTATACTTTTAGGAACGCTGGCAATGACTACGGTTCTTTCAACAGATCAACCAATGAGACAACCGGTTGGGTTAAAATGATTATGCAGGGCGTATGTTATTATACTTTCGAAATTAATATATTTTTTAAGTATATGAGGATATTTATTTTTAGCGTGCAGATTTAGGAATATCAGATTTAACTATAACCTCAGAGCGTCAAGAGGCCGTGGACTTTTCCATACCCTTCATGAATTTAGGTTCGTTCTGTTCCTTTTTAATTTATATTTAAATACTCTCCAAATTATAATTACCACTCCTATAGGCATTTCCATATTATTTCTTAAGCCCACAAAAGCACCACCGGATATGTTCTCTTTCATGGATCCCTTCTCCTCAGATGTGTGGATGTACTTGGGTTTGGCATTTTTTACAGTCTCGCTGAGCTTTTTTATTTTGGGACGTCTTTCGCCCACCGAATGGGATAATCCGTATCCATGTGTTGAGGAACCCACCGAATTGGAAAATCAATTTACCATAGGCAATTCGCTTTGGTTTTCAACTGGTGCGCTCTTGCAGCAAGGTTCGGAAATTGCTCCCAGGTACATACATACATCAGTTTTATGAATCAATGCTAATTTCACATTTTACAGGGCGCTCTCGGTGCGCACAGTTGCGTCCATTTGGTGGTTTTTTGTGCTGATTATGGTTTCATCTTATACAGCCAATTTGGCTGCGTTTTTGACTATTGAAACTCCGACAAGTCTCATTGATAGTGTGGACGATTTGGCGGAAAATAAGGACGGTGTTGTGTATGGCGCTAAACGTACTGGATCAACGCGTAATTTCTTTTTGGTGAGCTACCTAATGATTACAAATATGCTAAATATTATATTTGTGAGTTAATTTATATTTATGTGCATCGAAAGACATCTGAAGATAAGCGTTTCAAAAAAATGAATAATTTTATGGATAAACATCCGCATTTGTTATTGGACTCAAATGAGGCCGGAGTAGACGAAGTCAATAGACGCGAGAATTATGCATTTCTTATGGAGTCCACAACAATCGACTATCATACCATGCGTAAATGTAGATTGAAGAAGATCGGTGATACGTTAGACGAGAAGGGATATGGCGTTATGATGCGTAAAGGTAATTGACTTGACGAAATACGACATTATCGTTTTAGTTACATCTATTTTATAATTTTACAGGTTGGCCCTATCGCGATAAATTCAATAATGCCATATTGGAGCTACAGGAGCAAGGCGTTTTGTCAAAAATGAAAGACAAGTGGTGGAAAGAAGTTGGCGCTGGTATTTGTACTGTGCGTAAGACGACGATCTTTTTCGGTTTCATGTTTATATGTAATAAGTTTCTTTAATATTTACGAATTGCAGACCAAAGCTGAAGCATCGGAAACGGAAGCTCTGCATATGGAAAACTTGAGCGGCGTTTACTTTGTCCTGGTTGTTGGCAGTTGTCTAGCCTTGCTGTACGGCATTATAAGCTGGATTTGCTTTGTCATTAAGAAGGCGCGCCACTATCGAGTAAGTAAAATTAAGAACAAATCTCTTTGAGCATAAATTTTTAAATGAGTAATCAACTTCGTCAGGTACCAATGATGGACGCTTTTAAAGAAGAATTCAAAATAGTTATCGACTTTCACATGCATGTGCGCGTACTTAAGAGTTCAGCTTCGGTCTATTCGCGCAGTCGCAATTCTTCAATGTCGATTGAGTCCATTGAACCCGATACAAACACATTAGAGAAGTGAATTTTTTAAAGCATCGTTTTGTTGTTTATTAAAAATTTTAATAAGTTTTGGTTTGGTTTTTGTGTTTATCTTCTTAATAAAACTTGAAAGCGTTTATGGAATGTCATTTTAAATAAATATTAAATAAAGCATTATATAAATAGGAGATTTGTGACGTTATTCTAAATTTAAAGCATATTAAAATAATACAATAAATACTTAAAGTTCTCAAAAATACCTTGGTTATAAATAAGCTTTTAAAATAGTACAATTACGTGCGCGATAAAAGCACATTATTAATAAATTAATAAATAAATAAATACTCTAATAATAAATAGCAAATGTGTGTTTAAAAACTTTGTAAAATACATTTAGATAGACCAACAAGAGTTTGTCGGAAAATGTAAAAGTGCTGTACACAAAATCGGTCAAATTATGTCCAATTCTGTGCACGCCACAACAAGCAGTGTATGTGATTATCTACATCCGCCGGCGGTGCTTTGTTTGGATGCTGTTTTGTCGCTGTTGCTTGTTCGTAATGCGTGGGCGTGCCAGCGGCCACCATGTGACGCGGCGAACTGTCCGCAGCGTCCATGTAACGTGATATTAAGGAACGATAACGTCGTCCAATGGTAGCGATTATTGGAATGCTTCGATTTGTTACAGCGATTATAGTTTTAATCTGCCAAATCAATCAGAAATTAAATTAATATATACATATATTTAATTTAGTATTAAGCGAAAAGTAAAAATAAATACCTCATTTTCATAAGGACGAAAGACTGTAATCGGACGCAATGTTGTTACTTCGGCTATAATCAGACATCCCCATGTTGTACCGATGTAAAGTTCATTGCCATGAGTCGCTAACGCTGATATTTGACATTTGATCAGGCTTAAATGCTCATCGATTGCAATTGACTTGAGCGATTCGGAGCACGGGAGTAGCTTGGAACAATCAAGCTTATTTTCGATTTGTTTTGTGACTGCGTTCCACTGGTATACCATAAAGCCCGGATAAAGGCAAGTAAATACATACGCGTCACTGGTGGAACACATGCGCGCCACTTTTATGTCTTCGATGGAGTTCGGCTCATCGCTATGACAGAGAGCTTGATGGCCGCAAACCCCTGATTTACTAAGCGGAAAAACGTTGATTTTGCCAGCCGTTTCGCCACACCACAGTTCATAGGTGCTATAGGAATTACAAAATGAATAATCAATTTAATGTGGTAAAAGTTATAAGAAGAAAAGTTAAAACCCTTTTTTTAAGAGTAACTTAGCTATTAAAGAAATCAATATTCTATTATATTTAATATTTCTTTCAAATTTTTAAACAATTACGAATCTTTTGAAAATCTAAAAATTAAATAATTAACACAAAAACATACTCATCCACGATAACTGAGCAAGCGCTGTGCAGTATTAAACCCGAACAAATTTCCGTCAAAACAAAAGAACCCTCCGCAAAGGCGCAGTTAGTGGGCACACGTGTCGAGTCCACCAGAAAAACGCGCCCATTATGCAGGCACACAGCAACGCGTTCAATATTCCGCAAATAGACTAGACTAATCACAGGCGATTTTATAGCAGGATCCAGCATATATGAAAAGATATGCGCATAATTCGAAGTGCTAAAATTATTTATACATTATTTTTTTAATGATTAAAATATATAAAAATTAAACACACCCATAAGCGTGTAAATTGCCTGAGGCATCGCCCATCCAAATGTTGTCATCAATTACACAAGAGCAAAGCATATTGATTTTTTGCGCACGCGTTGCAGAGCGTGCGCGCGCATTAGCACCGCCATTTGTGGCATCATTAAGCGGCGTTGGTGAACGATCCAATAACTTGTTGGTACACAAAATGCTACTGCATTGCAGAAAATTACCATAAGCCGTAGTGTCGAGTATATCAATGCGTGAATTGTAAGCGGGTAACCAAAGTTCAAAGCCAGCTGTTTCATCTGTTTTTGAAAAAGAAACGTATTTATTTCAACAAATTATTTCTATGACAAAATTATTTTTAATAACTTATTTTTTCTTGTATTGCAATTATGGGAATAGTACAAATATTAACAACAAAAAACTAACCTTCGGCCGTAGCTAACGCATGAAATGCGCCGCATACTATTTTATCGCTATGCGGTAGCGCGATTACATCCAGCAAATGTATGCACTCGGGCGCTGTTAAAATCGAAACAATTTGACTGGCCGACGGCCGCTTTTTGGGCAGTTCATCCCAGCAGAGCACCATCAGATCGAGACAGTATGTGGGAAATTGTGTTTCACGCTGGGTCAAAGGCGGACGACTGCCCTCCAAAATGCACTCCTTAATGGATTCGTGTCCCTCGAACGGTTGTCGCAAACTAATGTTTTCATAGATGAACATGCCAAAGGAGAAACAATCCACCTTTTCGGTGTACTCTTCTTCGCCGTTGTAGCGTATTATTTCAGGCGCCATAAAACCTTCAGTGCCACCAAAACCTTTCGAGCCGCTTGGCGCAGTCTGGCGACTAATGCCATAGTCGGCAATTTTTATATGCACACAATTACGCGGACTATCCTCGCTACAATATTTATAATTCATAAAATTATTATTAAATAAAAAACTTGATAAGAATAATTACTTACGCATGCGGCTGCGGAAAATCCCAAACAAGCACATTTTCTGATTTTAAATCGCGATATATGATGCGTCTGCGATGCAGATATTCAATCGCGCGTGCCGCCTGCAGAACTAGTATCTGAAAAGTGTGTGCACCAATGTGTGCACCACTACGACGATATTGACGCAGTATGGCATCCAAGCCGCCCAGCGGTGCCAGCTCCAAAACCAATGCCAACGGTTTAATACAAATTCCCACCAAAGGTACTATATTCGGGTGCTTCAGTGTGAGCAGTACAGCAAGTTCCTGACGTGCAGTGCAATATGCCTTGCACGAGTGCTGCAGCGGATCACGATCCCATTTGCCCAGGGCAACTTTGTAAGCCATAAGGGCGCTCTGAAGAGGAATGATAATTTAATTAAATGCATTATATTATATAATAAAAAAAACTTAAGAAACTACAAATTAAAATCAAATTTAAAACGCACCTCCTTTGCGCGAGGTCCTGGCGGCACAGGTTGCAACATTTTCATAGCGACTGCCTTAAAAGAACGCGATCCTTTGATTTTACAAGTTGCCTTGAAGACAAAACCAAATGCACCGCGTCCAAGCAGTGAGCCGCGTATGATGCTCTCCGAATTGATGGTGTACTTGTCGGGTATATCGGCAAAAATCACATCAGGTGCCAATTTTACCATTTGCATTTCTAAATGCACGGGACAAGAGATTTTCGTTTGATTATAAACCGAAAGAATGCATTCTTCAATCATCCACGCATAGCAGACATTAGATATGTCAGGTAGATTGTATAGCGGATGACCGTCAACAGAAGTGTTGCGCGAGGAGCCAGCCGAATCGGGTCCAACGCCGGAATCAGCATCAGATAGGCATAAAGAGTCCTTATGATTCCGAATAATTATTTAAATTATATTTATTAAAATGTATTTTTAAACTAACCTCCGAACGCCTTTCTCTTCTTGCAGTCGCATTCAGATATGCAGAAAAGACATTAAGCGCAGAGCCCTCATCGTTGCCGTCACCATGCATAAATATCGTACGCCTACCGCCGCTACGATGTCTACTATAACCGACGGCACCGCCGCTATCAGCGCCGTTAGTTGTTGACTCTTTAGAATTACCGCCGCCACAGCCGTTCTGACTTATTTTACGCAGACATTTTGGACACACAACAAGACGCGTTATAAGAAAACGTCCTTCTGAGGTGTGCACAAAGCGTGTGCCCAACGAAGGATACCAATCCTCCAGTAGCAAATCAATATGATCCACTGATAGCGCCAGCAACTTGGCAATTACCACCATATTTGGCTCTATGCGTGCCAAAAGCTGTCGTTCGCCCTCATCCAGTTCTTGTGAGATATTTGCATTAAGCAGCGGAAAGTAGATTTCAAGAATGCTGGACGAGGAGAGATTTACATCACTCCAGACGCCATCAAGTTTTAGTTTGAACCGATTTGTAGCACTGCGAAATGCTTGAGTTGTTGCAGTTGCTTGGAAAGGTACCTCCCAAATTTTAAATAACAAAATAGGGCCATAGTACAAAGAAACACCTGTCTGCCAGAGATTCCACTGCGTGTCTTGTTCGAGTGAAGTGCGCAAGTCGAACTCCAGAAATTGCTGTAAGAATAGTTTAAATTTATTTTTGATTTATTTGAAATGTTAAGATGTAAGCTTACATCACTTGCTGGTACATAGGCCATTTTGATTGCCTCGGTTATTTGCTCATCCGCCAATAGACGTGTAATTAGACGCGACCAAAAGCCCGAAGGAAAATATGTCATAAGCAGTATGCGGCGCAGACCCATTTCCAAAGCATGCGGAGACGTTTCATTAGTGGCACCTGCCGTTTGGGGCTCATAAATTAAATTGTTTAAATTAATTTCGTGGGAGACGGAACAGCCCAAATTTAAATTGCGTCCGCGTGTGCGTTGCGAAATCTGCGAAAAGAAAAACCAGGTTATTTTCAAAAAAGTTAAATGAAGTTGTGGTTCGGGGGGGCCGGTTCAAAAGTTATGTACCTTTACAGTAGTGCCAGCATTTGGCGTTGCATCCTCATGTTGCGGCAATAGAGAGGGTATTAGTAGCGTGCGTGAGTCCCAAGTTAAAGCCACTTCGAATTTATTCAGCAGACTAACAATATAACTACAAATTAAATGATTAAAAAGCATTTTATTTATTTGAAATAAAAGCACACTTGTATGCATACCTGCGATTATTATTACCCTGCGTCGTTGTGCTGCGAAAGAGCAAATTTAGATCGTCCAACTTCATAACGCCGGTGCGCGCAAATGGATTAATTTCGCGCACTGTAACCACATGCGCCAACATATCACACAACCATTGCGGATCTAAAAAATAATAATCGCGTAGCGTCGCATCATCATAATGCAAAATAACGCCATTATCGTGCAAGAACATTGTGGCTTGATTTAGTTCGGCAGCATCGCGAAAACTTTTATAGTTATGCAAACGCATTTCTTCGGTGACTGTGCGTCTGTACCGTTCCGCATCGAGCACTGGATCGAGGCCAGCAGCACGCAAATTGCATGAGATTACATTGACGATGTCCTCTAGCGCAATATAACTGGCTGGAATCTTTTGCAGCAAGAGCGGTTCTTTAGAACCCGGCGAACGCAACATAAATGCCGTGTCATATATTATGTTGGCAAGAAGGCGTATATTGTGCATAGTACTGTCAAAGAAAAACATAAAATGTTTCATAAAATGTATTTTAATTAATTAAATAAACCACAATTACCGGCAACTTATTTCGATGGAGTCTATGACGCGAGGTAGTCCAATTTTTTCAGCATCTGGGATTGCTATAAATTTCTCGCGTATGATTTGTTGTAGTTCTTCAGCCTTTTGGGCGGAAAATGATTCGCCAACGGCATCGAAATGAGTGCCAACAATGATGACTGGTGAATTGGGAGCACGAGCCTGTAACAATATTAAAATAGTTATATTTTAGTAAGAAAAATACACGAATTTAAACAAAATATATATTTAAAATAAGAAATTATATAATATTTAAAATAAAATCATAATAATGTTTTTTATTTTTTTTAATTATTGACCTGTATATTTCCGAGCCACTGTAATATTTCGGCCAAACCGTTATGGCCATCAGTTATTTTCCACAGCACCAAATACAAACTACGTTTCGACAGAAAATACTGATGTGTTGCATAATACCTTTAACAATCAAATATTAAATTAGCAATGTACAAACAAATGAACACTATATAAAAACTGACTCCTTTTGTCCGCCAAAGTCCCATGTGCGAAACACAACCGGTCCATGCGAACCGGGCGCCTTCTTACGCTTTTCACAAATCCAAGTGCCAATGTCAACGCCTACCGTCGAAATATTACCGCCGCGATTAGAACGTGAAAAATTTCGCGTATGACCCATCCGTTTGGCCCAATGATTTTCGGAAGCGCGTGATTTTTGAGAACCGGCATTCTGCCGTAGTAAATCCAAAAGCGTTGTCTTGCCAATGCCCTGCACGCCAACGACCATCAGTTTCATGCGCGCATATGGCTGTGCGTCTTCATAAATCGACTTTAAATAGCCAATAATGTCCATGGTTTTGTACTTCTTGCTGTCGATCATTGAACGTAGCGGATCCTGCAACAAACAGCCGCGGGTATTTAAATTCCAGAGACGTGAGAGCAGTCCCAAATGAGGTGGCAAGTCGACGACATTGACATTGCCGCTAATATTTAACACACTTAAACTGCTGAGCTCGTGCAATGAAGTGGGAATTTCCTAAACAAAATAATTTAAATTGTTTATTATTAAAGCTATTGGTTTAATATTAAAAAAATATAAGCTTATAATATTTTTTTTTTTTTAAGTATTATAAAAAAGTAGACATACTTTTAAGCAATTGTTGCTTATATCCAACATTGATAAATTCGGAAATATCAATTTCGATTTGGTCACACCGACGACACTCCAATCGGAATCGTCGGACTCGTTGAACAAAGTGGTTACATCGTCCGTCGATAGCTGAATGCGTGTCAGAAGATTGTCAGCTAAAATCAGTGTACGCAACGATTCCAGGCGCAAGTGACGCCGATGACGACACACACTCTTTAGCACCGTATTTCGAAATGAAGCAGCCTTATTGCTAGACGTTGGCTTTGAGAATGATGGTATCTCATCGGAGGAATCATTATGCGTGCGCTCAACAAAACTGTAACAAAGCAGATGTGGATCGGATTCAGTGATGCGTGGCAAGCTGGGCCAACAGGAGACTTCGTTGTGACTTAGATCGAGTTGTTTCAAAGTTGACGGATAGCTGGTTACATGACCCATAGATCTTAAATAAGGTATTATAGGAAGATTAACATTTAAGATTTGTAAAAATTTCGTAATCAAAAACCGACTAAAGGCAATAGGAGAACCCCACCAAATCGCGCTAAGTATACTCTTACCTTAAGCTATTGTAAGACATATTGAGACGCGTCAAATTAACCGCCAAACAAGGCAAGGCAGCCGGAATACTCGTAAATAAATTGTTGGCAATATTAAGGCTATTCAATTGCGAAACACCATCCTCTTTTTTTGACTCATTCCATTTTAAATCGTTATCGGTGATCTCAAGAGAACTGGCCCAAATATTACAATGTATGAGCTGATGGAAGCTTAGCGTGCGAGGCTTATTTTTATAAGAATCGTTTGAATCTAAATTGGAAAAGGGCTCCAGATCGACTTTGTCTAAACTTAATTGCGATGAGGATGTCTGGAACATAAACAAAACAATATATATAATAAAAATAAAAAACACATATCAATTAACGCTCACCTGCATTGGCGGTACTGGCAGATCCTTAAGCAAATTAAATGCAATATTTAACTCGCGCAACTTAGGCGCTTTCCACATATCGAATGGCAACTCTTGTAATTTATTATTTGAAATATCGAGAATGGTCAACATGGGCAAATGAAAAATCTCCGCAGGCATTTCATTCAAACGATTGTCCTGAATAAAGAGTTCGTCCAACACAGGACAATTGTAAGCAGCTTTGCCGCCATTAGCGGGCATTAAAGGTGGCGGCAAGTTGTCGATTTTATTTTGTGCTATATTGAGGTATCTAATCATAATAAAAGTATAAAATTAATTTTAATTTTTAATAGTCGACATAAAATAAATTTTATTAATTAAACCCACTTCAAGCTGACCAAATTAAAAATTTCCGAGGGCAGCGCTGTTAAATTATTATGTGAGAAGTCGATGCGCGTAATTGCAGTCAAAGCCACTTCCGTAATTTTGGGATGTCCTTGCAATTTGGGATTTAACTGCAGCACACCATTCACCATCCAATTAACGCTTAAAGTGATAATTATTTAATACGAATGATAGTTTTTTAATTTTACATTACACACCGCACAAATGGTAGCTGTACGTTGGTATTGTTGTGCCAGTCTATGATCGTAGGAACATTCGGAAACATGGCGCTGTATGATATATTTGTCGAAGACGGCAGAAACACGTTCACCTCCACTGGTGTGGGCAGCCCTTTCTTATTGATTTTATAATCGGAATCGGGATGAACACGTTTTGCAAGCAAACGATTCAAAATGGCTTCATCTTCAGCGGCAACAGCAACGCTAACGGCCGTGCCATGTTCATCACGTGCGCCGTACCTGAAAAATGTCATACAAATTATAAGTAGTTATAGAAATATATGATTCGATTTTTATTTTATACAATAAAATCGATAACGAAAACAAACCAAATGAATTTAATTAAATAAAAATTCAAGTGATAAACTCACTTTAGCAGTAATTCGACCATTGGCAACGAACGCTGCTTGCATGCCTCCGCAATGGGAACATTGCTTAAGCCATATATCTCCTCACTGCATTTTGGATCGTTTTGATCCTCAACGGGTTTGGCGATAATATTCGGATTAGCGCCATGCTGCAACAATGCCGTTGCCACATCAAGAAAACCACCACGTACGGCGGCAAGCAGCGCGGTCTCACGCACAGCACCACAAAGCAAATTTAAATTAATTGGACATTTTTCGCACTCATTCTCCTCCTAAAAAAAACATAAGAACAAAAAATAAAGAAACACTTTTATGGAGCCAATTAAAATTCAACGCTCACTTTGACAAGATTATCACCCTCGGCAGATATGTTCAACTTCGACATAATGGCCTGTATACCGAATGAAATACGTTTACGCGTCGGTGTAATTGGTGTACTCTGTGGACTCTCGGCCGCAAGCGTTTTGCGACATTTAATCAGCCACTTGAGCAGCACGCAAACCAACGTTTTATTACCAAGTATGCTGGCAATGTAGAGACTCGTTTGTCCGGTGACGTCTTGCGCATTTGGATCGAATGGCAAACGCCATTCCCAGATGCCATCCTCATCGCGATATGTTGAGTAGAGGTTTTCGGGATATGGAAAATTGATAAGCAATTCTAGTAAATTAATGTGACCATTAATGCAGGCAGCATGTAGCGGCAGCCAACGCTCGACTGTTGATTCCTACAGAAAGACAAATTCTTTTAATTGTCTACAGACATTTACAATTGCACATTTTCATATACAATATAAGAGTATTATTGTTAAAAATAAAACAAAATATTTAGTATATAAATAATTCTTAAAATACTTGTATTAATTCGGGAAACCGCTCCAGCATTAGTTTTGCAATATTATAGTAACCATGATGGACGGCGGCGTACAGCGGCGAGTATTTGGTAACAGCATGTGAGCGTCCATCAGCGCCAGCGTCGAGCAGGCGTATCGTAATGTTTTCGTAACCCGACTGTGAGGCTCTAAAAATTCAACAAACGAATATAGATTATAATAAATAACACATGGAATAATACACAGTGAACAACACGCACAAGAAAAGCAGCGTACTGGCACCGGCCGGTGCCATATTAACGATAATCTGCCGTTCACTCCCGAGAGCCTCAAGCAGGACGCGTACAGTGCGTTCATCACCAGCGACAACAGCCTGACGTAGCTCGCGATGTTTAATCAGACGCACCTGCTCGCGTGCATCTGTAAAAATGTAATTAATTTAAAAATCAAATATTGATGTGTCTATTTTGAGATATTTCTAAACGGGGAAAATGGATTTTTCTCTTGAGGTTGTGTGTGTCTACCTAAACGTGTCACTTCAATGACCTCATCCACAAAATAGTCACAGGCATCAAGTGCGGTCTCAGTACCCGATTTAGGTTTCTCGTTAAAATTCCAATCCATATTGTAGCGTGGTTTGCAGTTAATTAGGCATTAATAGCGATATACGAAAGGATAAATTAAGATATTTTCTGATTGAATAAAGCACAAATCGATTTATTCAAATTTATTTAATCCATTTAAAAAAAATGATAGTTAAATCCGGACAAGACAATAACCAAACATAAGCCTTCAGCAACTTTCCACGACGCCAAACGATTTCCAACTAAAAAATCGTTGTGGTTCGTCGGCACTTGGTAGCGAAGGTGTTTGCGCGTTCGTTAATTTAAGGGAAAAATCGATTCGTAGCGACGGCGACGTTTCCCGGGCGTATGTTATTTTGAAATCGCATCATAGCGAGAAGCCGCACATCCACCAAACCCGTCGCACTGCGCAAGACACGCAAATGCAACTGTTGCACGTGGCACAAAGACAGGCCAAAGAAGGCGGTGGTTCGTGGTGGCTTTGGAATTGGAGACATGTTGGCATTTGTCGGTGTTGTTGTTGCTTGGTTCGTTGGTCGTACATTTGCGAAACTGGGTGAAATCGTTCGACGGTTTTGTTATCGTCTTCCGCGGTCGTTGTCTGACGCAGTCAGCGAGTGCAATGATACCATTTTCAAATGGGACAAACGAAATGCTGCGGTGTATTGATGCGTAACACAGGCAGCCGACAAACAGCGCGGAAGTGTATCAATTTCGGTTTGGAATATGTTTCTTGTGTGAATTGTGGGTGCAACAACATATTTGTACATTTTTTGTTTTGTTTTCGATTTGTTGTTGTTAATGGAATTTCGAATTTTAAATTGAATATCACAAAAAAATAAATATGTATGTATGTATAGTTGATAAATAAAAGTAAACAATTATAATTTCGCAAATTTCTCACGCAATTAAAGATATTGCGTACTTTTAAAAAAAAAATCAATACTTGACGGTGTCTATTGTAAGAAGATATTAAGTCGTTTTTTTTAAGTTGTATCAATATTAAAATCGGGAATTCATGGCCAAGTAAACAATTAAAGATCAATTGTTTTACAAGGAACAATGAAACATTTGCAAAATTTTTTTATTATATGATTAAAAATGGTTTTCTACCTGGTAGAAAAACCAGCACTATTTTACCTTTTATTAATAATCATAAGAATCTAAATTGCAGTTAAAGTTTCATCTGAAATATCTCAAAGATCCAATGTGATTTATCAGACTTATTCGCAGATAATGTAGGATTGTTTTCATGTAACAACCAAGTTAGTTATATATGTATATGCAAAACCTTAATTTTCCAAATTGGTGCCTAATGTATAACTTATTTCATATTTAAAAAATGTTTGTTTTTGTGGTATGTATCAAATTTGAATGAACACCAACTGTATAATCCGACATTGACATTAACATACAACCTACGATTAAGCTGGATCATATTTTATGTATTGCAAACTACTGAAACTGGCTCGCGCGAAGTAAATAATGCTGCAAAAATTTACCATAACTTGATACCCGTATTGTTTTACACAAGTTTAACTTATATATGTATATAAATATCAACGTATGTGTACATGGATTTAGCTACTTCTTGCACTAAAGTTTCCGAAAGTGATTGCTTGCTGCCTTTTTCTTGCAAGCCCACCACCCACCTGACAAACTTACCTTCGTCGGAATCACTCATTGTTAAGTGTTTTTTTTGAACACAAATTATTCAGATCACATCGATCATCACAAATATTTATTTATATGTACACACTATTTTACAATTTTTCTGCAATTTTTTGTTAAAATTTAAATTGTTCTTTTTTATTACATTCTTTTTTTTGTCAATAAACGAAATTTTCTAAACTTTCCAAACTCGTCAAAAAAAATGTCTTCTTCTTTTCCAGATAAATTCAGACAAATCAAAAATTTTGTATTTACGAATTTAAATATAAAAGAAGTTCAGCGATGACGCAACTTTCATGTGAAAGTAGGTGACTCAAAATAAATTTAAATTAAATTTCAGATGTTGGATGAGTTTGAAAAATGGTTTGCGTCTGTGCTTAAAGAAAAATATTTTTCTTTCGTTTTAGCAACAAATTAGGAACGGCAGTGGGTTAAAAGTGTTCTACCTATTTCGCCCCGCCTTATAACCAACCGATCTATAAATGAACAAAGTTTGAATATATATCTGCATCAGCACAATTGCTTTCAAACTGTAAATTAAAGATTGCATAGACGTAAGTCAAAATAAATAAATTCCAAAACCTTTAAAACTTTCATTAATTCCAAACTCATCCATAAGTTATCTTTCTACAACCCTTTAAAGTTTTTGACAATGCTGTGGCAACACTGCATAAAACATAAACCCGAAAAAATTGAACGTGCAAAGATGTTTTCGGAAAGGTGAGCGGAACAAACACCTGACTTTAATATATTTTCAAAGTTATTGCCGAATTTGAAAATTTTTTCTAACGTGTGTGAGAAAGAATACGTCAATTTCTGAACAAACGTTTAAACAAAACAATATAGCATAACTACAAAAACAAAATAAAGTGTAAGTGATTTGGATTTGCAAAATAAAAAAAGAAGTCAACGTAACAAAATGTCAAATTGCAAAAGAAAACTACGCGCACAAATTCCAATTGGCTACATACGAACAAGACAATCTGAAGACGTAGACGACGAAGCAGACGGCGAAACAGCAGACATGAAAGCAGCAACAACAACAACAACAGACGCGCCGTCGTCAGTTACCGGCAGCGAGCTAACGTCGTCGTTGTCGACGGACGAAGCGAGGTGAGCAAACAAGAATTCAAAAAAACAAACAAAAAACACGCAGCAACGATAATGAAAGCACACACAAAAAAGAAAGAAGAGAACAAAAAAAAAACTATTCAAAAAACAAGGCGAAAGCAAGTGACAAAAATTTAAAAGAAAAAGTAAACAAGTTAAGGCGAAAAGAAATGTTGGTCGACGAGTGTTGTGGATTTTTGTTGTTGGTGCTGCGTGTTTTTTTGTTGTTGATTGACAATTAAAAGGGGGTGAGATCGGCGGCGTCAATGAATATGTGGTGTTAAGGTCGCTGGCGATGCGGGTTTTTTCTTTCGGTTCGTTATTGTTTTTTCAGTGTCAGCGGGTTTTTGCTCTTTGGGTCGATCGGGTTTAGCCAATAATATTAAAAAAATATAATTTCATTATAATCGACGCGTTACAAATTGGAAACCGGAATTTGGAATTTTTTGGCTAAAAGAAAAGGTGAAGCACACCAAAACGAAACCATGAAATTAGCTGATTTAGGTGGTAGAACAATTCAAAAACTACTCAAGTTTTATTTTCAAAGTTAAAAGTTGAAATTTATTTTTGAAAACATAAACAACGAGACGAGATGTCTCGATAAATGTAACAAATAACAATAATAAAATTCTACTAATAAGTAATAAACAAAACCATTTTTATTTAACTTTAACGGTCTTTAGAACCAGAATTATTACTGAATGTTAATACAATATAACAATTAATTGTAATATTTATTTATTTAAAATGTTTATAAACTATGTTTGAAGCATATCATTAAAAAAAAATATAACAAAAATTCAAAATTGTCTTCTCTATGTAGTAAAACTTTAGAGAAGCAGCAAAAAATAGAAAGTACAAGATGAAGTTCTATAGAAATTCCTAAATTCTGATTCAGGAAAAGCAGACGGCCTTTTTAAAAAAAACTTTACATTTTGCACATTTCTTTGGTATACGAGTATATACAAATGCGCAACGTCTTCCTTCCGTGAGCCATAATTTTATTGTTTGCATTTAAAAAAACTGTTTATCAGTATATTTCTTTAAAAACTGATAACACTGAGCTATGCAGATAAGACATGCTGCCAATGCGAAAAGTACACCCGCCACAACCCGGCGTATTTTGCCCGCTGGCTTCTCTGCGTTAGCGTTTTTTTTTTTTTTTGAATTTGCTTGCTTGTATTTTGTCTTGTGTATACTTAAAATGTGCTCATATGTTTTTAATATTATTTTTGTTGCGAATGAATCAAATTTTTAAGTAGAAACCATTTTCACGATTTTTGTCACCCCCAGAACAACAACAATAACAATAACAAACAGCCAACATTTAAAGTTGGCAACGCATTTGTTTGTTCGCGGATTTCTTGATAACGATTTGCAAATACGCATTCTTTTTTCTTGCTATATTTTATCTTTAAATATTTTTCATTTGAAATTGATCATTTTTGCAAGACACGCGTCCGTCCGTCGATCACACTTTCAGGTGAAATTTGAAATTTTAGGATTCCATCTGAAAAATGTTTTCGTGAATTTTGTCGCGTACGACTTTGTTGATTTGTTTGAGTATGTGTCGATCTTTGAATATTTCACTTTGTGACCTTGTTCGTTATGCTTCTTCATTTGTAACTTATTTTATTTTATTTATTATCAACTTTTTTATTTTTACTTATTGTTATTTTCTCCACTTTAAACTCTGCAGTCGATCTTTTTCAATTTGAAATTAGTGTTACTGGCACTTTGGAATTTGGACATTTGCATAATCTGAATGAATTCCATTGTCAGTTGGGGTTTTCTTTAGTCGTTCTTCGCACTAAATTCGAAGGAATTGTTTTTTTTTGCATTTTGAATTTGATTTTGTTAATGACCAATCTCACGTAGGTATGCACGACAGTACACACACAGTTTACCATAGTTGAAGCATGCGAATTGCAAAACATTGAAGTCTTTTTAGGCGTGTTGCATACTACAAAATTTATCAATTGACCGTCGGCCCCTTTTTGACTTCTTATAATAAATAAAATGAATAAAGTATTAACGATTGTGAATAAATTCATAGTTTGAATTTGATTTAAAAATTTTTTTTTTTAAGTTATATGTGTACGTATATATATATTGACTTATTTATGCACAAATCAATTACATCGACGAGTTTATTTTCAGAGAATTTAAAATTTTTCAAATAATAAGAAAACACGTTTTAGGTATTTTGTAAATAATACTACTAAGTTTTTTAGATTACTTCAAAATTCCGGAAATAGAAATTCGCGAAATAGAAATTTTTATTTTATTTTAAATTTTATATTAATACATTTTGTGTATTAATATGAAACTCGATGAAACTCGCCTCCGTTATTATTTTATGGCCCATCAATCAATCAATCAATATGGAGCGTGATGTTGGTACAAGGAAGAGTTCTGTTAGGAAGGTGTTAAAACACATGAGGGCTAACTATACGTGTTACGAGCACTGCGACCATTAAAGATCTTCTATACTCAAAGCCCAATTACGACACTAAAATCTTTTCTACATTCCTTGTGAAGGATAGAATAGACCTTGTCGAGCCTTTGACAACAAATCGGTTTCTTTTTTAGTATTGGGGATGATAAAATTGCATAAAAGCAATCAGTATACAAAATGTCAACTCAATATCTCAATATAACAGTTCTAACAAGAAATGTTGACAGATGTACATGGGTAGACTCGGTTTTTAATTCTGATCTCTACGTTAGAAACATTCGCCCGAACACAATATACACCATTGAGTGCAGGTTCAAAAAAAACCCGGCTACAATCCACTACCTACTTGTATTAACCATTGCGATGCAACTCTGGCCAAACGCGACACAAGAGTAAACTTTGTTATTTTTAAAAGTATCTCAATATCATTTCATTATCAACTCATCTCAGTAATTTCTCAACTACACAAAACTACACACGCTCATCTTACTCAATTTTCTCTTTATTTTTGTTTTCATTTTACGGAGTTCATAAATCATAAGTTTCGCAAATACGCTTTTATATGTACTAAAAACAAAAACGAAATGTGGAAAAAGTGAGGTGGGCCAAAAGGCAGCGGTAGAGGCAAAGTAAAATTGCTCCGGCTGATGGACTGAACAAATAATAATGGCTGCGTACCCATAATAAAAACAAATAACGATTAGGCTAGGCGTCCGTTCATCAATAAACAAGCACACCAATAATTTATATTTATAACAAATGTACTACTGCCATTCTCTCTTTTAATTATCTCTATTATTCTTTCTCTCTCGCTAAGTAACTTCTCAGTCGGGAAAATCCCAGTGTCATAACAATTCTGTTTTAAAATATTGTAAAAAATAAAGTTTTCCATGTAATAATTACAGATTAAGACAATTTGAGTCGAGTTCATTTAAAATCATCTATTTATTTAGATATCTGCCAAAAATTGGAAGTTATTAAGGAAAAAAAATAAATCTTTCTTATATCCAAAAAGTTTACACATTTTCCTTTGGTAGGTAAATGTAATAGCAAATTTATTTTAAATTTACTAAAAATGTGAAAAATGTATTCGTTTTTTAATAACTTATTATTACTATAAATAGCTGGCACAACTTTTCAGAGTGTTGGCTAAGTTATTTATGAGCTTTTCCATGGTAATAACTTCTTAGAAGATTTGGAAATTGCTTTTTAAGTTTAAAAATGTTTTTAAAGATTAAAATTACTGATCTTTTTTTTTCTCGACACCTAAGAATCAACTTTTACCGTCCACAAGTTTTATTAAATAAAAAGGAATAAATCAAAATAAATAGCTAATTTTACTATACCGAAAAGGAAAAATTTAGTACATATTATCATTTCCTACTGGGTCTCTGGGAATTTTACTCGTGTTTACATTAAACTCTCCGGTAATGAATGAACAAACTTTTGAATCTTTGAGATGGGACTGGGCTGGGTTGGAGCGGTCGCTGGCATATTAGACGACACCAGTTTGCGACGATTATTCGGGAAATGTAGTTGACTTTTTACGCGGTAGCTTTGGCACGGTGTAATTTCAAAACAAACAACAACAACGAGCAACTACGACGATACTTCGTAGGGTATATACCTCGGCATTTCTTCACCTTCTCGCGTTTCTCTCTATCGAAACGGTCCCATGCGCGCGGAGGGAATTCGCAATTTCGCGCCGCTTTTGCATAATGGAATTTGAGCTGTTGTTTTTGTAGTTTTTGTGTTGATGTTGTGTATTTGTGGATGCTTCGGTTCCGGTGTTCTGCCTGCATTAAGTGATTAAAAAAAATAATATTGCAAAAAAAAAAAAGAATTAAAACTAAAACTAAAAATACTTTTAAAAAGAACTTTCAACTGGGTCGTCCCCTTTTATTATCAACATCTGCGGTGGCAGTAAGTGGGAGTCCCAACTTTGTTGCCGGTCATTCTTCTTTTCGTTCCTTCATTCGTTGCTTCGTTATTATCGTTTGATTGCGATTTTTTTGTTTGCTGTTGTCGTTTTTTTTCACGGGAGTGATTTTGTTCGGCTGCACTGCGTCAAGTCATGTCACGGTAGAAACATGTGATTTGGCCGTGAACATTTTCCAATTTGAAAATTTATTATTTTCATGCCACCCATATTTATAATAAATTTTTCAAAAAAACACAGAAACCAAAAAAACTGAAAAACAATAAAGTGAAAAATGTAAATACGCAAATTCGAACAATTTCGAAATCGAAAACATTCGATACCAGATGCAAATCAAATCAATTTTCCTGTTCCGCGCGAGTTGTCTCTCCTTCAGCCGCTGTTCTCTCTCCACGATTCGATTTAATTAGCAATTTTAATTGAGTTTACTCTTGTGAAAGTGTCTGAGTGTGTGACGAGTCTGAATTTAATTTGCTATCAACGACGATTTTGTTTCAGCAGCGAATACGTGCAAAATGCGACGCAAGAAGTAAGTTTTTGTTCGTCATTTTATACTCGTACAAACGTATAGTTTAGTGGTGGGCACGACTGAAAGAATATAGTTAAGAGGCTAATAAACAGTGGAGTAAATTGTATTAATTACTAAGAAATATCTTTTGTTGTATTTTTAAAAATTAAACTTAGATTTCTATGCTGGTGATATTTTGCACTTTATACGTGTGAATCCCTCGTTTTATTTTTGGATTTTTTATTTCTAAATGAATTTGTAACAAAAGAGAAGCAAAAAATTGAATTTATTTTAATCTATCAAATAAATTCGTCCAAAACCAGTCTTATTGCCATCTGTTTAATAATTCTGTGTAAATTATAACTTTTACATTTCACATTAAAATTATAGAAATGAGAGAAAATGTTAATAAGAAGTTTAGTAATATGAAAACGATAGAGAACACAAAACTTATTTAATTATTTTAAATTTACACAAATGTAATCATTGATTGGTAACCCGCTCCGAATTGCGAAATTGATTTGATATGATGAAATATTTCGTGTGATTCCATTTTTAAAGTTTCAGTCACATAATAATTTCAAAACTATTTTTTTTTAGTATGTAAATTCAGACTGAAACATCACTATTAAATAACATATTTGATGATAGGTACACTTATTTATTTTGTTTTAAACATCATCACAAAATGTTGATGTCTCTCAACCTTCGGGCTTGACCGACCTTAACATCTAAAATATTAAAATACTTTCTATATACACGTTAATTAAGGTAATTACATAATTTAGATAATAAGGTAGCTGGAACTTTGCTTTTTATTGAGAGTTTACTTTAAGCATTACACTCCATACTTTGATAAGTGATAAGTAGTTGTCTTTGAAAATGCGACATTGAAATACCCAAAAATAAAACAAAAGCTACTCTGACACTATCAAAAATCCAAACATTCTTACTATAAACATTTGTTTCTTATACATATTTTAGATAAGGTACTTAACTATTTGGTGTTTGTAAGCAACAGATAACACATCTAGCGTAAACCAGTAAACCAGTAAAAAGTAATTAGTTTTAAAATGTTGTTATTAGTTTTGAAAAAATTAGAAAATATTACACAAACTATTTCGGTTATAATTAATCATAATGATACCTTTCGAAAAGGAGAGCATTAGCGTTTAATATTTTTGGTACATCACCGCTTACAAGGGGATTTAAATTTGTATTAATTTAGGGATCCACCCATTACGATAAAAATTAATCGTATGGGCGATGCAAAGGAAACTTTTTTTATACTGAACAAAAAAAATCGATTTGCAAATTAAACGATTCATTTAAATTAAAAACTATTCAATTTTTGACATTTTATTTGTTTGTTAAATCAACAAACTAAATAATCACTCCAAATTTACTCAGAATATTTTTTAAACCATTTGCTATAAAAAATAATAATTTTTGTCTAGACTTGATTAGAGTAACAACATATGTACATAATTAGTTAAGGCCAACGCAATTTGGTGTTTCTGTTGCCAAAACGTATGATGCAAGTTTTTGCCAAATTATATTCATCCGGACTGTTGCTCTTTTCTACACATTTGCAAAATTTAGTAAGCAGAAAAATTAACCTGGATCGGGCGTCAATTAGTTGTGTCAATCATAATTGAGAATTGCTTAGTTAACTCAAGTAATTATAACAATTATTGCAAGTCCAATTAGAGGCGTGACGAGCAGGTGAGCGACACGCGCTGATTGTGTGCCTCCACCACTCGCTTATCACACTGAATTAAAATATGAAATCCGTGCGATGGGTCGTCGTCTGCTACGCGATAAGATAAAGATATACCAGAGGTATGACATGCAGACAGTTTAAAGGACGCATTCATCCACCTAACGCCCACAAACTGTTGTTAAATTTACAACCGTGCTGGAAAATAATCTCCACTTCAGCAACAAATTTGCGGTAGCCAATGCAGGAAATTTGTGATGGCTGGAAATGATTGTTGGATTTTTATTTTATAGTTTTTGTGCATACCAAGTGTCCAAAGTCAACAAATGCTTTATTGTACCATGCACGGTGTCGCTTATCAATTTCTCAAATGGTTGTCGTTGTTCTGCTCTGCTGCTGTTATCAGGAAAGCCGATTACTGATAACGACGTTTTCAGCTTGCTTCGGCATCGCATCAATCCGTTTTGTATATCTTTTGGCATCTATAAAGGCCATATACACAGCAGGGGGTAAAGTCATTGTTGAAGTCGCATTTTGGTGGTGGTGTCGTAGTCTGTGGAGGTACAACAATGGGCTCGAGAAAAAGGCAAGTTTTACAAAGTTGTAACAATTGTTTATATTATATAAAGTGTGTTTAAATAAAAGTGTTTAATTAAACAAATCGTTCATAAAATATTGCATACTATTTATTTGAGTTATAATAAAATAATTATTTAACATTGAAGGAAGAATTTATATAAAAATGATAATATTTGTTTAACACAACAAACCATAAAGTATGAAGTTTTGTGTTGTTGAAAAAAGAACTTGAAAGGCGCCTAATAGAAAACGACCAGTAAAAAGTTAAAAGTAATAACAAACCTTTCTTGGTTGTTTGTTTTTACAAAATGTCGTGATATAAATGAAGCTAAGTAGCTCCCAAAATATTGAGTGTTTGTTTCTGACGAAATAAAACCGCGTGTATATTTTTAGAAATTACTCATGCCATTCAAGATATCAACCTGAAATTTCTTGCATACAATGGTAATGGGTTATTTTTAATATTAAATAAATAAATAGATATAATATTTACAGATATGTAATCACTCCAGTGCTTTTATTAGAGATATCGCGCAAAAATTTTACTTATCAGCAAAAGTCAATTAAAACTAATCTAAATATAACGATGTAATTAGGAGAAAACCGATCGATAACTGATAAAGTTATCACCTGAAAATTTTTACAATATGTGTGGGGAATTAAGTATAATTTCCCATATGTCAAATAATTGTAATTGTAATTTTGTTTTTTGATATAAAAATTATTATTATAGTACCCGGCAACGTTTTTTTTCAATAGAAACGTGTTTAAGTTAATTAATTGATTAAAGTTAATTAATGAACTGACTAGGTTTTCAAATTTTCACACATAATTTTAAAATAATAGCATGTATAGTTAAAGTTGTATGAAAAACAAAAAACACAAATTATATCAATATGTTTGCTTTCAGAGTTGAATTTCGCATCAAAGCTACACCGGCAAAGCCGGTGAACACTTTCCGCGATGCAGTGCTAGAAGAAGAACTGACCTCGCCACATCCCGATGATTTATTGGCGATGCGTTTCGAGGAATTTGGCACAACGCCACCACGCACGCGCATGAAGATTAAAAATCGCGATTGGGGACGAAAACAAACGGCACATGCTGTCGTTTCCGTAGGCAGTTGCGATGTGACACCAGGTGCCGCCGGTGGCACGACACCCAAAAAGGGCATGACCCGTATGGCACGATCACGTGTGTTGCGTCGCAACACAATGGACTGTGCGCTGCTCAATGAAATGTTTGTCAATGAGGAGAATAAACGAACCGACAAACGTGCTCAAGCGTTGTTGCGCGACTCGGAGCGTGAGATGAAAACGAATTCAGTGAGCGGCGGTATTGCTGCAACGACTGCTGTTCATCCGCGCGGAACAAGCTTTCACGAAGCTTCGATGGTGTCGTCGTCGTCCTCGGCTTCACAACTTAATCTGGAATCGCTGGATAAATGTCCGCCGCTAAACTCAGATGTGACGTTGCGCTCCGCACCGAAAGTTGTAGAATCGTGCAATCGTTATATGTGCGTCTCATCACGTCCCATTGGTTATCGTTCGTCGGCGCCGCCATCCGCTTTTGTGCAGCAGTTGCGCATCGATGTGAAACGCACGCCCGGACTGAATATACGTAAAGAATTCCATGAGACATTCGCAAATCTCATTAAATTGGGCAGTGTCGATCGACAGGATGCAAAGGTAGTAAAAATAAATATTTTTTTTTTAAATAAACACACTTCTAATAATTTTTTTTATCAAAAACGTAATTGTTGAACAGCTCTCGCAGGAGGAACACACCTGGCAAACCGAATTGAAAGATCTCATCTGGCTGGAACTGCAGGCTTGGCAGGCAGACCGCACGCTTGAACAGCAGGATAAATATTTATTTGCAGCGCGTCAAGGTGTGCCCGAATTGCTGACGCAAATCATCAACTACAAATACCAGCCGCGCCTCAAACGCGAACTGAGCGAAGTTAGCATGGACAGCGGCATCAGTTCAGATAGCAATGCGAGTTGTGAGTAACATCAAAAAACTTAAAAATTGGTATCAAAAGTTTTGAAATGGTTCAAATCTGGAAAAATCTTTGAAAATAAGGACTTTAAAAGCTTATATGTACAAGTGCCTATACGAAGGAAGTTATTTAATATGAATGGGCCAGGTAAAGGCATTTTATATTTAGATAAGTTTTAAATGGTTCAGCAAAGTTTTAAAATTTAAACCATAAGATTGCTTTTAATGTAAAATGATTAATATAAAACCGTGAGCCTTTTTGTTGAGCATTTTAAGATATTAATTAATAATGTTTAAAAACTAAATTATTTAGTTACAAATTTTAAATAAATTGTGTAGAATAGTAAAGAGCAAAGTATTGTATTTGTGTACCAAGTGAGAGTGGGCAGTGGAACTCATCCATTTCTTTCTTCATTATACCTCCAAGTAGTACAACACACTGAAATAATAATAATCACTTAGCGTTATTATCAACTAGCTTGTTATCTTATATATCTTGCGCGTTTAGTCTCTTTAAAAATATCCTGGTGTGTTTTCCTATAAAACTCTATTGCACAAATTTACTAATTATTAAGTCGTTAAATAGTTTCTTACTGGGGCTAAGTACTAAATACAAATATTGAAATATTAATAGTTCTTCTATAAAACGATTTCTGTAATTTTAAACAGAACTTAATTGAAAGATTTAATAGTATGTATGTTCAAAAAAGCAGTTGGTTGAAAATCTTATTGATTAACTTACAATTTATAACTTCAGCTCCTCAACCTGTAAAACCATGCAGCGGTTGTATGTCATTATACTGCAAGGATTGTGTCGAGCATCAGGAGATTGCCCTTAAAGAAGTTGAGGAGTTGCTAACACGTCTTGAGGTAGCCGAGGCGCTGTATCCTTCGTCACAGGCCATGGGCGCCTTTCATCCCATTTACAAAAGCGAAGCGTTTGTGGGACGTATCAAGTCAATGTGTTTGTGGTACAATATCACAAAACAGAATCATCTGAAATTGTGCATTTTGGGCAAGATACTAGCGCGGTATATACAAATAAGACATTTACTTTAATTTTGAATTTTAAATACTCATTTTAATTATCGTTTTTAGACTACAAGGTACTAAGTTTTCTTGGCCGGTGCAAACCTCATTTATGGGTGCCAGCGACAGCGGCGGTTCAACAAGTTCGTCAGGCATGGAAAATGATGATTCGGGTGTAAATTCTGTTGACTCAACGAAAACATCGAGCAGTCAGGCTTCACATCGCAAACTGTCATCAGTGGTGATGCCGATCGCCTGTCCTAAAGTACAATTTCTGCTTAACGACGTATCGCATGTGCCTGGCGAGACATCGAGCAGTAATGAGTAAGTCGTTGATTGTTGTGTTTAATTTTTGTAAGTTAAAAAACAAAATTTTTATTTAGATCTACCTCAACTGAAGTCAGTCAATTGTCTTCGGAGTGTCCCGCCGGTGGACTTTTACGCAAGGGTTCTATGCACGACATCAATATTTTCAGCGTGGAGCCATTGGCCAATTGTAATGATACGAATGCCGAGCATTCGTCTGCGTTATATCGGTAAGTTTTTAAAGATATTTATTAATTAATATACACACGAAGCTTAAAAATGATTCTCTTTATGCAGAAAATTTATCGAAAATGTTCTCAAGTCGCGCGGTCTTGCTAATTCTCTTGCCTTCCTACATAAACTGCATAACGTTGTGCTATACAAGGCGCAAATAGCTCTTGAGAAACCAGACACCGAGGACTACGATTTTGAGACGGATATTATTGAGGAGGATGTGCCTCGAATCGAGCCCGAAATCAGTCGCGAACAAATTGCAGAACTACGTCGCTACGGCTACTGGAGCGAGGAGGCGCGATCCATTAATCTCCCTACATACATTCCAACATTTGTATTTCTGAGTGGCATACCACTACAGTTTATGCATGAATTTTTGCGCATGCGTTTGGAAACGCGACCCTCTAAGCCAAATCCGTTGAGTCTGGAGCAGCTAATGAAGGAGTTGCGTGAGGGTCTGACGTTGGCATTGACCCATCGCGAACGTTATCAGCGTCACATTACGACGGCGCTCGTAGAAAACGCGGCGGAACTTGAACGATATATGGGCATACTTCATCAGTTCGATACGACAGTGCGGAAGGTGTTTGAGGTGAGTAGAGTAGATCACTTTTTATTTTGAGAGTTTAATTTGTAACTCAATATATTATCTGCAGCTTTATTTGGACTATATCGATCAATTGGTTTTGGTAGCCGCACCGGAGAACCACCAAAAGTCGGCACTCGAAAAGGAATGGATGTTTACCAAACTGATCTCGCCCATGATCACCGGTATGCACACGCTCGCCGCCAAAAAATTCTGCACAATTATACGCAATTTGTTGCGCAGCATATCGGAGCGTTTAGTACGCCGCTCTACCGAATTGGACATTCAAATCGAGGACACCGCTAATGCCGAATCGGAATTAAAGTGGCAACTGCTCACTATTTGTCGTGAGACGCAATCACTTTTTACCGTGGAGCGCGAGCGTTCCGTGAAAGTGCTCTTCTTTGCGAAGACCTTTTGTCGCGACGTCGAAACGACAGACTTTCATCGTGAACATTACGAACACGATGTTGGCATGGAGCAGCAGGACTTTGTGTGCGCCGGAGTCAAGGAGGCATTTCGCGCCTTACAGCGCGATGTGCTTGAGGTTCGCAACAAGCTGACGTCCATCATTGAGCGCGTGCAGGATCGCTGTTGTCTATCGAAAATGCTCGATTTGGACGAGCAGGATCGGCAGGTAAAGAATTTGGATAATAAATTATACGATATTTTTTTTATATTTTTTTAACATAAAATTATGTAATATCAATAATTTAAAAAACATCAATCTCCCAAAATTTCAACTCCATGATTTTTAAAAATCCTAAATTCTTTTAAACAGGCTGTATTGTCCCGCACACGCGAAATCTTGCATCAGGGCTATAAGTTCGGTTTCGAGTACAACAAAGACGTGTTGCGTCTCTTCGAACAGCGCATTATGGGAGCCAACAAAGCAGTCGGTGTCTGCGGCCGAGATGCATGCGAGGTGGATCTGGCTCTGGGCATTATTGCCTTCGCCAAAATGTGGATGCAATTCGTTATGGAACGCTGTGAACGTGGTCGTGGTATGCGACCGCGTTGGGCATCACTAGGTCTCGAGTTTCTCATACTTGCCTGTGATCCACAAATGACGCGCCATCTTGACGAGCCGCAGTTCGAAGCGCTTAAGCAGCAAATGGATCGCTGCATTTCGCACGTGATTGGTATTACGTCTACGGAACCGGAGAAGGTGGCAGCGCGCAAAAAGGCATCTCCACGCACTCGTAAAACATCTTCGCCGGCGACAAGTCGCTCGCGCACACCAACACGCACGCCCATGTCAGCTGGCATTGTTGTCAATTCGACGTCGACGCACACGCCGCTGCAGTCGCCACAGTACAACAAATTTCTACATCCGCAATTTAGTCTCAAGGAGGAGGTACTGCAACAAGCGTCCGAATCTTCTATAGACGCGACAGATTTTGTCGAATCTTCTCTGTCCGTTCAAATGGGTGAGTTGCGTTTAATTGTACCACAAACACCGCCGCCAACGCCACCCGTTGGCAGCGGCAAGTCAACTGCTACGTCTGATGTCGACGACAGCGGGGGCGGCGGCAACGGAAGTGATGCATCGTTGGCGCTTCGACAAATACGTGTACGCGATGCTATTAATCGGCTGGACATGGAAATCGAGGATCATTTACGCGAACGCAATCTCATTGGGCAGGTGAAAGCGCTCAACTCTTGCGACAAAATTCAGATACGTGCTCGCAGCGTACACTTCCGCTGGCATCGCGGCATTAAGGTGGTTATATTTAAAATGTTTATTAAAATGTATTTATAATTTTGTATTTCTCTGGTATTTCTTTTCAGATTGGTCAAGGACGCTTCGGAAAGGTCTACACAGCGGTGAACAACAACAGCGGTGAACTGATGGCCATGAAGGAGATTGCCATACAGCCGGGCGAAACGCGCGCCCTTAAGAATGTCGCCGAAGAGCTTAAAATTCTGGAGGGTATTAAGCATCAGAATCTGGTGCGCTACTACGGAATTGAAGTGCACAGGGTAAGTAATATTAAAACATTTATTTTCGTTAAATTATTAATTTGTATAAACATTTATTTTTATATTTTAACAGGAAGAACTGCTCATATTTATGGAACTCTGTTCCGAGGGCACGCTCGAGTCACTGGTCGAATTATCCGGCGGACTGCCGGAAGGACTGACACGTCGCTTCACCGCACAACTGCTATCGGGCGTCGGTGAGCTACACAAGCACGGAATCGTGCATCGTGACATCAAAACGGCGAACATCTTTCTAGTCGACGGCAGTAATAGCCTTAAGCTTGGTGACTTTGGTTCAGCGGTAAAAATACAAGCGCACACAACAGTGCCCGGCGAATTGCAGGGCTATGTGGGCACTCAAGGTATTAACAAAATTGTTCTCCTTTGTTTTTATTTTCAATAATATTATTAATATTAAATAACGCTTTTCAATTAATATAGCTTATATGGCGCCTGAAGTATTCACCAAAACGAACAGCGACGGTCATGGGCGCGCCGCAGATATTTGGTCGGTGGGCTGTGTAGTTGTTGAAATGGCAGCGGGAAAGGTATTTAAATTAAATATATAATATAAAAATTATAAAATTTTAATTGGAGGTTTTAATATAATTTCAAACTTAACTAAATGTTTTTTTTTTTTTGGTTTTAGCGTCCCTGGGCACAATTCGATTCGAATTTCCAGATAATGTTTAAAGTGGGCATGGGCGAGAAACCTGAAGCGCCCGAGAGTCTCTCGCAAGAGGGTCACGATTTTGTTGATCATTGCTTGCAACATGATCCAAAGCTGCGTATGACCGCAATTGAACTGCTTGAACACAACTTTTGCAAGGTAAGTTGTCTAACGAATTTATAAAATTTAAGTGTAGATTCAAATTTTATCTTTAACAATGTCATTAAATTAAAAAAACTTAACATTTTTTAGTACGGACGAGATGAGGAATTCAACACGGAACAGTTGCAGGAACAAGTACGTCGCTCGTTTCGTCGCAATACGAAATTTAAATAGTCTAAATTTTAAGTCGTAACGTTACGTCTTTTTACCGTTTTGCCAAACTACACAGATCAAGTTTGTAGTTGTTTTTAATTAAATTAAATTTGGTAATAATTGTTTTTTTGAATTCGTGCATTTGTTGTTTGTAAGCTAAGCTATACAATTAAATTATGTACTTCAGTATGGTTTGTTTGAAACAAATCTGTGCTTCATCCTTAGTTAGCAACGTGTTGTAATTGTGTTATTTTACTTGAAATGAACTAATCAAAATATTTAAATGTGAAATTAGACAATATATAATTGAAACTATATTAAATAAATGTTAAATTGTATTAAAAAGAGCAGTTAATAAAAAAAAACTGCATATGTTTAAACAAATTTGTTTTATTACCAGCTGCAGCTAACAAAATTTTTTATATATTTTATTACGTTACGTTTTCAACAGGATCCTGAAAATGTTGTTTCAAAAGTTTGATAGAATCCCAAATCGATTATTCGTTAGAAGTAAATTTATTAAAACAAACATATTGGCTATTGTTGTTTAAAAAATAAATAAGTAATAAAATAACTTGTTTTATTTTTTTGTTATTGCATTTCATTTCAAACACTTTATTTAAGTTAAGTTAAACTCATCAAACAATATTGTCAAGCTGGTTCGCAATATAAGTCCACATGGCTGAGTTTTCTTCGAGTCCTAATGTCAACTTATTTGGGAGCTTTACTTGTGCCGTACAGTGGTTGTTCGGTGTCATCTGGGGGGCCAGCCACAGTTGTACCTACAACCGGTGGGCCAGCAGGGCCACCAGGAACGCTGCCCGAGCCGGGCGCCAATGTACCGGCTGTTGGTGGAGCAGTTGCTATGGTCGGATACTGGCAACGGGCGATGGGAGCCATCATCACACAAGCCAACACAAGGCTAAGCAGCAAATACAGGACTGGAATAAGAAAAATCAATTTTAAAAAATTTCGATCTTAAATCTTAATGCTTTGGCTTAAATTAACAATTACACTTCATTTTTTTATGGTGTTGATTTTTTGGGCTTTCGATTAAAATGACGACTGTTGACGATCGCCATGCGGAGACGTTCTTTTATACTGACCGCTTTGGTTAATATTAACCAGTGCGCCTTAGATTGTCCGCATTTGTTCTTATCAAACTAATTTAATTAAATTATTTATTTCTATTAATCTATACATATTTCGGTTATCTGTAATACTAGGAAATGGTGAAATGGATTATTTCCAGCTTTTTTAAGGTATTGAATTGGTTACATCTGCAGATAAAATAAAAATAATTGATATCAGTGTTTATTATAATTTTTTTTAATTGCCGGAAATGAATATTCTAAATATTTGCTCGACTAACAGTAATGACAGAGGAATGAATAAGCTTTGAATTAGAAAAGTGATTCGAGTGAGTACGAGTATTTGATTGTTAATTAAATATGAAAGACTTGAAGCAATTGCAAAACCTATTTTTTTTAAAAAGATTTATGTTTAACTAATAAATATGTAATTTTTTATAAAGAAGATTTTAAAAAATGTAAATCAATGAATAAATAAATCAATAATCATTAAAAATATACAAATAAAATAAATTAAAAGGTTTTAAATATTGGTTTTAATTTGGTTGTAGACTGGATAATTTCTTGTTTTTGTTTTTACCTAATTCGACGTGATGAACCTAAGCATAATTTGATGAATTCATGAATTCATGAATACAAACGATGAGAAGAAGAAAACATTTTGGTTGTTACGCAGTTTGGTTTTATTGACAGTTTTTTTTAGTCGTTTTCATATACTCGTACAATAATCAATCCGAATCGAATGTTCGAGATTTTGAAACTTTAATTTAAAAGTGAGTATAACAGTTTACGTTTTGTGTATAACAATTAAACAATATTATATAGACTAAACAGTTGAAACTTTTTTCAATTTACAGATAACATAGCAACAATGAACACAATACTAGGTCAGTAACGCATACATTTAAACATTCACATTTCAGTTTACAATTATTAGTGTTTTTTTTTATTTTTGTTTTTGTATTACATATTTTGAAATGTTATTTTTGTTTTAACCCTCATCCTGTATTTTTTATTACATTTATTTGTCGATGATATATCAATATAATATAAAAAGAAACACCCAAAAATTTGACATTTGGGCGAAATGTGTTGGAATGGCGAGGGGGAAGACAGACGGAAGAGGAACTTCTCTTTAGAAAAGCGTCTATAAAAGCGCCATCGTGGTTCTTATTCTTCCTTTTGTCCCCTCACTCCACCTCACACATTTTACATGTAAACAAACGCATTTTTAAGCTTTGGTAACAATTTTTCACGGTTTCATTTAAAGCATTGCATACTTTTTGGCTGTAATTTTAATATCGGGTGACTCGAATAATATAAAAAAAAATTAATATAAAGAAAATAACAAGTAAATACTTCCAATAATGGGGTACATTTATTGTAGTAGGTAGGCCCAAATATCATTGCTCACATATATTAAGTATTTTGTTGATTTATGAACTTAAAAGAAACACAAATTTTTTTTTTTTTTTCAATTTAGGGACACATTGTTGCTGGCAATTTTTCAAAAAAATTATATATCTGCACAACTAGTGCAACATTGAACTCTCCTGTGTATTTTGCTTGGTATAACTCTTTTTAAAAACAATATACCAATGTAAAAGACAAAATTCGAGGCATTAATTTTTTCCAGGACGAGGGTTAAGATAATTCATATCTCACAATTCATCTCAGATTTGTTCAAATTGATAATATGGTTTTATATAATATTTTATATGTTCTATTAACAATTTGTATAAACTTGTAATTGCATAACATTTATTTCTGTTTTTTCGTTTATCTTTTTTCAACTTTAACATTCAATTAAACATTTTTCTACTATCATTTACAGTTAGCACATATTTATTTATGTGTATTTATTTATTTATTTCTTTCTTTCTTTTTTCTATGTAGGTATATATGTATGTATGTATGTATGTATGTATGTATGTATGTATGTATGTATGTATGTATGTATGTATGTATGTATGTATGTATGTATGTATGTATGTATATATATAATTAATTAGTTATAGTGCATACGAATATGTATATGCATGTTGATATGTATTGTTTCATTTCAAGTCTATATTTAAGAATTTCTATATTTATGTTTACGTTTTTTTAATAGTTAGTAGCTTCTGAAATATTTAACTATTTCAGGGCTTCACTTTGTCGCGAAATGAAATAAGCTTTTCTCTCTTTCGTAATTATATTGTTGCCTGATAACTTCTAAACAGCAAGCAACATTAACACAATAACTACAATAACAGCAACAACTATAATTTGACTTGCTTAAAAATGAAACGAACAAGTTTAGAATTAAGTATTTTCTAAGCAAAACAATAAACTTAAAAATCAAAATTATTTATTAATTTCAATTTAACAATTTAACAATATTTATTCAAACAAAGAGAGATAAAAATATACTTTTAAATTCGTTTAACAGTTTAAGCGTTTTTGTTTTGAAGCAGTGAATCAATATTGTAAAAGTTCATAAATAATATAATAGATAGATTTGCTTTTGTTAATATTAATACATATTTTTTTTTAAATCGCAAATTCAACTAAGAGCAATCAGTTTTTAAGCCAATAACATTTCAACAATTCTCTAAAGCATAATTTTATTTGATTTCTTGGTGTGTAAATATTTCCATAAAATTGCTCTAAACCATTTAAATTTGGTAATTGACAAGAAGTTTCTCCGTCTATATGTTCCGGAGCAACCGATTAGCTCTTTTTACGGGGCTTTGTCTACTGAACTGACATGCATTTGTGTAGTAGTTCTTACCTTTGTACATAGATTTTTAACGAGGCTAGTCAAATCGAAAACTTTGCAGGTTTTTCCTCATACACTTGAAAAAATGCTGAGATGTAGAATTCTACTAAACGCATATCAAAACTAATCTCATCAAAAGTTACTTTTTTTATTTTTGTTTTTGTTCGATTAAATATTTTACATAACAGATATGTTTTATGTTGTTTTTTAATTAAGTATATTAATAAATGTTAATTTTATATGTGAATATAAATAACAAAACAGTTTTATATATTAAATTTACAAAATTGAGATATATTTTTAACTTTTGAGTTTTTGTTTAAAATTAATATGCGATTTGTAAGTTTTCTAATAAGATAAAAAAAGACGCAGGCTGCAACCAAGTAAATTTCATATACTAGCAAGTTTACTTTTGCTAATGGTTAATGGCTAGCGCTAATACATAAAGCTGAATAAACTATTAGCTTAAACTTGATTGCAACCTGTGTTCTTAATTTGTCTCCTAAGGAATAATTTATTTTATATAAACCATATTAACCATAATACGATAGTAGGATATCCTTAAACTAAACAAACAATTCTAATTCGATTCGTTTTGACAAGATCTTGTTCCAATGTACTAGTTAGTTAAGTAAAGTGGCCGTTTTGGTAACTTCGTTCAAGGCAAATAATTGCTTTCTAACATTTACACCATTGCTTTTCTCGATTAATAACAATCTTCATATATGACTATCAAATATTTAACTTGTCTTCTATAATTTACTATGTTCTTTTACAATTTAACTACATTTACTACGGTTTTAAGGTACATTTAATGATATGTATGCTTTTAATGTTGTTGTTGTTGTTTCCCATTTGCGTATTTTGTGAACAGTAGGGGGACATTTCTACTTTCGCTTCAACTCAATTACATCTCCAGCAAGTCGCGCATTATATCCAAAGAATCTTGCAGCGATTTGGCGTAGCGTGAGGCGCTTGTATCCTCGCAAGAATAAAATGCCGATACGCAGAAGACAATATCTTCTGGATGAGGATTGTAGGAGCAGCCATAACCGCGCGGTGTCACCGGCCCGTAACCCATAAAGCTGTCAGAATTTGTAGCAACCTGTTTGATAAATAAAGGCATCATAAGGTCGAACTCTGAGCAACTTTGGTGTTGGCGAAAAAACGACATAACTTTAATTTCAGTACTTTGCAAGTATCTAATTTATTTACAAACAATTTAAAAAATATTTGTTCAAATACAAATGTGCCAAGAGTATTGTTCAATCTCTAGTTATGTCGTTTTTTATATTGCCCTTGAAATAAGAATTGAATAGTTCACCCAAACCACATGAGCTCACTTGTATGTGAAGAGTTTTAAAAATAAAGTTCCGGAAAACTTTTCAAAAAAAGAAGAAGAGTTCTTGTGGGTTGTGGCTTGTGCAAAAACACTTACTGGCTGATGTGCCTATGGTGGGTGCTTAACCTTAACCTTGGTGCGGTACGGTGCGGCAGTGCTGTGAGGTGCTTTTGTGATACAGGGCTTACAAATTGTATGCAGAGACTAAAAAAGTGAGTTGGTGCATTTAAGAAATATTATGTGCATTAAATCAAAAGTTCTAGTTTAAAAATATAAAAAATATATTATAACAAATAAAACACAGAAGTTGGAAATTGGAAAGCAACCAAATCAAGTACGGATCTTTGCGATATTTGTATCTGTAAAAACTTGTCTTGTGCATAACAAACTTTAAAACAAAATATGTGCTTGTGTTGAATATGCAAAAAAAAAGAACTTGATACATATGAAGTATGATGGAGGTATACCTGACTGGTGGATAATAAGAAACATTGAGAAATATTGTATGATTCGTCGGTGAAAAGTTCGTGCAGTTGTCCATTGACCTCTCGACTAGCTTCACGCAAGCCCAACAGCGGAATATCAATGCCATTGCCCATAATATTCTTGACCATAACCTCGGTTTGCCGTGCCACCGCACAACGAAATAGCTCACGCAAATGATCTTTCTGTTGCGATGAGAAACACTTTATGGAAAACTATTTGAGGAAAAATATCCTTTGCAGATTAACTTACGCTATAAATGCTAAATTTCACCTTGCGCGAGTCTTCCTCATCGTCGCGATCACTCTCGAGTGGAACATTAGCACCCTCGTCCTGACACATCGCTTTAGCCCATTCCAGTGCTTCCATATTGTTGGCGCGTATGCAATCAACGCGACCCTTTAGTAATATCGCAAAAACGCATAAAATCAATTACAATTAAAGTAAGAATAACTTTAGCGGACTTACCAAAAGAAAGCGAGTTGTAGAAGCGCTTTCGTACGTTGCTACTAAGTGGCCATACAGTCTGAAAATGTTTAGCAAAAAACAAAATTTAGACATAGCTTAGAACACATTAAATTTACTTGGCTCGAAATCTACATTTACGTCTAAGTACTCACTTGAAGTAAGCCAATTGCAGACAAAGCTGGATGTATACATCAGGACTGCATCGACAAGTTTTTATAAAATTCTTTCCGTAGCCTTTATAGCGATACACATAGAAGTCCAAATCATCAATAGCCCTGCAAAAATACAAAGTAATAATATTATAGTATTATTAAGAAAAATATCAACTTACCTGTTGACAGTGATTGAAGCCTGTGCAAAGCGATGAATGATATCGTCGTCACCTGCCTCCCATTCCAAACGTTCGGGTGGCGGTAAGTGATGCTGCGCCACACCATTGTCATCCGATGGATGATCCAAAATATTCTGATAGATGTCCTCCAACAACGCAACCACCGAACCGCCTTCACTCGAGGAGTGTTCGTAGCACAAGCCCCACGTACCGTCGGTGCAAATTATAATCTGCATTGTCTTGTCAAACCAACGGTTCGCGCTGTTGTACTCGCTGCCGCCGCCGTGTATCATTTCGTGCGCCATGTTCGTTTCATCACGATCGCCGGCCGAATGTTGCGATGGTGTGGCACCGTTAAAGCCACACGCATTAAATGTTAATGCGAGTGGTTCATCCAGGCATAGCACAATCAGCGCCGTTTCAATCAGTTCGATGTTGCGTCGATTGACTTCGCGACGTTGCAAAACTGCACGATCTTGTGCCCAACGGGTGCGTGGTTCGGCGGTCAGCAGGCCAATTGGCGCCGGTTTCGCTGGCAAGCACGGAGCATCGCTCAACACATACAATATCTGTGAGGCGATTTCGCTTTCGGACAATTTACCACGATCGTTTGCCTTCAGAACGACGCAGTACATCTGGTTGCGACACATGACGATCACATGCTCATCCTCACTCTTTCGGTGCGGATAAAATTGGGAATCGCGTTCGATGCCTGGACGACGACAAGAGCCCAGCAGACGATAGTTTTGCGCCATGCAGAGTGGTTGGTTCTTTTCACGTGAGGCTGCACGTTTTTGGGGTAGGCTACCGCTATTTAAATTAAAGGAATAATTAACAACTTTAAACAATTTGCTTAAAACAAAAAGCTTTTAAATTGCTTACTAAGATAATAAAGTGGTTAAACGATTTACAATTATTCTTAATTTTCAAATTCAAAATAAACAAATTGATAAAAGTACTTGACCCACCTGTCGAGCGTCTCTTTAAAATGCATGATACCCTCCAGAATGCGTGCTGCGAAACGCGCCACATCGTGCACTGTGGTAAAATGTCTGGGCGGTAAGACCATGCCCGGATTCGAGTTTATTGGTACGGGTATTCGTATGTCCATGTACATTTCATTGAGCCAGTAAGTGTAGGCCTGTAAATTGATAATAGACGCAAAAAAAAATTCTTTTTAGGAAATTCGAAAGCTTGTTGGCCAAGCCCATGATGGTACAACCATCACCACACCCATATTGTTTTCAACTTCCGTCTGCAACGGAAACTGACTAACTAAAAATTCTTTATGTAGCATTCTTATTTCTTTCAGATTATTTTTACTTGTCGTATTTCGCAATAGCAATTTCGTTATCACTTTGAACATTGTGTTTCGTTAATGTTTCCGATTGTACCGCAATTTTCGTGCTTATGATAGTATTTTGTATGGCAAAGAGATACAATATATTGAATGACATATTTGACAGGAAATGGGTTTGGTTCTAAACGGGAAATAACCTTATTAAGTTGTTAGCTATATCATATTTTTAAGTTGAAGATTTTCATATATGTACAAATAAATGTTGCTTGTGGCTTTTGGCCGAATACTTGATATCCAATAAGAGACTTAATAAATTTTTGGCTAGAAGATTATTTTTGCGAGATCAATAATCTCTAAAAAAAAGTTATCTTAACGTAGATTACTGGTTATTAAATAAGCTTCCCATCGACTGAGGGGAAATACTGCTATATCTCGGAGGATCAACAGCGACAAAACTCTCTTAACTGATTTATTTTTGATGCGTGATGTAATAACTAAATATTAAACGTAATCATTTTTTAGATAAACAATACAAATAACATTCTACGAATATTAAATTCAGATTTTAAGTTTCTTATTGTATTCTTCTATTCTTTAAAGGAATTTAATTTTCAGGAATATTAAATTGTTTTTTTTAGTATCTTGTTAGACGGGGATTTTTTAAATATTTTTAGTAACTCAACTTCAATCAAATTATAATTTTAAACAGCAATCATTCATACGAAGTTCATGGTAATATGTTAGATATCGCATCAGTGATATTGATTTTAAATTTGTGTTTCGAAAACTCTTTAGAATAATGAATTAAATGAGTCATGTGCTTCGTTAATATGTCATGTGGTTTTTATACAAGATCTCTTAAAGCTGAAAGCAAAATGTTTGCTCTTGATTAAAAAAAAACTTAAAAATTTAGTTCTTAGTGCTTAAATTCATTTTTAATACAATTTTGAAATGTAGGCTATTGTTAGCTTTTTGTTTCCTCCTCTTATAGAATATTTATCAGAAAATATCACAATCCAAACTATGAGTAAATAAATTATTTTTATAATATATGCAGATAAGCGTACTTAGTCATATTTTATATGGACTATAATTAAATTTTAATCAAATCTATATAATATATAAAAATACAAACATGTTTTTGAAGGAAATTTGATAAATGTTAGTGTTAGCAGCCGAAGTTGTTCCCACCAATGAAAATTCAATCTGTTATTTTCAAGGGTGTGCTCCAGTATCACATTTGTTCGATTATTTCCCCACAAAGACTTCGAGACTTCGATGATAAAAGATGTTTAAAGTTCATTGTCAAAACTGTTGACTGACGATGCTTATCATTTTGATAAAAATTTACAAAAAATACAAACGAAAGAAAGAAAGAAAAAAACTCATATCGATTTTAATATCTCGCACTGATATCAATTTATCAAATATTTCTGGAAAAAGATCTTGTATAGATTTTTGTAAAAAAGAAAAAAGTATGTAACTATAAATAATGAGATACATTGAAAAATTCAATCAGTTCATCAATTTCATCTTTGAAAAACGGATAGCAGCTCCACAAAACACCAACAGATACACACACACATAGAGACATGAAAGGTAGAGTAATGTCTGTTACCAAAATTATTCTTCACAAAAAAAAAATCGGAAATGAGAAGTTTTCACTTTTTTAATATTCGATTTCTTTTCTCGAATTTCTTTAACAAACAGTTTTCGCACTGACCTTTGCGACGACCCTGTGCCTTGCGGCTCTGACCCAGGCGTCTGTGGAATATCGTCTGCAGTGCACCCGAGAAGAAGTCGGCATTCGTTGGCCCAGCTACCACAGTAACTCCGATTACTATGTGTGTCAGCGAGAAGGCGGTCGCCAGATGAAGATGAGCTGCAATCCCGGCGAGTTGTTCACATTTGTTCTACAATCTTGCACAACACCGGGTAAATTCATTCCACCACCACCAATGGATGTTTTGCCAACATCATCGCCGCAAGCGGGAAGTGGTAAACCGCACCCCTCCTTCCCTATCGACCTGTCATCGCAGGAGCCCATCCTTCCCATGCCACTCTATCCGTCGGTCGACGTACATCGTCCACCAGTTTTCGTTGATGGCATTAGTCCACCAATTATGGAGCAAAATGTGCCTCAGCCACCAGCAGTCAACGAAATCGTAAAGCCTGATGAGATGGAAATCGAAGAGGAAATTGCTGTTGAAGAACCACCAAAGACACCCGTCAAGCCAGGCAAACCAATGATGCCATCGAAACCAAACGCCTTGAAACCACCAATGCCACCAACTCCAGCGCCCACTCCTGCACTACTGGCGGTCACACCTGGCTCGAAGAAGCAGCCAGCTGTACCGGCAGGCAAGAAGCAGCCACCAGTGCCGGCAGGCAAGAAGCAACCACCAGTGCCAGCGAAGAAATCGCCTCCAGTACCATCGAAGGCCGCCAAGAAAACACCACCAGTGCCTTCGAAGAAAGTGGCGTAAGCTCATCTTCAGTATGCAATAGCAGTTCAAATTTTATCATTTTTTAATACAAAATTTATTATATGAACCTTTCACTCAAGCGGAATTTCTACAATAAAAATATTGAGTAACTGAAATTTGTAGTTTATCTTTTTTTTTGGCTATTCGAATAGATGCAAAATTATCAATCCTTAAAGGAAGCTACAATGGAATGTCACATTAAGGTGGCTTATTTAAAAACTTTTAAAAGTTTAGTTGAAATTAGATAGTTTAATTTTACTCCTGTAAACTTTATACAATTTGTTGTATGTTCAATGTAGATATTTTAAATCAAATCTGTGATGTGCATCTTTTAATTATTTAAAATTGGAATTCTTTTTGTTACTGCTAACAATCATCGTGTCATGTCTCGCTCCTTCAAACCAATCGCATTTAAATACACTCCATTATTTCATTATTGTAACCATATACAAAATTAACAAAAATTTTTGGAATATCCTAGTGTAAACTGCTCATCAGACTTAATCAGCAAACAAACAAACAAAAAATGGTGGCAAAATACAAAATCGAACTTAAATTCTGAACACAGGAAATGTATGATGCCGGAAGTTATAGAATCAAAAATTGAATGACATAATTTTCTTGAAAATAAATGGTCCCGCTCTAAGCCAAATCCAATGAAAATGTAATTAGTTCATGTGTAATTGCTGCTGAATTCAGGGAATATCGGCACGGCGGTTATCACTCGAATTCCATTAACAAATAACCAAAAAAAAAATAATAAAAAATGAAAATATTTACTACGCGTTACTTAAAGTCATACGTACAGAAAAACCGCGAAACAAAACATTTCAAGATAATTCAATCAAGAACTCTGTAGTTTTGTCATATCTCGGATGGTATGTCGTGTATGCGCAGCGTTTAGATTAGGTTATAACAAGGCGAATTGGTATTTTGCGAATCTGCCGAATATTGTCGAATATTGACGAATAATGTCGCCGCCGTCGTCAATTGCCGCCCCTTTACAGGGCATTAATCTTAACATGTTGATTAAAAATGTCAAACAGAAGCAATCAGAGTGTGTCGGAATAAAACAAAAAATTGCATAAAAACGGATTGACGATTGAAACTAATTCAGTATTTTTTGTAAAGCGTTAAGTGCACGACAACATGAAGACAGGTAAACTAAAAGGCTTTCCTTTCTGTGTTTAAGCCTAGTGAGAAATTTACACAAAGCAAACAAAAATAAAGGATATTCGAGAAATTGAAGTGGTTGTTCATGTTCTAGTATAGTTTGGTTTTTTTCATTATAACAATTTGGATCAGTATACGAACTCTTAACAAAATACGAAAACATTAACCAATTGGTTGCGAAAATAAATATATACTTTTATATATATAATAAAATATTACAAAAAAAATCTCTTAAATAAAGAGATATTTTTATGATGCTTCTGCACAAAACTTTAATGGAAAATTATAAAAATGTTTTATATTTTTCAGTACTAACGCTAGTGGGCCTCTTGGCAGTGGTGCATTATGCCGCCGCACAAGGTTGCAATCTCAAGCAATTTTCCGAGCAGTTGGTGCCCGCTTGCGATCAAAACGACATCTATGTCAAATGGCCTAATTACGAAAATCAGCAGACCTACGTCAAATGCCTGGGTTTGAATAATCCCGCCGTCACAAGCTGTCCCAACGGCATGTACTTCTGCTACGTATTGCAGAAATGTGTTGCCTGCACTGATGTCATACCGCCACCACCATGCTCGGAATTGAAAACACAAAACACACCAAATTGTGTACCGATCGGAACGGTAGTGACTCCGAGCCCGGGCACTCCCGGCGATGGAAACTCAACATTCCCAACGCCCAATTATCCACCAGATACAACAACTACATCAACTACATCGACGACAACTACAACTACCACAACAACTAAAGCCCCACCGGCACCGGAAACACCCATTCCCACGCCGATTGTTATTGGATCGACTACAACGCCAGTACCTGGTATTTCGCCACCACCATCGGAAACCACGGCCAATCCCAATGTTCCAATGCCACCGACTCCGGAACCAACCCCACCCAGTGTCGAAGTGACTCCTCCAGATATTCCATCACCCTAAACACAAATGTTTCTTCAATACAAAGAATCCGACGCAATAGCTAAAGTAATGCATGAATTTTTTGAGAAAAACAACAATAGACTTAATAACTTCCACACATACACTTACGGCATTGGTAATACATATTTGAAAAAATGAATATATTCTAATCACATTCTATGCTCAATTCAATATACTTGATATATACCTTTCGGCAGTGATAAGATATATTTACCAACTGTAAAAAATAAAGAAAATCTAAAACTCAAAAGTCAAACTGAATTCAAATAAAAAATAGACATTGATTTTTTAATATAGTACTTAAAAAAACCGGTAAAACAATTTTAGCAGAACGGTATGATAGTTAAACAACTTGGAATTGAACTTCAACTGGTCTGACATAATTATTGAAATTCGTATTATCTATTGTAGAAAATATTTAAACAGTCCAAAAAAAAAATAAACTGCATATCTAATAGATTCTTAGCGATTCTGTAGGCATACTCGTATATTATAACTTACCCAGTTGTCCTCTGTTTCACGTTTATCTTGCAAAAACTGGTGCAATTTTGGACCCATACCATTTGCCGCCGTGAATTGTTTAATAATGGCTTTGGTGCGTTCCAATTGTGCGGGTGTTGTGATTGTTTCCAAAGCGCGCACATAATCGGCCATTGTGTCTTCCAACGGTGGGACCGGTACTTTTGGTAGTGTCTGCAAACAAATACATTTATGTATTAGTGCACTGTAATGGTATTAAAACAACTGTACATGTTGTACAATTGTAATAAAATTGAAGTGATATGATATAGATATGCAGAATTAATTAAAATTACTTCTTTTTCATGGCATCGGATTTCAGTTGAATTCGGTACCGCTTTCGGTTATACACCATATATAAAAATCGGTATTTGTTTTGTATTAAAATTGACAGTTGGGACTTCCGTTTTTATTTCTGTGCGTATATCTGTCAACTATATATTTGATATTTTTTAAACAAAAAGTAAATACTTTTTACCCTTAATGTCCGTATTTTGTCATCTTAACTTTTAGGAACTGTCAATTCAATTTGTATACTTTATAAAGCATTTGAACGTGTTAACTCTTTTTTCAAACTTTTTGTCATTTGTATGCAACATCGAATTTCAAGCAATCGTATACAAAATCGAAAGAAAAAAACTCAGTTGAAAAAATCGTGTGAGGAAGTAAAAAATGCAAAAAAATTCCCTAAGGGCAAAGTGACGTGACTGATTCAACTTGGTTGTATGCTCGATACCTGGGGGGCGTTTTTAGCTGCCGTTGATGCTGTGCTTGTTGTTGTTTGTGTTGTTGCTATTGGTAATTCCCCCACCGGTTCGTAACGCATTTATTTTTGCTTCGCATATAAAATGGAAAATTACCTCGTCCTTGCCATTACGCTAGATCAAGACGACTCACGACTCGTCTCGACATGGACGAGGCGTGGCGCCCCTTTGCAAAACAGTGTTGCATTTGATGGCGATATTAATGCATAAAACGCTCTGGCGTTAAAACCGGTGAACATTCGAACAATTACGAAAAATCATTCGATAACGAAACACTTTAGGCTTTGGAAATTCCTTAGAAACTCAATGTCGGTATGTAGGTTGGTACAAGCAAATTCTCCCCTAATACAGCAATCCAAACAACGAATATTTGTTTTCGGGAGGCAAAAAATGGTCTTAAAGTCTCTGGGGATTAGAAAAAGCAAAACATAAAAATTGGTAAAAACGGCAACACTGTATTTTGCTTTGAATTAGGGCGGAATATGCTGTTATGAATGAGTTTTTTTTATTTTAAAGCAGAAAATCTTATTTGTGTTTAATTTGTTGCCAGATTAAAAGTTGCCTTAAAATAGTGACATTTAAATTGTTCATTTAAAATACTTGAAAAATATTTATTGTAATATTGTATGTCAAATATAATTTTTGAATGGAGAATAAATTTAGATATAAGCCCGCTTAAAATTCCAATAACTTTAATTTATATTGAAAATGGGAGAAACAAGTTTGTCCTTAAATTTCAATTTCTAAATTAAGTTTATTTTATTTATACATAATGGTCCATTAGGGCGAGCTACTCAAAACTGAAATCTCTTAAAAAAATGTCTTGTAATTATGATATATTCAATAATATTGTTATCTCATTTTTTCTCCCAGTGTGCAATGTATCAAAGTGTCTCTTCCTACAATGTGTGCAATAAGTTTCACGTATCGCGTTGTCAATTTGTTGCTGTCACATGTTGTCGTTTGCTACTTCTTTTGATTTAACTTTTGTGATATTTTTCCAGTCATCTGTACCAATTGCTTTCTCTCTTTATCTCTGCTATTGACATTTCTGTGCTGTTCGGAAGCTGTCGCAATGTCCGTTGTCAACCTGACAGCACTCACGGAAGTCAACAGTGTTCATTGTATTGACAGTGGGGGAAAAAAGTAAACTTTTCATTATTTGCATTACTAATTATACACAACAAACTGGATTAGTTGTGTTGTGTTGTTTTGTGTTGTTTTGGCTTATACTGGTAGCTGATGGGGTGGTTTGCTTGTTGACAATTGTAGCAGCAAGTTTGCTCAGTTCGGTTGCGTTGCGTTCGGGGGGAAAATGAATTATTTAGATTTGCCCATGCAATGAATCGAATATATTTGTTTAGGCATACAAGGAAGCGCTGACAAAATAAACTTTTTTAGTTAACAAAATAATATAATATTTTACAACAATTACCTACACACGTATATATGAGTTTCATAATACTTACGTCAGGAAATCCAAATTCGTCTACGGAATCTGTAGTGGACAGCCATTTCTTTGGCAAGGATAGTAAAGAATCTTTCCATCCTAAAAAGAAATAAATAGATAAATTATATTGAAACAGTTATAAGTTTTATATAATCAAAGAAAAAATGGTGAGCTGCACTGTTTAGTACATACATAAATGCTAGCTGGACAAAAATTTATATTTTATGGAAGTAAATTTAAATTAACTTATGTATACTTAAATGTTAAATATGATTTCTAAAAGTGTCAAAAAATTAAAACCTTGAGTGTGACATGAAAGATTGCTCAAATTGTGTTGTACTATCAAAATAAAAAAAATATTCTCTGCAAACGTTTTTAAAGTTTAAGAGTGTATAGAAGCTAAAAATTTTCAAAGTTTTTTACTTCTAGGATATTGCTTCGCTGGTGATACGTTGCGTGAAGGTCTAAGTAAAATGTGTAGGGAGTACTCGGAGAATACAAATATTGTTTGTATACAAAAAAAAGCCTAGTTCCTTAACTGACCCATGCAAACTTTTCAATGAGTATTCTTCAAACAAAACCAAGTCAATTGGAAGCTTAATGACCAAAGCTTGAAGACATCTTTCTGTTGCATCAAACAATGACGACATTGTCGTTTTGCAAAAGGGGATACTTTGCACCTCAATGTTTGCAACAATTTGATCAGTTTTGGTGTCCCGTAGTTAATGAAGTAGTTTCTTGAGGGTGAGAAAAGAATGGCGCGTTAAAAGATTAATGACGTCTATTGGTGGTTCTGTTTGTCGCAATATACTGTGGCATGTTTTAATGTTGACAACATAAATCCTGGCGACTATAAAAGTTGTGGCTGTGGCCTTGTACCATGGTTAAATGCATTTAGGGGTTAGTTTCTTTGCGCCAAAACCAAAGCTTAAGCTGCGGTGGATAAATCAATTAAGTGCTGGGTAGAATTTATTACAAAAGTTATAATTAAGTCTTGCTACACTATACACTAGTACGTTAAAGAAATGAGTGAAACATTTGCTATGCCCATGGCAGTTTTCTTTTGCAGAATATTAAAGTTGGTTATCCAGCGAAATTTCTTGTAATGAAATTTGTATTTAAACAAATATTAAAATTATTTACAAAAAAATAAAAAGAACACCATAATCCATCGACATACGCTCGTATAAGAATATAAACAAACATAGCTGCAACCCAATTAAATTTTTTAAAGATACACAACCTTAAAAGTTTGAAAATATTCGCAGCTTCTACCCTTTTACTTTAGAAATGCAAATATTGTCATAGCTTGGAACAAGCTTTCGCAACTCCCCAGAGATATATTTTGGGGTCCAGGCAACCTTTATTAACATTTTTAATTTTCCTTTGTACCTTGCACTGTACCAAAAATTGGTTGGGGTGTCATTGGGTCTTTGCTGCCACATGCATTAAAGGCTACCCCATATACCCAGGTACATTTATTTCATCCCTCAATTTAAATGTTATACAAAAAATGTGAAATTTAAGAGAACTCCGGTGAAAATATTTATTTTATACACAGCAGGAGGCTTTTCAATTATTTTCGCATACAATAACAAGTTGCGAGTGTAACTAAACACCATGTTTGGTAACACCTTTGACGTGTGGTGCGAACATGGCCATGACGTTGCCACATGGAAATACAATTTTAATGATTCTAATAAAGAGGATTAATTTAATTGTTGTATTTTTAGAAAGAAGGTTTCATTGCTTCAAATTTGCGAAAATTTAACAAATATGTCCGAGGAAATATTATAATTTTAATAACTTATTAACGAAAGGTACAAATGAGCTGACATTGATGCCATCCACCATAGTGAAAGTTCTTAAATTTAAAACTCTTTAAAATGCTATTAAATTTACAAACAAAAATAAAAAGTTTCTGATGCAGACTTTACCGCTGTCATGAGCATAAGAGTTCGCTGTAGGATGCAAAATATCACAGCATGCCTTCGAACTTAGCATAAAGTTGAAATGTGAAAGAGTAAAACAGTAAAAATACGATTTTTTATGTACATATTTAAAAAAAACCTTTAAGAGATTTTTTAAATAGCAAAATTTAATATTTTTATGAAAGGAAATGAACATTGTTTTAAATTATTGATTATTTAAAATGAATAAAATAATATATTCTATTACTTAAATGTAAACAAATTCTATTGAAAGAAACAAATTTTAATTTTTCTTCGCAAATTTTCCGTATTTTTAAACAAAAAAACATTTTAACAAAACCCGGAAATGTCCAACATTCGCATTGTTAGACAGAGGAAGCATTTATTCAATTGAATAAGTAAAATGGTCATTTCCCGAAGATATTTTCTTAAAGTTAAGCGAAGTTTCGGGGGTGATTGAAAGCAAAAAGGAATTCGTACGCACATAAAACTCAAAAGTTTCTCGATAATCCGTACAAAAGGCAAGTTGTACGGCTGCCATCAGGCAAGGCGGCCACATGACGAATAATAAAATCCGTATCCGTACAAAAATAACGAAATTTGTACCATACCTAGAAAACAAAATAAAAAATAAAAAAAAATGAATACAAAATAAAAAACGGTTGTGCAATCAGGAACTGCGAACTTGGGAGTAATTTCATTTAAGATTATTGCAGAAAAAAAAGAAGAGCAAATTTTCCATTTCCACTTTCGTTAGTTGGATTGTAAAAAAAAGAGCAGGACAAACGGAAATGTTGCAGCAAAACTAAAATGCGCACAACAAATGAAATTAGTTTGGGTAGTTGAAGTGACGCGTTACAACTTCACGTCATGACACGGAGTAGTAAGCACCCAATAAAATGACATGTTGAAATTTGAGCACAAACAGAAATCGATTTATTTCCAGGTTATATTTTACACAGTTTTTTTTGTTTTGTTGAGGAAAGTATTCCCACTTTTAGTCCATCTTGAACGTTTGTGGATAAAGATTTATTGTGAGTGAGTTTTCCTTTGATTAAATGCGACACTTAAGCATGAGTCCGCCTTTGACGTTGTCGAGACGGAAAAGCTGTCCTTTCTATTATTCACCACACTAAATCTTACCTTTATTGTTTGCACAAATTGCTGTTTTGTTTTCGGTTTGATCATTTTTGTTAATAAAAATTTGTCAGTAGCATTTAGGGCTATCCTGAAAATTCTGCTTTTCTGCTAACAGTTTGCATCTCATATAATGTTTTCTTACATTTCGTGGTATAGCTAAATCACCAAAAACATAAAATAACAATTTATTATATATTGATTCAATTTTTATATTAAATTGTAATCCTGGAATTGTGTGGAACTATTCATAGACTTGCCGGATTTGGTTCGGATAGACGTGATTGGCGCAACGGAGTGAATTGCATGCAGATGTGTAGCGGTACATGCGAACGGAGCACATCAATTTTATTTCATTTTTATGGTTTTCCCTATGAAAACTTTTTAATTGGTATTTAGTGTCGAGGAAAATTTTCGTAGTTACATACATACATACATACATATATACATACATACATACATACACAAATACATACATAAATTCTTATACATAAATAAATGCATGTAAAAGTACGAAATACTTACTCGTATGCTTGTTATAAATTGGTTTAAAGTAGATAACGATGACGTAAATACACTTTCCTAAAATTCGTAGTACAATAAATTTTCAAAGCGATTTTTTGTTATAAATTTAGAATTTTGTTGTTGGGAAATGATTCGTAAAACGCTTTAATTTATTCAAAATTGGTTCAGCTCATTATGACAAATCGAATTGATATTGATTTTTCTAAGCGGGTGCTACTAAACCGAAAGCTGAAATGATTTATGTACATACATATATAAAAGATACCCTATCCGGCTGCCCTTTTAAAAGTTCAAAACGTATCTCATCATTAGCATCACACTTTTCTTTAATAAGATTACATACAAAATTAGCCCAAGCGGTGGGCTTCGCTTCGTGCATTTGTCATCCAGAGCAACTTTGCCCTGCACATCCCACAACAATGTTAATTACTTAATTTGAAATTATTCGCCCCTCCCCTGGTACAGTTTTCTCTTCCGTTCCTCAAATTTCTACACCGGAATTTATTATCATTTGCTGTGGCGGTGCTTGTGGCAGTGGTCCCCAGTTTCTGCTTTGTTCTGCTGCTGCTGCGGTTGTTATTGTTGTTATACTGATGTTTGTTGTTGTAAATAGTGTCAGTGTCGTTCGCCACGTTACGCAACAAAAATCTTGTTAGACTTCGTCGTCGTCCGTCGTAACTCAAAACATTCATTCACTATCAAAAGCGCTACAAAGGATAAAGGATAACGAGGCCTAACGAAAGCACTACGACGAGAACGCACGCCGCTCTCTGGAAAGCTTCAAATTGCAGCAGTTATATTCTGCGCAAGGTTTAGTGGCATTTGGGGAAGGGCGCGCACCGGGGTAACGCAGGAAGGTGCCCCTGTTCTAAATCGAAGCGGACGTTCAAATTGCAGCCACGTGACTCTTTTGTGAAATTGCCTACAACTCTCGCTCCAAAGACGAGCGACATCGAGATAATGAAAAAGGGATAATAAATTGCATTAAATTTGACATCCTTGTTGGAGTGTTTTTTGTTGTTGCTATTGTTGTTTGCTTCTATCATGATCGTAATAAGATGAAACCATTATATTAATATTTTTATTATTATTATTTATTATTGACAAAGGTAGACGAATACCTTTTGTCTGTATGAAAGCATTTGAGCGGAATATGAGCATTCACCGGTAAAGTGTACCGCAGACAGAATATTCAAAAAAAAAAAACAATTGTTCTGATTCAAGTGGACTTTTAATGAAGTCGATCTTTTTGGTAGTCCTTTAGATTATTTTCATATCCTTACAAAATAAGATTTTCTTTTTTAATTGAAGATGTTGGTGAATGAAGCATTTTTTTAAATCACTTATTGATAACAATATAATTATAAGAAAAAATAATATTTAGCACCCTAGCAGACTGTAGGAAGATTTATGGCAAGTTTTACTTTCAGAAAATAAAAAATTATTTACATTTGACTTTTAATTTTTATACTCGTACTACAAGAAAACCGAATTCAAGGATATATTTTTCAAAGTTGTTGCTACCCGTTTCGTATTTCGTCTCACCCATCACCTTCAATTAATCATAATATAATTTCGGCTCCAATTGATTGATTGATCACATTGATTTTCTCAATACTCTCTGTTTTCACTTGCTATCCTTTGTCTTCTCTTACTTCCCGTTTTCAAACAATCATCACATATTCATGCGCCATTATTGGCGCATACACACCAATTTCCGTTTCCGTTGCTTTTCCATTTGTAATGATTCAAATTTTTGAATTTCATGCCTTATTTATCATGGACAGAGCTACTCGCCTGTCAGCTTCAATTTGACAGAAGTATTGCCTTTTGGAGTTGTTTCCTTCCGTTTCTTATGTGTCTTGTTAAATTATTATAATTTTTTTTTTTCTCGAAATACAGATTACCTATTTCGTCAGTTTGTATGCGATTTGTTATTGTGTTATCTTGAGATGATGTGTTGGATTCGAAATTATGCCCACTCCCTCGTTACTCCCTTGTATGCGTGCGCTAATAGGTAAATTGATGTATTATCTTGTTATGGGTTAGTCGATTGGCATTGGGGCGTTTGTGCTGCCATCTTTGGAAAAGCAGCAAAGAGCCTTTAATTTAATTCAGAAAATAAATTGAATAATTTTGTTCCTAAGGCTAGTGATGGAAACTGAAATTACATCGTTATCACTAGTATCGGGTTATTTAAGTGCATTAAAAAATTGTGAAACAGGATTCTTGATCCATTATTTATTAGTTTTTATTGAATGGTTTTGATGGATTTTTTAAAAATAAAAATCGTTACTCCCCCTTATTAAAATACGAATGCTATTAAATATTTGATCGAAGATTTTGTTTTATGATCATGATTATAACTAGGAAGGAATGAAGAATCATCCTTTAACATTGCAAATCATAAAACGCTTCTCATAACACTTGTCTTTGCTCTCCGGCGTGCGAGACATATGCTAATTCCGCAAAATAATAGCAACCTACAACCACCCAGCGACGGCGGATTATAGCAATAAAATGCCTCAATAAGCCGGCGAACATGATTAAGCTACAAAAATCACGCTTGATGGCGATAGATAAACCCCTTCCCCTGTAATGTTGTCAGACAGAAAACTGCTGCCGTCTGTCACAGCACCCAAAACGATGAAATTGTAATCCCAACAAGAAATAATGTTTCTGCTGGCATGATTCCAATTTAGCAGCAGTCAAAGGCAGGCATCTGGTAGGCAGGAGCACCCCTCCTCATTAGCAGTAACGTTACCAGATACAACAGTTAAAAGAAAAAATACGAATACCCAAATAAGAATAACTAACCAAAGCAAATGAAGGAGAAGAATTTAAATGCCAAAACAAATCCGGACGCGTATTTATAACAACAACAAAAAAAGGCACGCAAGAAATGCAGAGAAACGCACCCAATAAAACACCAGCAGCACCCGTATCCGTCAGCCTCGTACAACGACGGGCGGTGTACCAGCCTGGTAGACATCCAGCCTCCAACTCCATCGCAACCACAAGACTCGCACACAAACACAAATATAACAACTGGTACCGGAGGTCATAACATCGGTCGGAGCGTGCTTTCCTTTGTTCATACATCGAACCTTTTCGTTTTGATTCAACCCCCCGCAGAACATGCCTCACCCCCAAAACCGAACCATTGAACCCCGCACCCTGTTCGTGCCATTCATTTCTATTTTGTGCGTTATTTCGTGGCTAAGGGGAAGCCTTGCCAGTTGTCAGCTATACAAACGCACGAATTGAGCCGTAAATCCTTCACGGCTTTAGCGAACAATAACGCCAACATGGTCGTCTCAAAATTTCTTCTAACGATATTTTGGTTGGGCTTGCACGCAATTGTACTGTTTGAATTGTTTCGAGTTGTGAAATCCTTAAATGACGTGCAAAGTTTCTGCCTTACTCCTTCTTTCGGATGAGCTCATTTCAACAAAATTTTTTTTTGACACTGGCATGAAAAGGTAAGACAGTATTTCAACTAATATTTTGTTTAGTTTTTAGGATCACTTTTTTATACTTGCAGATAATTTTGAAATCAATTGGGATTTCCGAGTTTTTAATGGAGCTCTAAGAAATACAGAATTTGAAGATGTCAGATTAGAAGAATTTTATTAGTAGAGATTAGGTATACTCGTATATATTTTATAATTCAAATGTTCCGAATTGTTGTCAAATACAAAAAGCCTTACTTCAAAGAGTTCAAAATTAATGTAAGTAACATGATGAGATGAAATCTTTAATGTATTTCATTACCGGAACTAGCAGAGTATTCCCGCTGTTGTTTAACCTGTAAATAAACGTATATCATTCCCCATGCTAATGACGATGTGGTGGTGGTTTCATATGTGTTCCAGGACCTTGTTCAAACGGAGCAGACTTGAATAATCGACATTGCTACCTTTCACAAACTCATCATTAGCATCAACAGACAAAGCAGACAAACACACACATACACTCACACACACATACACAAACACTACATTGAAATTGGGGGAAAATATCTCGAGGCTAGCAATTTGGTCGGCGAGTGTGTTGGAAATGATTTCATGTTTGCAATTTCCATTAGCAACTTTTTTTTAGGGGCGGCAATGTGAATTTAAGGTTGGCTGCTTTAATGCGAATAGAATTTAAGACTAGTACATGTATGCATTGGCGGCTTATGAAGTTGTTAAACTGCCGGTGGACACGTAGTAGAGATATACATCGTCGGAGAGCATCTACACGAAATTGTATTTACAGCGACTTTGCTGCGGCGGACGTGATTTCATTGAACGATTTCCGTTTCCTGTCAGAGTTACCATTGGAATGTGTTCGGAATTATTAAAAAGCCTTTTCCCAGACGTCTTCAAAATTGTGTGTATGTACCTAAAGGAACGAACGTAATTTCTATGTATACATTAAATCTACAATAACCACTACAAGCTCATGAAATATTCAAGTGATTTTAAAAGCATTTCGCATAAGCTAACATTTTCCAACCTCATCGTGCCGTGTCATACAAGAAGTTGCCATATAAGACGCATTTTCAAATCAGCATCTTAAATTTTAAATTTCGCTTTGAGGGTGTCTATCGCATAAATTTAAACTATCAACCGCCCACCCGCCGCAATTTTCACGCCCTCCCCACTCCGCACTAGCATTAGATAAACACAAAAACAGCATCAACAGTGTTGCCACATTTTGTGTGGGAGCAGTTCTTTCTCCCCTCTTCTTTTTTGCCCATTTAACTTTGCATTTCTAGCACTTGTTTTGCTTCTTCGTTTCTTTGCTTATTTAGAATTTAACTTTTTATAGGGTAGGTGAACCAGTGATGAATTTCACATTGTCATCGTGTTGCAGTTACCTCGGCAAATAGATTTACTTTCTGCAAACATAAAGTTTATTGCGCTCCTGTGTATGTGGTGTAATAAAACATGTTTGAGCTGGAGCAGCCAAAGTTAGTTTGCCTAAAATTTGCATTAGGTTTACAGTTACAACTTTGTAAAGTACATGATACATTATCTTTGTATGTATCTCCTTTTTGTATGTTACCTTAGTTTATTCTTGAAATCTTGAGAAATCAAAAATCTTAACTTGAAAATTAAAATTGCTCACTTTTAATTTAAAAATGCACTTTTATTTCTTCTAAACTTATGTGTGGTATATACATATATATTTTCCTTGTATAGACATTTGCATTTTTGTAACATATATTTCAAACTGTAGCTCGGGTATTGTATGAAGAAGTTAATGGAATCATCGAAAGGATGATTGTATCAGCTAATTAATTAAACCTTTGATTGGCTATAAATGCAAGAATCCAAGTGAAGATGAGATGTTAATTCTAAAAAGCATCAGATTGTATCCATTGCTTATTTTAACTTTAGAACTGAATAGAAACAACATAAAAGACAACATTCACATTTACACTCACACATTTGCAGCATACAACCGGGGGTGTTCGCTTTATCAAACACTCGTAAGGGTGATTAGTGAGTGCAATCGTTTGTATGTATGGCAATTTTATTATACCTGTTTCAGTTAAGCAATTCGTGTTCGATTCACAATTTTATTTCGATGATTTGCTCTTGCCGGAAATAAAACCATTTTTGTTTTATGATTAACAATTATATTTTAATAGTAGTTATGGGTTTTTTTTCTGTTTGTTTGTTTGTTTTGTTTTTACCACTCTGCATAGTAAGTAGGTGTGTGTATGTATTTTCTTTAATTTGTTTCATAAATTTTAATACAATACATAATTCATTTAACACTGTTCTTTATTTGCATGTCTTTTATGCTGTAGTTATGTAATTTTCTTTAATGTTTTTTGTGTTGTTTTTTTTTTTACTTTTTTTCTGTTTTTGATTTCGAACACTGGCGACGATATTAATGACATAATTATTATAATCAATAATTATAATGTTAAATATTTGAAATTCATTAACGCTATTGCAAATAACTATATTTAATTTAAATTAACAGTAATTTATGAGTATGTAAGTTTAAGTTATTTTTTGTTTGTTTTTGTTTTCAATTATTTAAACAACACAGTTTGATAATTTTTGATAGTAATTTTTTTTGTTTTTCTTTTTGAAAATACTTTAATTTGATATTAAAGTTTCAATCGAAATTTGCAATTAATTAAAATTAACAACATTTAAACTGTTAAATGAAATGTTCATGTTAGATATTACAACTCTTAGTTATATTTTTATTTCAAATTTACTCAACGCAATACCAAAGGGCTTAAGTCTTTTGGATGTACAAACAATGAGAATGTTTAAGAAGTTAAACAGTTATGGGAGATATATATTTATATATACCTAATTGGTTATAGGACTTTCAGAATGACGTTTTTTTAAATCTGATTTTAATTTTTAACATTGACAAAACAAAAAAAAATTTATATTCAAAAAAGTTATATAATAATTCTCCTATTATGATAAATGCAGAAATACGAGAATGTCGGAGTTTTCTTTTTGGACCACAAATTTTCTTAGCAATATTTTTTTTTTGAAATTTTGTGTTTTTCAATGAAATATAAATGGAAATTGAGAATTAGTTGAGTCCAAATAAAAATTTAAATGAAATCAATTTGGTTATTCCGTTCACTAATACAGATTTCCAAATAATATTATCGTGCCCCTTTGCCTTTACCTGGCAATGTACCACACCTTTCAATCGGTTGAAAAAAACTACTGCCGAATGTAAATGACATCCAGCCTAAAACAAGATTTGCTACTTGTGTTTTTTTTGTTTGCATTTTAAATTCGGCCGAATCGATTTTCAAAGTTAATTTCCTTTTGTATAGCTCGTATCTAAAGCAATACGATAGAATACATCCACAGTTTAATTCCGCTTTCGACATTGTTCCTATCTGAAGCTAACATTATAGTAAGTAGTAAAAATTTTGTTTAAATGTGAGTCTGAGAAGCAAACCTTTAACTAAATTATGAAATAATATTAATGATCCTAGTCAAAATTTCAACATAACATTAACCATGCAAAATAACATAAGATAAAAGTATATAAAAACATAACTTCTTTTGTATATCGGTAATTCCTAGAACATATTTATCAATTTTATAAATTACTCGAATTTAACATCGAACATTTGATCTCTCTTAGATTACAATACAGATTTATAGATTTTATTTTAAAGCTGAAAGCAGCACGATTTATAGTTATTTGCTTCTAAACATCGTATTTGTTATATTATAAATGTTTTGTTTTTCCCAATATTATAATTTTGTTTTTTTTTTTGTTTCTATGTTATTTTCAGTTTTTATGCTAGTTTAATATTACACTTTGCCGGCACTGCTACTTCTTCCGTAGATACATCTCGATCTTAATGCTTACACTAGTTTTATCTATAGGTTTTTCTTTTTCATTTTATTTTGTATGTATCTTAGTTCAAACATATTGTTTGTATATACTTAAAAAGGTTGTTTTACCATAATACGTTTATATAATTTTGTGTCATTATTTATAGGTTTAGAGGGTTATGGAAAATAAAAGTTTTGAAATAACAAGCAGATATTCATGTATAAATGCTATTTTGGAAATTGTAAAACAAAGCAAATTGTTCACTGCTTTACTACAAAGGTGTTGTAAAGAAAATTGAAAGAATATATACAAGCTAAAGAGGATAATTGCAAAGAAAACCTTTCGTGTTTTTGATTTTTGCAAGAAAAGTGTTTTCCCAGTATTTCACAGTATTAAATTCACTTGATTCCAAACGGGTTTCCCCCACAAACGAGTGCTACCCTGATGTTAAAACTTTGTCATTTATGTTTTTGAAGTGATCATTTTTAATACACAAGTATTTCGAAAATTCAACCGAACAAACCGTCGATCTTGTATATATCGATCAAGGTTAATTTTCTAAGGGAATAGCATTCTCGGACCTGAAGTAGATATTTTTAGGGTATGGTATTAGTAGAGTTAGTTTTCATCCCGAAAATTGTTGTAGATACTATACATGCACATTCAATCGGTATTATAAGATAACAGCGATAAATGTCGTCCAACCTTAATTTAAGCCTTAATTTAAATAAAACTTTCTGCTTAATTTTACCGGTGCTATTTCTTTTGCAAATGTGTTTAACTGAAACCAATAGCACAAAAATTGAATTGTCAGCTTGAAAACTTAATATACAAAACTTCAGATTTGAAACTTGTTTTATTTTCTTGCATTTCATATTTTTGACTTTAACTAATTTAAAATATTGCTTTCAAGGTGTTTGTTCCATAAGTTTTGTTGTTGTGTTTTTTGTTTGTTTGTTTTTTTGTTACAATTGATTTGGGTTACATAATTTTTGTTTAATTAAACTAACTTTTGTTTAACATTTACATATGTGTATGTACCTATTTACACTTAACATAATTTCAATTAAATACATACAAATTTCTGTATATGTGAGTACTAACACAAATGGACTATAAATACAGTGTTTGTGTATTATTCTATGTATACCTTTTCGCATACATTCAATTATACATAATAATTGCAATTTCTAATTGTTTTGGTTGCATTTTCTTTATATGTTTGTATTTTTTTTTTCTTTTACTTCTTTTACTTTTAATTGATACATTTTGATGGGAGATTTTGTCATGAGATTTATCGTTTTTGTTGTTTTGTATGTAATACATAATATGAGAGTATGTCTGTGTATATGTGTAATTATAAATGAAACTTTAATATTTTGGAAATGAAAAATCAATATACTCAATACATACAAAGGTTCGTTTAAATTTCTAATCAATACTTCAAAATTTTGCTAGCCTGCATTCGACAGTTGACAAAAGTTATTTAAACAAATTTGATTTTAAATGTAAAATTTAGCAGAATGATGTAAACAAACACCAGGAGTGTGAAAGATATAATACGAGATAATTATTCTTATATTAAAAATTTCGAAAGAGTTGAACCTGTGATACTAAGAAAATTATTCATGAAATAGTTCCATTCTTAATGATATAATTTGCAACATTCCATGAACAACATTTTCAGTTCGTTTTCTACAAGTATACAAATTCTATCCGGGTTTTCAATAGAGCACTACTAAAAATCGATGAGAAATTTGCGCAGCATAACCTTTCATACGTCGTTTTGCCTTTTTGATTTTCTGTATCGGACTAATAATATCTACTTGTCTGCTGGTTCTGAAGCATTATCCTTTATTGTCCTTTTAAAATCCGAATACATTTTTTGACAAATTATTCTTCCATTCTTTAAAGGCATACCGAAGGAAATATTTTGATTGTTTATCGTCAATTAAATTTCTTTCTCTTCCACTCCTTTAAAACAAAAACGAATACATAGATCAACTGATTTTAATTCGGTGCAATAGTTTTTGCATTCAAATCTATATAATGAATATATAGATGAAACTATGAAATTGCTTTGTAATACATGAAATGTATATAGCACTAAAATAGTTCAAATGGCCGTATTCTCTGATATGTTTACGGATATAAATAACACTATTTTGGATTATTTTTTTTGTAGATTTTGCGATATTTTTGTTTGTTAGTTTATTTTCGATTAAAAACACTTTATTTAAATTTCATATCATATTTTAGGTATTTTGGTAAAAATATCCCAAATAAACGTCTAGAATATATTATATAAAAAAGTGTATACCAGCTAAAAGGTGTATAATATACAAATAGCTTGAGTAGAGTGCAATTGAAACGAATTAATTTAGTTCTTAGTTCTGTATATAACTAATTACATATATATAAATATATATAATTTGATAATGTATATGTATAGTTTATATATATATGTATATATATTCTTTTCACACATAAGGTACACTGCTATAATTTTTTTATATTTTTGGACTTTACACCTGCTGCTATACTCGTAATCGGCGATAGCATCTGAGCTAGGCACAAAGTCAAGCAAATAATAATTGATTGGTAGGTAAATATGAAAATTTCATTTGTTTATAATTTTTCAAGTATTTACATAGAAATGGATATATTCTTTTTTAACTATGTGCTATTTTCAAATAAACAAAATATGAGTTTAATACAAAAGTATCTACCGATACTCAACTGCTCAAATGACGTTTACGACTGAAACTGTTGCAGTTTGTTTGTAAAGAATATCTGACAGTTTAAAGTTACACGAGATTTAAGTTGTCTGGTCTCGATATTAACTTTTCTATCAAACTCAATGATATTTTACTTGTTTTTTTTTTGTTGCTTTTGTTATTAATTCAATATAATACAATGTAAATTTTAAAATTTAAAAGTGCACAAAAAATTTTGCATAAAACGACAAAAGCCAACGTTGCTATAATTATAATAAACATGTTTATAGCAAGTTTTTTTTTGGTTTTCCTATATTATAGTTTAGTTTAGTATAGTATACCTAATATACATATGTATGTATAACTAATTTTTAGCAATAGTTAATATCACTTTGGTAATTTTTAACAGGCGAGTCTTACGACTCTGATATGTATCGTTACCTTGGTTGTGTCTTATGTTAAAGATTTGAAACGGATACCCGGCAAATGCCTTCGGAGCTGATATGCACCGGACAATTGCTGAGCAAACAACGAAAAAGATCTTTTTAAAAAAAACTCATAATGTGCCACTTCAGAACTTTGTAGATTTCGAGAATTCGGCACAACAGCACCCGAAGTGAATTGGTTGCAACTTTTGATATGTATGCGATATTGATGCTGTTGCTTTTTGATAAGCGTCACTGTCGATATCTACAAAATTGTGTTGTCGCACGCTTAAATACTAAACTTTGTGTATGATAAGTTTTTGATATATACTATACAATATTTTTTGTTAGCAATATTTATCTTTGGTTTTTCTAGCTTAATTTTGAGGAGATTCTTTCAATGAGTTTCCAATTATAATTTACATTTTTGAATTAAGTTGTTGTTGTTGTTGTTTTCTTTTTCTTTTGATAAGAAAATCAATGTAGCTGTAAGTTTTTGTGACAAGTATTTATGTTCTTAAAGCAGATCACTCGACTATATAAATATACAAAATTAAAATAGAAAAATATGTGAGTACTTCTTAAAAAATAATTACCCAATTATAATTTCTGATGTAAGTTTTATCTGATCGGTTAAAGGTCCTAATTAGTTTAAGTATCCTTTGTATTTTATATAAATGCAAAAAAGTAATAACTCAATTATATATAAATGTTTATAACCTCTGTCCGACCATATATCTGAATATTTTAAAAACGTAGTATTATTATTTTTTTTTTAACATTTCGGCCACTACTCAGGGGATGTTCCTATACGTGCAGAGCACAATGCTGATTGTAGTATAAGTAGGTTATTGGTAAGGGTAAAGTGAGCCGTGACTGTGTACATTCGTTTTTAATTGTAATTTATTAAATCGCTCGGTAGAAATGCTGTCATCTAGATTATTCCACGCGCGAATTATGCGACTTAAAATTAATCATCTCTGTAATACGTTGTTCCATTATGCCTACTGACTGCCGCCCAAGTTTAATTAGAGATCCAAATTCTGTTATTCTCCCGAACCTTCTTCATTCAAAAATCGACAGAACAGTGTAACACATACATATACAATTGATGTTTGTACTCCATGGTATGGAAGCTAGAGGAGATGATTTGATCTCTAAGCAAATATATCGCACGCTGTTGAATCAGAGTCAGAAGCAAAATAGAAACTTTTACAGCTTAAACCAGATATGCGAATTTGAGATAAACTATGCGACGGTCAATAGCTCAGTGGGTTTGTGTATTTAATTTACTGAGCACGCTCGGTGCGTTTCATCAATACCAAGTAAAAAGTTTATAAAAATCATGTAAGTTGTTCAAGTAATGAATTGGTTTCTTTAATAATTACTATTAACCTTAATATCGGATTATTTTCAAATTGGCTTTTGCTTGCATCTCCATATATGATATCTAATGGAATTGCTTTTAAGAATATGAAAATCAAATGATGTAAACTGAAGTACCCAATATTAATTTCTTTCGGAAAATACGTTTAACAAAAATAAACTATACTTGCATTGATGTTGTTTTTCAATGTGGCTACTATACATCCTGAATATGTTGCGTTCTACAATATGTGAGTCAAAGCTTTTTGGTTTTGATGTACGTCTTGAAAACAGGCGTGGTGTATGATACAGGAGTTACTTGCATTTAAATTTATTTAGCTAATCATAATGTTTCCTTTATCTAGACTTTATGTTAGAAAGTTACTTGTAGGTTATAGTGTACGTTCCCACTTTTTCTGTTTATTTTTATTTTTATTTTTTGTTATTTCACTTAACGAACTAAGTACGCCAAATGTTTTTGACTAACCACAACAACAAATTTTTACTTGTGTAAGAATTATTATCAACGAAATATATATACTATGCGATCGAAGATATATAAACAAACATAAATTACCGCTAATTTTGTGTAAGACAACATTTTAAAATCCTTGTCTAAAGGGATTCGCTGGACCAGCAGGACCTCTACTTCCAGCGCCGCTGCTGCTGTTGCCCATTTGTGGCTGTTGCTGTTGCTGCTGTTGAAATGGATTGGCAACACGTTGCTGAGGAAGATGTCGAGTTTCCTGTTGATAAGCACCGCCGCCTTGCTCTTGATAACCTGGCTGATACTGTTGCTGATATTGTTGATCTTGCTGATAGCCACCACCTGCACCACCGCCCTGTTGTTGGTATCCTCCACCCTGTGCTTGATAATCGTAATTTTGATCGTCGACATTGGTTTCCTGCTCTTGTTGATATTGCTGTCCATATTCGAGATGATTCTTGAAATCACCCTCAACCGGTTGCTGGTCGTGCATTACATACGTTTGATACTCCTTGTTAGGTGGATCCTGCATCAGTATGTTGGCTTCGTTTTCAAACGGTTTGAAGTCGTAGATGTTGCGCAGTTTACGCAAGACCGGAACATAGGCCAGATTTGAGAAGGCGATCAGGAAATTGAGCGCCGTAAAGCCAATCGCTTCGACCACACCGCCAGCAATGATTGGACCGACAGCGTACGCAATAGAATAGGATATATCGGCAATGGCATAAATGCTACCGTAGACGGAAACATAGCGCACATCCACCAAATAGCCCAAAGTGGGCAGAAGGGCAGTGTCAATCAGCGCAATGCCAAAGCAAATCACGCAAATTGGTATCATAAGCATTTTATACGAGCTGGAGAACGGAATTAAGAAACAGGATAGCCCCTCTAGCGCCAAACCGCCAGCGGCCATCAGCCACTGATGTTGTGGATATTTCTTTGCCATCTTTACGGTTATGATGACTCCCAGTACATGCGGAAAGAAAGCGGGCAGCCAGACCATGCCGATTTTCCAATTGTCTGTCGTCAGATTGTCCTCCATCCAGAGCGAAATGGTTGGCTCGAGAAAAGCTAATGCCACATTGGACATGGTGAGTGCGCCCGCGCACACAGCAATATACGGATCCATGAGCAAACGCCAAATCGGTATTGTCTGTGCTTGTACTTCTTTGCTCTGTTTGAGTTGCTCTTTTACCGGCTTCATGACCAACAACAACATCAGACCATCGATTAGACACACTAAGGCGAGTATAAGGAAAGGCACCTCCTTACCGGCGAACTGGTAAAGCGCACCTCCAAATGGTGGCGCAACCAAACAACCAAAACTAATAAATGCGAGCGCTATGCCCAGCGCCTGTGAACGCTCATTCTCCTCCGTGAAACGATCAGCAATCATGGCCAAACCCGATGTGTCGGCAAACGCCGAACCAGCACCTTGCAATGACCGCGCAAAGAATAAAACACTGTAGCTGCTGCCACAAGCGAAGACCGCCGTGGAGAAGAACATGATCGTCAGTCCAATCATCATGGGTATATCGTAGCCGATCTTGTCGATGAGACCTCCCGAGAAAGGATTCACCATCAGCTGTACAATGGCTTTCGAGGCAAATAGTAAACCGGTTGCAGTGTCCTGACCGTGGTGATCATGGTGGAATGGTATGATTTTCCCTGTGCGATTATCGCGCAACAGTGGCGCTGGTGTACCGTCATCAAAACCACCGATTTCGCGCAGATAATCGGGTATTATGGGTACGATCACCATGTACAGCATGTTGTCAAGCAGTAGGGCTATCGAGACAATCACCAGAATTAGGCGTCGCTGATTAACGGGCTCCTGGATCTTGTCCCAAACGATTTCTTTCACCTCGCGCAACTCGAGGTTGATCAGAGGTACTTGAAAAGAGCCGGCCATTTTTAAAGTGGGTGTGGTTTCTTGTTGTTGCGTGTTGCTTAAAAGTAGGTTCTATGTAATTGTTTTTTCTTTCTTTTGTACTAATTCGGTTCTTCAACTACTTCGGTTTTAGATTTTAGAAATTGTCTTTCTTTTTAAGTCTGACCAAAATGGAAGGTTTTAAAGTTTGCTCAAATTTCGATTCCTGTACTGCGACTAGAATTAAATGATTCCATTTACTACACCCTGATTATTTGGTATATTCTAGCTTGAGGAATCTTCATGTTGTGCCCACTTTGCTTTGTTCTTGTTGTTGTTATTGTTGATTTATCAAGCTTATAGCTATCGTTGTTGCTGTATTTGTTGTTGTTTCTGCAATTATTCTGGTTGTCGTTATAGTTTCTAACAGGCACATTGTATTTTCGCTCGCTTCCTAAATTGTGTTTCTTGATATCAACAGCTTTTGTTGTAGGTACTCGGCTCTGGAATTGTGTGTGTCACTACATTCTAGTGTTGATGGCATCCGTCTGGACAACCTTTAACGAGACACAGAAACAAGATTTCTTAATTAGTTTGCAATGTCAGACACTTATTTTTATCTTATTTTTTTCTTTCTGGAAATTCTCATTTAGCTTATGGCAAGAAATCATTTTCTTTAAAAAAATTTACGTTTATTCTCACAATTTCAAAGCAAAAAATTGTGCGAAATTTTATGATTGAAATGTTGTTTCTGTGAAGCGTTAGGGAAGGTCCTGATTTCACAAGCCATTATTCATCTATATTATTTTTAACATACTTTATTCAACTCTCACTAGTCTTTGGTATTTTGCAGACATCAGGAAGCCTATTATTCAACTGTAAGACTACACGAGATTGATACACAAGACATGAGAGTTGAATTAAATACGCCGTATACATTTAACATGTTTTTCAAATTGATTTTCAATATTTAAAAGTTTTTGTAGGATCTGGTTAAATTAAAGGTTTCTGCAGCTATTTTTTATAATTTTTTATTGTACTAGTAAATTAAATTATTTTATGAATTTTTGAATTCCTTGCCTAGTGACACACATTTCAATCATAAAACACAATTTACATATTTATAAATTTTTCCATTATATATTTTGGATACAAACACATTCCAACTCAATGAAAATTAAAATGCGATATTTATATCGATGGACCATACTTGAAAATAATATTATTTGAACTACGTAAAATTAAAAATATTAACCAAAAATATCAAATTTCATCACTTCCATGCTCAGAATATTATACTCATAGTTTAAATTTTAATTTTAGATGATTTGTACGCCCAGACCGATGCATGAATCTGAGAAATTTTAAATTTTCGCCAGGTGTAACTCAAGAATGCAGTTTTGCTAATTGCTCACAGAAATAAGTACGAAATGGAGACCTTACAAAATAATTTTCTGTTTTTAATTGCAGCACACTTCATGGCGTTTGTTCTGTAAACAAGCAAGCTTACAATATCCGTACATAAGCATAGATACACAAAACGAATAACGAATAAAAAAGAAGGAAAGAAAAAAGAAAATAAACTCGCTAACGATGTTGGCATTTGCAGACACAGACTAGTGCCGTGTCATGTTAAAACAACCATGCCAACGGTTACGCACAGCAATTTAAATTGAAAACAAAGCTCAAAAATGCCGAAGGATAAAATAAAACATCCGTGTTCAAAGAATAACTTAAACCCAACAGGATACAAAATAGGAAAAAGAAAACAAAGAAGGTACAAATGTTGTAGAAAGCAAACATTCCCACCGAGTTAAGCTGGTTGTGGCTGTTGCAGGCACACTCGAAATACGACCTCATATCGCATAAAATTATAACAAAGTCAACCTTTGAAGTTGGCGCAAAGAGAGTCGGTCTTGCCTGTATTAAGATGGGAAACTTCGCAGTTGTTGGCATATTTTGATTATAAAAAATGCAATGCAAAAAATCAATCCATTGAATAATATACAATTTGATAAATATTATATATAAAATTTTGTTATTTCAAATGGTCAATTAAATACAATTAAAGATGGAAATATTAAAAAAAAAAAAAAAACGTCATGTTAATATCAATTCAACAATAACTAATGGGAGCTTTATGTGAAGTCTGGAAAGGATTCTCGGAGTATGTATTTAACATGATTAAAAATTCAATTGGGCACCAGCAATTCTTTAAAACAATAGATAAAAAGTGGTTCCCTTATGTAAATTTTTTTAACGAAAAGAGAATGGCATATCCAATCCTGATATGTAAACAAATTTTATTATCATTATATTGCTTAAATTTATCTTTAAACATCAGAAGACGAGTATAGAGATTGTGGACTTGTTGCAAATATTTTGCAATCAATAAATTGTACTTTAATTAGAAATTTCCCGTTTAACTGTTTCGTTATGAAAGACCATTATTATGATCACATTTATGCACGTTTCAGCTCTTGACTTATACAACACGCGCTGCAATGTATTGTATATAAGTCTATCAACCTGTGCCTTAGAATAGCTAAAAACCACCCTGTATGTCTGTTGCACCCCCAAGTCTGCGACTCTGGGCCAAAATTCTAATTCAAAATATACAAAAGTAATTGACTCAAGTAGCATGTTGGGGTCGAGTGCTGCATACACTCTCTAATACAAAAAGCAGGAGCACACGACATGGTCATGAAAATGTAATGACGAAACGTCGGCGTCACCGTCACCGTCATCGCGTCTGAGTTGTCCTTTGAATGTGAACAAAAAAAAACAGAAGAAAAATTACAAACGTAACCCCGGCTGACTGAAACGGTATATTGCGTGCAATTGAAGTGGGCCTTTGTGCGATTCTTTGTTATTTTTTTATTTAAGTGTATTTGTAGTTAAACATGTGTGTGTGTGTATGTGTGAAGGGAAAAATAATAATTATGATTACACTTGCAAAGCTTATTTCACCTTTTCGGTTTCTGTGTACCACACACATATTGATTTTGTAATCTTCTTGGCTGGTGTATGTATTTTTGGCACAAGCTTTCGAACCGCAGGCACAAAAGTTCGTTCTGCTCTTTCTGTGTGAGTCTACGTTGAAGGACCCTTTAGGCAAAACCCACTTAGTTGGAGCACAAATTGAAGTCATAGCGACCATGTGCACGAAAACTCAAAGTCCCGCCGGAACAACACGAAATTGTTGTTGCTTTCAAGTATCAAATTATAATATTTGCTTAAAGGTCGAACTGCGGACGGTCGATAATTGTGATGCATGGATAAGAATAAAATTAATATAAAAAAAAATTTTTAAATACACTGACGAAAAGGCGAAACCTCATATAAAATGTCCAAAATAATGAAATACTAGCGCCGTTAGAATACGCCAAAGTTCTAATCAACTGAAATCATAATTTTTTAATGTAATTATCATAGTTTCCTACATGCCTTTACCTTAGCGCCAGCGAAGCTAACGTCATGGCAGACACAACAAAAACAACATCCAGCACAAACAAACAAACAATCAAACAAACAAACAAACGGAAATAAAAGTTTACGCTTTTCAGAATGAAACTTTTGGCAGTCTTTATTTTCACATTTCGCAGAAAACTTTTCTATTCTTCTACGCCCTTCGTTGGTAAAACAAAAACTTTATTTTACGCTGATTACCTCATGCTTCCAGTAAACTACCTTCCGACCTGCCATTCCAACGACGCAAAGTAAGCAAAATAAATATTATGATGCGTTGAAAAATTTCATAAAGTTGTAAATTTGCAAAATAACGCCCCACCGAAGCGTAACTAAGGCTCAACTGCTGCAGTAATTCCCATGAAGCAGAAGCGAAACCGCATCACCCCAAAAACAAACCGACACCCCGTACTACCAAGCTATGTTACCTTGTGATATACAAAATCAAACGTCGTAAATGTGTAACATTTCCGTTTTGCTATATTTCTTTGTTTCTTTTGCCGAAATGATATATGCCGACATTAGGAGAATTTATGTAGCTTACGAGTGTATTCGGAGTTTCGGCAGTTTCTTTGTAGCGCACATTTCTTCACTTGAAGACGGAAATTTCCAATTTCTTAAAGTGCTGCCAACGAATGCCTTTTGCTCTTTTGAAGCGGCACTTGATCAAATTTCAACGTAAATGCCTGCTTTGTCTCTCCAAAGGCGTCCTTCAGTTGGTAATAAGAGAAAGTTTTCTATGCAAGTGTACTTTAACTATACAAAGATTATGTTTTGATTATTTATATTACAAAGTGCCTCGAAAGTTTGATTTTCTTCTCCAGGAAACATTTATCAATTTTTGAGCATCATGTGAAGATTTTTTTGTAAGAGTGAAATAACTATCTTTGGCTACTCTTAGTTCCATTCTTTTTTTTAATAAAACATATTTGGGAATTCTCGGCAAATATAACATATCAAATTTAGATTTGATTCAAATATGATTTTTATAACATTTCTCATTGGTCCATAAATTATAAATCCAAACATTTTTATAACTATTTGTTTGTAACTTAACTTTTCGAAGATTGAATACCCCATTAAGAGTATGAATCGATTGCAAGAGAATCTAGTTGGTAAGCTAGCTTTAAAGGCCAAGGTTATATCAAGATTTTGAATAAATTTTTATCAAGAATTTTGTTTTTAAATTTAATATTTTTATTTTAACAAAACTTAAATTTTCTCTTTGGAACACAAATTATCAAGTCATCCCTTAAAAGTTGGGCTCTCCATGAGCGATATTATTTTTTTCTTATAGCTTAAATTGCTTTTAGGGTGGTTGGTTAATAAGTAATGAAGTATTAATGCAAAGAAAACAAAGTCTACTTTATTGTCTGTGTGAATTTTTTATGAACTAACAGATGTTTGGAAAACGAAAATCCTTTTGGGGGAGAATCGGTGTACGAATATGTACCTGAAGATGAAAGTGATATTTCGAAGATTGGTTAAATTTAGAAAATTTAATAAAATACAAGACTGAAATGAGCGTGTACCTGTTTTTTTTTACAATCTTGAACACACTCGTAAAACCATCTTTGGAAGTAAGGAAGCATTACTAAATATGTAGTTGTTGCTCATCACCATTCAATGACTTCAATCAATAAAACACGACCGACACAAACTGTCCACAGTTAAGCATTTTCTCAGAACTAACCACCAATTAAGCTAACCCAATTTTATGCATGAAGTCGATGATTACCAGTCGACTGCACTTGAAATTGTAACCGCGTTTTCGAGACCACTAATCGCTCGAATGGTGAATAACAATAGCGCTTCTTGTTTTTGTATTTGTTTTTGTAATTGCTGTACATAATGCTAAAATTTGCTTAACCGATGTTGTGGGTAATTAAAAATGTTGTTGTTTTGCGAGAATCCTTAGAAGAAATACAACAACCACAACAACAAATAAAAATAAAACAAAGTAAATTGTTATTGTCTATAAATAACGTCTAAGCTATGCGCCCAATTCAAACTCGTACGGAAATTCGTAAAAGACTGCCAAGGGTTAAGAGGCGTTGAAAATGAGGCTCAGCCGTAACTCTAGAAAAAAGACCACAATGAAACTGAGGGTAAATTAAAACAAATCCAAAAAAAAAAACAAAATACAGAAACAGAACCAGAAAAAAATGGAAAAGCGTGCCGCAAATGCTCAAGGTTAGGGCGAATTATGCACGCCTACGTTAACGAGGTGCAAGTGGGCGGTGTGGATTTAGCTGTGCTGGCTTTTACGGGTGAGTAGATATTTGTGAACGAACGCTCATTAAAATTTTTTGTTTAAAGTGGTTGAAATAAATTATTGAAGTTTCAATTAATGTGAGTTGGCTTAGATTTTTATTTCGAGAGTGGAATAAAATTTATTTAAATACAATTCAAGAGTAAAACTTTTTTATTAGAACTAAACTAGAATGAGTCTATATGTATGTATGTATGTATGTATGTATGTATGTATGTATGTATGTATGTATGTATGTATGTATGTATGTATGTATGTGTTATGTTAAGTATGTATTATTTTGTACAATTATTACACCACAGTCCATTACACCGAAACAAGCTTAACAAATTATTGCCAGTTCATTTGTCACAGCGGACATGTTACAAGAGTATCACTCCACTCGTTAAATACTTTCTATCCTAAATCCGGATGAATTGAGAAACATTTTCGCTCGTCGCCCTAAATAAGAGTGAATGAATGTACCGTGCAGCACACTTATTTATGTATGACCATATCGAGCGGGGCAACCCCTTTAACAGCGCACTTGAGCAAAGGCGCTTATACCGTCCGAGTACTTGTAAAGTGAGTGTTCCGGACTATTCAAAGGAGAGGGTGTATAATCATCGAACTTTCCGATTTGCTATGCTCGATTTTTTTTTTTGTCATCCGATAGTGTGATAAATTTTTTGTGTTGATGAATATGATCACAATAAATACAATATTATGACGCCATAAATTGTGCTGTCGATTTTTTTATTTTAAAATATGAAGTGAAGGTTGGGCACACGTTTCGAATGGTTTATTAATGATGGAAATTTGAGGACCTCAGCTAATAAGGTTTGATTAGTGAAAATAAGTGCAACTTAGCAAGAGATTGTCCATTTAAATTACATACCTAACTACGAAAATTTAGGTTTACAAAATAATTCAGTTTAATTGTTTGTTCGATCGACGGCTTCGATTTAAGCCATGGAATATTCTCCTACAGAATTTGTGCATTAAATGTTATTGATTTATGTCCTTGAAACACGATGCCACGATATCTTGACATCAAATCGACACGTACGATATTTTGTTTAAGAGTTACGACAACGACGATTTGCGCTTACTTGAGCACATTTGAAATATCCTTGGGGACCTTAATGTAAGTTTCCATTACCTTTAACATACGCTAAACATATTTAAATTTAAATCTTGTTTCAGCTCAACTGGCAAAATAAGTATATAAAATATGAAGAAGAAAACACAAATACCAAAAGTAAAAACTGCTTTATCAATTCCATTGGGACACGTTGAGAAAAAGTACATATTCCAAACACTGCAGCAGCAGCAGCAGAAGCTTTTAACGAAACTGTACACCGAAAAAATATATAACCTTAGGCCATTTGGTGTCATGATAGCGTTTTGCGCTTAACGCTGCCATAAAAAAGACATCCAAAATAAATGCCAGAGCGTTGTTGTAATCGTTTTATGGGACACTGTGCGTGCAACAACGGTAGGCGGCGACATTGGATGTGTTTTCCTTTGGGCAGACACCCACGTATACACCTACGCATATAAATCAAAACATTAAGTGGGCGTGGAGTCATGGAAGCTGCGCATATTTCTGTAAGCGCCAAACAGCATATATGACCAGGCGTTTTTCCTTGCGTCCTTTCCCTCCTTCATTTCGTTTAAATTCTTAGCCCAATTGATTTCCACATAAATCTGAGTTACATTTTTTTATTTTATTGCTAAATATTTGGTAGGAATTTTTTCCTATCGTATTCGCCATAAATCGAGCATACTTTTTGGCGTTAAATACGGCATTTTGTCTGTATAATTTTGTGCTGTTTTGACGCTTTTTTCATGTGTGTGTCTCCCCGGGGGCCAGTTAATTTTCCTTTCTAACAATGAACAACAAAGAACGCGTTCTACTCTCTACGGAGCTGAAATTATGGCAGAGTTTGCGGCAATTCATTAATTTTACGGTCGTCCAAAGGAAGGTTGTTTACCAAAACCCGGTGTTCATATACTCGTATGTTAAGTTTATAAACCCCAAATATTCTAAACCACAGATATAACAATTTTAAACTTAGAAAATGCATTTGGAACTTGTAGGTTTTGAAACAAAAATGGTATAAATTATATATCCTCGTAAATCTGATTCTTCTTCTTTTTTTCCCCCATATACGCGTCTAACCGTTCATCCGATTAGTATGAAATTTTATTCTGATTTAGTATCTGAGTTTGTATGGGCACTGTCGACAACTTTTTAAAAAATGGGCATGGTTTTTTTAATATAACGCACACAATCGTAATTTAGAAATGCTACAACGGGGAGTAACACGAAGTTTCGCTAACTAATTATCTTACACACATATTTCTATTGAAAACAAAACCCGGACAACGTTGGGTAGTATAAGCTAGTTGATATAAATGATTTGCAAATATTTGAAAATTTTGTAGCAAAAAAAATCATTTAAGCTCGTTTTTCCCTCGTATGTTTCGTTTACTTTACAAATTATTACCTCGTAAATCAGATGTTTTTATTTTTTAAACAAAATTGTTTACGAGGTGCTTATAAATTGATTAGATAAATTTGTCGTCCAAATTTACAATAATTATGAGTTAATAAATCATTGACGGCAATTTCATTAATAAGTTAAACCGATGTTTACAAATTTGTAAGGCTACACATATACTATGGTTACTATGGGTTAATATAAACACAGTTATAATTTGTCTTTTAAAATTCCTCCCAAACATTGAAGTTAAATTTGAAAGACATTATTCGCGAAAGTTCAGTCAGTGTCATTTAAATGCATAACGTGTAAGCCCAAAAATAACATTTAATTTATGCTTTGCTTAAAACAAGCTAATCTCCAAAATCCTGCAGAGCATCCTTTTAAACGTTCGTTTCGTTTTACCAAAAGAAATAATTCTAACATTTGCGCTGCATAAACTTTTTTGTTTTCTTTCTATCCGCCGCCAATCAAGAAAGCCATCAACGCGCGACAAACAACTTTTGATGTTGGCCAGATGTCTTCTTGTAGCTGTGTGTACGGTCGGCATGTTTATGGGTATATCTGTGTGCGTCTGCCCCTTATGCTGTGCTACAAATTTCCTACGGGATAACATCATCAGTCGACAAACGCACACAGCAACAAACATACAAACAGACAGACAGACACACACCAAGACAAATGCGTAAAGTGTAGAACTCGTAACCCCCTGATTATCCCTTTTTGTTTTTTTTTGTTGTTGTTTTGACATAAAACCGCTATGAACACATCAAGATACAAAGATACAAACACGGATACAAGCAAACAGTGTAACTGTGGCGGTGAAGTGTTCCTTTGTTTTTTTCTTTTTTATACTTTGTTTCGTGGTAGTGAAATTTATATTTATTGCCTTTGTCATTTCAGATAAAATTTGTATATGAAACAATGGAAAAAACAAGACGAGGGTTTGTTCTAAATGACGTAAGAGTTTTTTCTTATAGTTTTTTTTTTCTAATTTTAGAGACTTTTGCCATTTCAAAAATTTCGTTTTGTAACAGTCAGGTAAGGATCAGATTCGATATCTGCCTGGATACATAAAATAAGAAAAATCAAAATTCAAAATTCAAAAGAGTTTTGATACATCGAAACAACGTCAACTCGATTTTAACATTAAGATACGAGAACTTTTAAAAAATACGTGATTTGATAATATTAACCAAAATAAAATAGAAAATTTGCATTGTCGTGACTTTTTTTCAAGTATTCCAAATAGGAGATCTCAAAAAAATTTGAAGGCTAAAAATTCGAAATAGTTACAAAAGATAAATTTTAATATGTTATATGTCAGTAATTTGCAAAAAAAAATAACGTCAAATTCTTGGTAAATTTTATGGAATTTATCATACCAATTCCCTTCAATTTGGCAGTCTTTTGTGCGAGTTATAATACATTTCAACCTACGTTAAATTTTGTTTCATATCGGAATTCTGTAACGTTCAGCAGTAATTCTTCGTTTAATAGTTAATTACAAGGTGAAACCACTAACATCTAACACACTTTTTACCAGACACACCCCACAAAACCTGTCAGACGACAACGTACAACCGAACGTATGACACTTGCCGGGACATTGTTACATTGTTTTCAAATTAACTAAATGATTGTGTAACAAAGTAACGCCCTCAACGATAGCAACGCAACGTTAACGAAACATAATTAAATTAAAAATTTATTAACACCATTTCGAAAATTGATTAACGAGAATTCTTCAAATATAATTTCGCTGTAGACGATGGTTCGCAAGTTGCAAGTAGCTGCTGGCAATTAAACTGTCGCAAGTATTGAGATGGATTTTCTTGAAATATAATTTAGAAATACAATATCAACAATGGAGGCAATCCGAGAAGTCAAGTGTTCATTGAAAAATAAACTGTCAAACCCGTTACAAAGTGACAGTTATGTTGACAGTTCTCTGCCAGTCACACTGTAAGTGTTCTTTTTCGTATCGTTAAAGCTGTGATCCACCTCGGCATGGTGACACTTATATACATGAACTACCCTTATCACTCACAAGCGTTGTCAGCATAATTGCCTAATTTAATGACAATTCTGTGCTATTTGATAAAACTTTTAAATTTATTGATTAGTCAGGTTGGTAGGTACCTCAGCCCACTTACCCACCTATAGTGCTTGCCTGCTATCAAGAGTTATCAAAATATTTCAATTAACTGTACATTAAATTAACGTACGCTACGTTATCAGTGTCACTTTGAAACATTTGTGTCGGTTTCGGTTGTTATCAACTTTTGAAATTGTGATTTGTTTTTAATTGATAAATTTGACAATTTTTCGTTTATTGTTATTGTTGTTTATCAGGCAGTATTTTATCACCTTGTCAGCAAGAAATAAATTTACAAAAAAAAATTGTTTTGCGGTTGGTGGTGTCAAAAAAAAAGTCATTAATCTCGGTTAGTGTCAAAGCACCTATCGTCATTCACATGTCACATACGAGTAATATATAATTAGAAGAATTAGTAAGCACCTTATTTATTTACTTACGGAACTTTTATTTTTGAAATGCTTTCCTATAATATTAAGCACAAATGTTTATAGTAAATGATAATGTTATCAAGCAACCCTAAAGCTAATAAATATAACCAAATATTTCATGCAAATGAAAAGTATTCGCAATTATCACATCGTATTTTCTGATTAGACTGAAAATGAAAAAATTAGTAAATTAAAAATTATCCTTTTGCAATAAAATCTACCAGATTTTTAAAGAAAATAAAAAAGGCGCCATCGTATTACATTTTATAGTTGAAAAAAAATTGAACGAAAACGTTTTGGATAAAATCATTATTGATTTGTCGATTTTATAATAGTCAGAAGTTTTTAGAAATTTCGGTTTTATTGCGAAAATTTGTATATGTAGATGTCTCATTGTCAGAGGTTTCAAAAAAATTTGCATGTGCATCCTTAAAACTTATATTTTTAACATAACAAGTTTATTTGAAAATGTTAATTGAAAGTTTTTCAAAATACGTAATTTACTTGTTTCGAATATTTGGATTGTAAGTTTTTTCAAAATCGGGTTAAGTCAGGCTTAGATATCGCATAAACGATAGAATAAGCTCGAAATCATTCAAACGAACACGAGAATTAGTACTAGAAAAAACTTGGATTATTAAATGGAAACAAGATATTCTGTTTTGGAAACAACGTATGTATGTAAGTATTATACCACAAGAAAGTTTAAAAACTTCTCCATTTATCTAAAACTATCAACAAATAAACTGATTAAATACACGCTTATTTACTTTAGTTTATCTCCTTAGACCTAAAAACGTATCTAGATAAATCATTATATTTCATAAATTTTAATATAGAATTGTTTTCGTTTCCTTAGAAGCACAGTAGAACAAGCACTAAGTACATAGCAGGAAATGTCTTGCAGCACTGTTCCAATTCCATTTCGTTTAATTTCAGCTGAATGACAGTGCTGAATAGAGAATTGCTCGCATTCGGAGAAATGAGTCCAAGTACTCACGTAGTTACTTAAGTATTCATGAAATACACAGAACTACTTTTTATTATTTTGGCAAAAATTCTTTAAGTCTATCATGATGTTATAAAAAAACATTTCCAATAAAGTTAAAGCGATCTATTGCATAATAGATATTTTTAAATTGGCTTAATAATACTATTGACTAATATACACAACGCTTAATTAAATTTTCAAGTATCTTTCCGAGTAGTCTTCACTTTTTTCGTTCCTTAGATTACATAACGAACCACCTTTGAAGGTGGTTAGAAAGCAATGGAAAAAAAAGAAAACGTCGTATTCAATGGATACAGCACAAGCACTGTTTCGGTAGGTATCTGTCATACATGCAGATATCTACACTTTTTCGGTTATTTCGGTTACTACTCCGTGATTAAGTTTTTTAATGGTGCTTGAATTTGATTTTCGAATCGTGTGTACAAATCGTTTTTTTTTTTTTTTTCGTTTTATGAATTTCTTGGATCACGTTGATATTGGGGGAGCTATTGGGTCGGTACTGTCGAGTTAGTAGTGACATCGTCATTCGACTTGACTCACCTGTATCGCTTGGTGCTGCTGAGGTGATATTACTGAGGCGATGCGTTAAAAAACCGCGTAGATTCGAGACGACACGCTGCGGCGAATTGGGTCCGCTGCCGATGGAAAAGCTTCTTAGCTTGGAGAACAGTGCGGCCGATTCACTGGCACCACCACTGCCACTACTGCCTGCGGCGTTGCTGTTACCCTCGTTGGACGCCACTGTCGGAAATTTCGTAACTGAGTGGTACTGTATTTTTCTGCGTTACTCTTTTTTCGATTTGCTAAGCGCACTTTTCGCGAGTTATAACTTTTGTTATTCTTTTTTCTTTTTGAGTTAAATATTTTTCACTTTTCGATTTTTTCAATTAGAGTGAAAATTTGATTTTCAAATAATCTCGGATTTTCGCTTTATTTCAAATTTCTCAAATACAGTCGCCACAGAAAGTTTGTAAACACCAAAGCTATTAAGTTACTTCTTGGTTTTTCACTGATGTGTAAAATTATTTCAAAAATTTGTGAATTTTTGTTTATACCAAAAAGGAAAATTTGTTGGAAAATAATTTTTGTCGCTTCACTTCTTGTCACTTTTGTGAAAAAATCCTGCACACACACACACCTTCAAGTTGAATTTAACATATATATAGCATATATATAGATATGAATTATAAATTTTTCACCAGTGTCGAGACCAGAGCAGCGTGCGTTGCGTCGTCCAGGCCAGAGCAAAGGTAACTTCTGTCTGGTGGCGTTTTGCTGGCACAACACGGTCGCAACATACCTTCCGCTGTCTGTGTATACCGTTATTTGGCAATGTTCACTCGACTTGCCTGGAATGTGCCAGTATCAGTAGCAGTACCAGTCTCAGTATCATACCGTTACGTGCGCCCGCTCTACGCCTATCGCCACCCACAAACGACCCAAACGACCGAATGACTGACTCTTCCAAGGCACTTTTATCTTTCTTTTCTTCGTCGCTCGTATTTGTTCATTCAGGATGCGCGCTCCGGGCATGCGCATAGACGCCACGGTTCATCCGTCGTCTGCTGCTGTGCTATTGTGGCGGGCGAATGTATCCATCCATCCATTCAGCCATCCGTTGGTGTTGCTCTTGTATATTTGTATTTTTGTTTCTATGTGCCCGCGTCCATCCAATTGGCGTGGCTGGGGCTGCTGCTGTCGTTTTTCCCATGCACATTATTCTCGCCTAGTTGAGCACATCTGAATATTTGCTTTGAAATAATTTCGCCTCTTTGTATTCTTGCGGTTAATATTTGCTCATGTATAGGTGCGAGGTATACAAACTTAATACATACATACATACATACATACATACATACATACATACATACATACATACATACATACATACATACATACATACATACATACATACATACATACATACATACATATATACATACATACATACATACATACATACATACATATACAATTAATATTTTTTTCTTTCATTTTCATTTGAGTGTTGAATATTTAACACCTGCAGTGCAGCTGAATGTGGATTTTCTCTTAAATAAATTAAAACACATTTTCAATGCTTAATTATTGTATTCAAAATTATTGATTGATAATTTAAAGATTTTAGTAGGAATCCATCCCGTGATAATCCGATTTTTGTATGGTTTTAGTGAGACTTTTTCACTATTCATGTTTAGTTAAAAAATTCGATATTGATAGACTAAATGCAAATGCAATCAATAATCTATAAACAAATGTTTATATAGAAGCTCTCGAATTCAGAAGCGATTTTTATTTATTTTGTCCAAGTTGTCAGTTGATTTTAAAAGATTTTTTTAGGTCAACTTTTAAGAACTATATGTTAAAATATCGGGTAAAAATTTATCGTTTTTAATTTCATCGATATCTCTTAATTTTCGTCTCTTGAAGAGGCAGTCAGTAGAACGGACGAAAATCGTTACATCTATTTTCTTATATATATATATATATATATATATATATATATATATATATATATATATATATATATATATATATATATATATATATATATATATATATATATATATATATATATATATATATATATATATATTTATATATATATATATATATATATATATATAAATAACTAAATATATATATATATATATATAGTTAAAGGAAAATGCACTATAAACATGTTCAAGTAGAACTAATGAAGCTGTGAATAGTAGGAAATCTTTATCAATTATTTAATAAGTTTTATTAAAATGTTGCTAAATAAATTAGTACATAATAAATTTAAAAATTTCGGGCAATCTAACTGTTGTATTGTATAATTACCAACCACACCCATTAAGTCAAAATAATAAATTCAAAATTAAAACTTATGTTACATGTCTCACACTAAATCTTTTATACCCTCCATAAAAAAATAATGAACGCTTTTATTTTGTACACAAACAATTTGAATGCTAAATATTTAATAAATTGATTTACTAAATGCCATCGTATAACAGTTATATTTAATTTAGTAATTGAATAATCAATTTCAAGTTAAAGCCGAACTAAATATTATAAATAATAAACACACACACACACGCACAATTGTCCATTTGCGGAGATGGCGAATGAAAAACGTAACAAAATTTGACCAAACTCAGAGCATAATTTGCGCAATTGTTGTCCAGAATGGTCTGAATAGAACTGATTAATATCTGGTGACACTGACAGGCAGCGGCGGAACGGTGGCGGTGGCACGGGATGCAGCTACCGCTTAACACGTACATGGTCATAATAAGTACGAGCGTGTGTGTGTTTTGTTCGTGTGTGGGCGGAATAAGTGTTTGTTGCTATCGCCAGAACATCAGCACAATTGCACTACGACAGAGCGAACGATTGCGACATAATTTGCCAATTCTTTTGTCGTTTGTCACTTGACGGACTGACGGACGGTCAGACAAACGGACGGACGGAAATGTCAGACAGATTTGTGCCATTTATCAAGATTAGATTGGTTTGTGAGTTTGCGGTCAAAAACGAAAAATTGCCAACGTGACACAATGTCGCTGGTAAATACGTTTGCCAATGGTTTCGGTCTTGTAAAACGTTTCTAGTAAAGTTTGAAGAAATATTTTCTGGTAATAATGAAAAATAAAATATAAATGGTGAGAAAATATATAATTTGTGTGGTTCGTAATTTAAGTTAAAAAAATGCACAATAATGGAAAAACTTTCAAATAGTTTATGCAAATAACTTTTTGTTAAGTCTTGAGTAACGTACAAAGGCGCAACTTTTCAACGCTTGTGTTTTTGATCATATCAACTTGAGGAAGGGTATTAAAATAAAATGATGTGTTCATTTACACTGTTGACTAATTTAAAAATTCAGCGAATCAATAAGCGCAAAGCGAGGTTTTTCCTCCTTGACATCATATGGCGGGATATACAATTTAAAGCCGAATCCGAATGGAAAGTTGAAAAGGTTCTTTAACAACTAATACAAAGTGTGCCCAGACGCACTTAAGCAACTGAGCTCTTTTTATTTTACTAACATAATTTCAATTTCAGGCGAAATTTGTCTGAAAAATAGAAAGCAAGATTGCAAAGTAGTTGATATAGTTAAGGAACTATATAATTTTTGAAATATGGTTTATTTCTGACTTGCATAGAAACGTCCGACTGACTTTGTATAGATGTAGGTCCAAAAATAAAAAATTTTTTAACGAAAAACTGACTTAGTAAAATAAAAGGTGGAGTATTTACAATGAAGCTCTTTAAATCATACCAAAAAAATTAATTATGATTGATAGTAGACCATTTATTTTAAGTCAGTACTCGCCTGAACTCTTATTTAGAATTGTAAGAAATCTGATATTTTTTTACTATCGAAAATAAACTAAAGTTGTAACGAGCCATTTTATACTTGTTTATAATTACTTTTTTGTTTTGTTATTAAGTTACTTTTGAATTTTTGAATTTTATAAATTTGAAATTTTATTTATTGACAAAATAAAATGTTATTCGGCATTCGACATCAAGAGAGAGCGTTTCAATTTTAATAATCAAAAGGCAACCGCACTCTTACAAAGTACAATATTGAAGAATTATTTCAAAGGCCTTTCACAAGCCTTAAAAATTCATTTGAGAAAACACAAAAATCTTACAAAATACTCACAAATAAATTCGAAATTGCCTAGAGTTCGGTTTTTAAAATTAAGAAATATTTTCTAGATAGACATATCTGGGCATCTCAAATGTTAATTAAGAGATTGTAATTTATTTTTTTTGTTTTGTTTTTAATAATTACAAAACTACTTCAAGTAATCATACGCTAATTATTTTTTATTACAAAATGCACTTCATTTGAAATCGGATAAAGTTTCCACTATAAAAAAATGAAAAGAAAAGCTTGCTTAAAAGAAACCAAAATTCAAAGTCTAATCTTGATTTGAACATGATACGAACTTAATAAAAACTAGGTATGCGAATGTATTTGAATTTTAGGGCCCAAAAATAGCAAAACTCAAATTCGCATGTTTGCTTTTCTGATACCAAATTCCATTTGCGTGTGAATTTTGGATTCAACAACGAAAATAAGCTTAGCTGCCTTAATACGATCGATATTTTGTGTATTATGCGGACCGACTGACTGACGGACGGACGGACGGACGGACGGACTTCTTGCCAGTCTGCTTGAAGAGGAACTTAAGGTGGATATGTGTGTTAACACACACATACCAGAGTATCTTTGTGTTTGGGCCTTTGGGGCGCACTTGTGTGGGTAGTTTCCGCTGAACCGTACAAGAGGCTAACGTTCGTTTCCAACTTGAAGAGCTAGAAAACAAGGTTATTCTATAAATTATGCAGGCGGAAAATAAAGAAACACCAAAAGCAAAACCTAAGAAAAACAAAGCCAACGGAAAACAAATTGTAGAAGGAAAATGTCTTCAATACACGCGAACATGCCACACACACACACACTTACACTAAGGCAACCACTACTAGCACATAAAGCGCCACTCTTCTATGATAAGGTGTAAATACTTGTATGTAACTATAGAAGAAGAAAAAACACAAAATAATAATAGCTTTGCTGTTAAAAACTTTTTTAAACGCACGCTGGCAGCCCCCAACCAAGTTTAACAGCGAAGCTTAATTTACTTTGAGGGTAGTTTCTCGTTTTTTTTTTTTTGGCCAAGTGAAAATAAATTAGTGCCACTAAACATGAGGTTAATACCAACGTATAGCCTAGCATTTTCGATATGACGATACGCAATGCGGCAGGCTCTCCTACGACTTTCCTACTCTGTAGGCCTAAAAGAGATTTTCATACAATTTTTAACGAAAACTGTTTTATATTATAGAAAGTTATATCGAAAATATAATGGCTATGCGAAACTCTTACAAATCATTTCCATTATTTAACCTTGAAACGTAAAGGCATTTGATTTGAAAGCGATTGATAGTTTATCAGCCCTCATCTATTTGCAATACGCAATATGCACTCGTACTAGCAATGCAAACTGGATTTTTATTGCTAGCAAATATTTTAATTTTTTATTTCTCTTTCTCTTTATTCAAGCGATTTTTGGATGTAAGACGTGATCAAATGTTTATAGCTGAATCTAGATAAACATAAATCGCGGACTTCAAGTTTAAAAAAGTTATTAAAATATTGTATTAGAGAATTGATAGTCAGTTGTATTGCAAAGTCACTAACTAAAAAAAATTGTCGTAATGAAAACATTTCTTATAAACCACGAAAGTTGAAGTACATCCTATTTGCATTTGTTTTTGCTGGTCCATATCTTTGAACTAGGTTTTAGAGTATTTTAACAAGATGTTTTTCCAAATACAAGAAGCTGTGTTTGTAAGCTAGTGTCTTTTTAATGGAGGCTACCTGCTCGTATATCTCAATGAGCCAAATTTAATTGAAAATTTTGAAAAAGAAGAGCAGAGACCGCCGCAAACAAACTAAATATTTAATTTAAATTGTTTATTTTCAATTAGTCATTTGTGCCTTGTGGCAACCACGAGCAGCAACAACAACAAAATAGGAACAAACTTGAGGTAAAACAACAGAAACAACAATACCTGACAACAACAAGAAAGATCAAGTTTGTTCGTCTTTTTTTCGGCAATTAATGTGGAAAATAGAAAACAAGCAAAAACTCACCCCAAATTGGGTTGACTTGCATGAATAGGTGTGTATGTGTGTGTGTGTTTGCTTACCTCTACACTGGCATATTACGCGAGGGGTGAAACAAAAAGTGTGCAACGTGCCCACAAAATATCGATTGCTGTAATTTTGAAATTTTGTATCTTTGCTTTCTCGTTTCTGGAGTTCAACCCTATACCCAGGGTTAAACTTGAGAAAAGTTGTTGTTGTTTTTTTGTTTAGCACAATTCAGGTTTAAAATTACGCATACGCTCAGATGGCCGGAATGCGTTGCGACCGAAATAGAATAATTGGTTTATTTATAAAAAATAGAATAAACACGATTGGTGTATGTGTCGCTGGGGACTCTCTGCGTTAGTGGGTGTGCTTGTTTTTGTGTGTGTCTTGGAAGATGATCTGGGTTACGATAATAAAGCATAATTACCTGTGAATAAATTGCATTTGATGAAAATAGAAACCGAAATTTGAAAAGCATTTTTAAATACTTAAAATTTTAGATATTTTTCAATTGTATTTATGTACATATGTATGTACTCACATACATGTACAAAACTTGACTTTAGAAACTCATCACATTTGCTTCTTGTTAGCTGCCATGGTGACATTTCCTTAAAATGAAGTGAAGTGCTGCATTGTATGTCGTCACTGACACGCTTTATGCCATACAGGCGGCTCTAGGAAATATATTTTGCTTAGCTTGAATTGAGGTGGGAACCGCGCGTTTCACATTTATTTGATACCACACGCTGTGACATGACACTGAAGCCACTAGCAAGCGTAGCGCGTGACGACTTCCACGAAATATGAAATGAAAAATAAGTCAGTTTTGAATCAAACGTTGTATGAATATTAAATAGAGCATCAGGTGATCGATATCAAAAAATATTATTATTATTAAAGGCTATAGATGCACTGCGACCTGAAACATCTATTTTTTAATTGTTTCCTGTTTTTTCAATCCATTCGAAATTATGTTTAGATACAAATAAAATCTAAGTCTGCAAATCGACTTAGATCTTTGTCAACGTAAAAATATTTTGCCAATATACAAAGTCAACAAATTTAAAAACTTTATAGCCTGACTCTTATTAAAATGCTCTCACGGATCTGAGTAAATTAAAATTTTAAATGAAAAAGATTTCTGTGATAAATATTTACATATGTATGTAAATTTTTGCCGATTTATATTGCATATTTTATAGGTATGCAAGTTGTCAACTGAAATGTGTTACAAATTTTAAATAAACTCGAATTTTGTTGTTGTTGTCGTTTTTTGTTGAAAGTTGCTGTCGGAATATGTCTACAATTTCTTAGCCTCGCCGAAATTGTCGCTTAATGGCATTTCACCTTTACGTGTCGTCCAAATCAAGTCCATAAATTATTTAGCCCGGTTCATGGGGGTTCAGTTCAGCTGCTTGAATTGCGGTTTGCCAACAATGTTGAAATCCGACAACCACAAAAAACACAACAACGTAGTATGCAGCTAACAGAAAAAATGTAAATTTCGTTCTTATAGTAAATTGCGTAATGAAGGACGAAAAGTTCGCGACGCTAAACGAAGATTGAATGACAGCGAATGTGGTCAAAAGAGAGGAAGAGAGTGTGTCACCGTAATAAAAACTTAAAAATGTAAGCGACATTTAGAAGGTATATACATATATGTAAGTATTTTTTTTCTTTAAGTCCACCAAATACATATGTATATGAGCTGTATTAATGTAAGTTCGTTTTTGCTTTACCGTTTGCTTTTTAACTTAAAAATGTATGCCTCATAAATCAGCTGATCGCATTTTTCTTAGTTTTAAATATTTTTTTCAAATGTATAGAATTTTATACTATACCCTTTGTTGTTTAAATGAAATAATATCTATGAAACTTACTTTGATTAGCATTTGAGAAACAAGTACGATTTTTTTTTACTGGACAAATTTGACATAAATTTAAAAGGCATTAAATTAAATAACCAACTTTTAAATAAAAATGGACAAATATTAAATAAAGTTTGCTTGGATCTTAAACGATAATAAGGATTGAAATAATTTTAAAATCAATAATTAAGGATAAATTCAAGGTTAAGTTTAAAACGTCTTTTAAAATAAGCTCGAAATAAGTTGGCTCAATTTAAAAATAAATTCTGCATGGGCGCATATTTGAAACAATATTACTCGTAGTTGTTTTTAAAATTGTTAACTTTACTATACTTTCACAAACGTTTAACTTTGATTTAAGATGGATATTATTCATGTTAAATATTTTGAAAAATTTGTTTTTTTGTTGTATTTTTTTTTTCTTATTTTAAAAGATTTATTTTATTTATATTATTTTACCATTTTTAAAACGAAAACTCCTCGTTTGGTATGAAATTGCGATAACAAAATTTCTATAAATATTCTTGAATGTTGTATCTAACGAATAACCAACGAAAACAAATTTGCAGACACAAAACATAGAATATATAACCAACAAAAACATTGAAAAATATTGTGCAAAATGGAGCAAATAAAAACAAAACGCGGCAATTGCTCAAATTAAATATTATCGATATTAATTACCAAAGATTTAATTACACTCAACCCAAGTAAAGAAGGAAAACGAGAGAGAGAGAGAGAGAGAGAAAATACCACACCAACTCGAATTTAAGTAAGAGCAAGAAAAGTAACGAGAAATAGAGAAAGCGACAGCAGCAAGGACTTTGGTAGTTGCAAAGGAATGGAAGTTAGTTGTCAAAAAAAGAAAACAAAAGAACGTGAAATTCCTGCAGAGATTCCCGAGTCCCGAATAACCTTACATATACAGACCTAAACACATACATACGAATACATTTACATATACATGTGTATACACACAAAAATACACAGACACGCGAAATCCTTGCAAAGTGGTGGAATTTATCGTTTGGCCCAAAAATGAAGGAAAAGGCCAAAAACAATTTGAATGCAAAATGGCTGACTGGCGAAAGCGTCGTTGCAAAAAACCAAAATGGAAAACGTCAAAGGCAGAAATTAATGAAACGATTTTTGTTGTTGTTAGTAAGTGTAACAAAAAAGTTTAACAAGCCATGAAAGTGCACATAAACCGAAACTACAGAGAATCAATAATTTATCAATGAATTCGATTATCTCAAGTAAAGTAAAGCTCTAAAACGAATTGAAATATTTAAAGTTAAGAACTCTTAACGGGCACTCCAAGTTATTTTATTAACAAACGATTTTAAATAATTTATGTACATACAAAATAAAACATCTTTTTGTTAATATATTTCTTAAACGTTTAGATTTAAAAATACTAGATTTATTTTCTAAGATAACTATACTTAATTTACGATGTTATATACGATGCTATATACTTCATAAATAGATACATATGATATTTTGAACAATAAAACTATATTTGATAAAAAGTGTCTATAAACTTATCAATTCATATCGGAAGTACTCAACCTAATAGTAAAGGCATGTATAAACTACATTAAATGTTATCAAATTTGCATTGATTTAGATACTTCTTTATGTCAATATTGATAATGAAGTATTTATTATATCAACATCACTATTTATTACAATCAAAAGTGATATAACTACATTGATTTGATTTTACAAATGTCGAGAAATGATAAGATTATACGAATAAATTGAAAATATCTTACTGCATCTGCTTTTATTCATTGGCAGCTTTGATTAGATCTATTTTATTACATTAATCTTAATTATTCTAATAAATGATTATTTAGATACTAACTAGACCTAAAATCAGATATGAACAGAATTGATTACTTCTCTAAATTTACAAATCTAACCAAATCTGTTTGTATTAAAAAAAAATTTGAAGTGTATTCTTGATTTTTGTATAAAAAAATTTTTCGAATACGTTTTTTTTTGTTGGAGTGTTAAAAATTGCTTAAACTTAAGAGATAAACTTTTCTATTGGAACAGCCTTGATTGCTAAAATACGATCATCTTCTGGTTTCCTTTTTATCGGAATTTGAACTCTATAAATATTTAAAATGGTTATCGATAAATTCAGCGAGTGAATAACAAAGCTTGCCTCCTTTTTTGTTTTGGTGCTCTACGTACAGGCAAGTACATGTGCGGTTGGGCGAGTGCTACAAAGAAGTTCGCAGAGTGGTGATGCAGAATGCAGTGTGCGAGGGGTGCGGGATGCGTGCATGCATAACATTTACTTAGAGCTCTTCGGTGTTAACTGAAAATGCAACTTTTGACATTTCGATGACCTTACTTAAGCAACCGACAGCAGCGAAAACTACGACAACGGCAAGAGCCACAAACCACTTTCGTGCGGAATTGTTGTTGTCTTCACGCGCGCTGCTGGCTGTCATCTCTCACACTCGGCTAACCTAAATTTAAATTTGATTGCAATTCGCAAATGAGTGCGCGCATAAGGAACGCTGAGAATGTGAAACACGCGTGTTCCGCTTGCCTAATTGTTCACAAGTATCCTTTCGCTTTTTTTTTGCCAAACAATTTGAACATAAAACCGAAAGAAAATGGAAAAGAAAAAAGCGGGAGCACACAAAAATATCGACCGTTTTTGCTTGTTCAGCTGCTGAAAACACTTTTGACATTTCATTCAACATGGCTGCGTGGGAGTGGTCTTTGCAATACATTTACATTAAACACGCATACACACACACACAAAAAAAAATGTCAACACACACATTGAAGTCTTTCACAGACAAGAAAAAGGCGGAGCTGTCGTTTTTCGTTTGTATTGATAGCACCGACAATACAAACGAATAGGGGATGTAAAAGGGGGGCTCAAAGTGTCCAAAATGAATTTATTCCATTGGATTAATTTCTTGGAAATTTAGATAAGAGTATCAAAAAATGTCCTGCAATTCCAGGAGAGCAGAATTCATTTTGTATATTCCACGTAAAATATTTACAGCTGTTTCCATTTTGGGAATATCTTCTCCAGCTTGGTGAGGTGAATATTCTCGGTCAAACAACAGCAACAACATTTTAATGATTGAGGGGAAATCAATGAGATTGTTTACATTATTTAAAAGATATTAAAAACAAACCAATTCATTATGGATTACTTCATTTTTCATAATACATACTTAGATTTTTATCCATATATCAGCACTCTAGATAAAGTCATATTTGATATAAATATTTGATTTCAAATATTTTTTTGCAAGTTCTATAAAGCGCTTGATTAAAGTACAAAAATTTGTTGTATTTGGTAGATCAAATTAAATTTTTTTTTTAATCTCATCTCTAGAAACAAAATTTTTGATTGTATTCGAAATTTACTTAGATTTTGTATTTCTTTATTTTGAGAAACTTCGGCCTTAGATTTCCCAATCAATAACAATTGCCTATAAAGTTTCTATTTTAGTTTTGGAGTGTTAACACAACAAATGCCAGAATAATTATTACCGCATTTTTGTGCTCGCATTTGGCGTGTCTCGCCTAATTTCCGTGTGACATATTCGACCGGAAACTATGGCCATCAACATGGCACAAGCTTAACAAATACATTTGCACTGCTAAATTACGATTTCGCCACATTCACACAAATTTTAAATTATTAGCATGCGTCTTGTTGGCCAAGTTCAATGGTCGCGTGCCCTTGAAAAACGATTTTTGAGGACACTACAATCCTAAGGAGTGCAAGGGGTGCATGTTGCAAAAAAATTTAACTAATGAAAATTAATTATTTATTTCCTTATGTATATTTATATAATATTTTTTTGTACTTAGTCCTTAGGTCTCCTAATTAATTAATTAAATTAACGCTGTTGTAGACATTTCCATAAGAATCTTTTATTTCCAATCTTTCATAAAAAAGGCTATTTAAAAGCTATGTCAGTCAATTTGTCAAGCGACTTAAACGTTTGGCTGCCCTAACGGAATTCTTAAGCCGCATTTAACTTTTTGGCAATGAATCTCTTTCATCTGACGTCAGCAGGTGTCAAAATTGCAAATATCCTAAAATGTCTAAATTTTCTTAGTATGTAAGAAATGAGTACAATTCAGAGTTGCCATGTTAATGTTTTTATAAATATGTTTAAACTAAAAATGTAAATATAAAATGAATGATACTTTATTTCTTTTAACGATTGAGATTCAAATATTACGTAAGACAAATAAAAACTGAAAAAACGAAAAACAAAAATATAATTAAGCATAAGTAGATTCCTAAATTGTCAATGACAATATGGATACTCTAAGGGAGCACTTTGACATATAACATACCCGTGAACCATCTCAGAACACGGCTTTATATGCCGGTCTTTACATTAGTCAAATCACTGTGGGCGTCATACCGAATTGTGGTATGCATTTGCTAGAGAATAGGAAAAAAAACATTAACGCATTTTGAGTAGGGTACTGCCTATTTATTTATTTTTTTTTATAAACAAAAATGGCAGAATTTGTGAAATACTCATTGTCATTTATTTCGGTATAAATGGATTCCCACTACATTTGTTCTATAGAACGAGTGCCATCAATCAAAATTAAAACAAGAACAAAGAAAATAACATGGCATGCTGTTTCCTATTATACAAGTGATTGCTCATACGTTGTTTTTTTTGTATACCTTTTGTAACAGGCTCGGAATATGTCACAGAAAAATCTTTTAACGGTTTTTCAAATAAACATAGAAAAACGTATCGTGTAGATGGATAAAATGAATGCTATGATGCAACTGAAAAAAAAAAAAAAACGATGTGCCTTCAGTCATCCGTACCTTGCTTATTATTATGAGAAGCGCTAGGAGGACACCTGGGCTGCAATAAGATAAGATATATTTTATAACTATTTTTACTACTAACTACTTCTTAATTTACCCTTCTTATTTCACCAATTTTTTAACAATATATCAAACGATTTTCAGAAAACTTGTTGCTATAGCAACACAATATGATAAGATAGTTAAAATGATAAAACCAAATTCAAATCACACAATTTACATCTTTAAAGGATAATGATAAAGTAAAGTGATAATTTTGTTAGGTATACTCTAAACTACACATGCCAAGCTGGAAACCAACGTTGATTGTTTAACCATTTTAAATTCATTAAATAGTTAAAGTTTAATTAAAGAAGATAAGTTTTAAATTTAAACAAATTAAATTTGTTACTTTAACTGTCTAAATTACTCAGTGACATTGACAATAACGGTCTCTGGTTCAAATCAGAGTCAATTAATTTATTTCATTGTGTTATCCGAATCACATTTCATACACAAAAGCACAAAATAGCTTTTGGTATCCACAAAATTTCAAATGATGGACGCTCCAACTGTCCAAAGCAATAAACAAAACTCGTAATTGACATCTCAAATGGAATTTGGCAGGCTAAGTTTATTTAGTGTAAGGCTCGATCCACTTCCACTCCTCCCAAACAACGCACTTTTGACCTGGCTCCATGAAGGCATAATTGTCCGGGCACTGAATGTAGTTGGCCTTCTCCTGGCCCTCGGGACAGACCCAGTAGTGTGTGGGATCGGATATGTCACGGAACATGCGCGTGTGGTCGGTGACTATGGAACAATCTGGCTCTGCATAAATGTCCTGACCATTGTAACGTGGCGAGGCAGCAGCAACAACGCTGACCATGGCCATGGCCACGGACAAAAGCGCGACAATGGATGCTAAATTAAAATAAAAAATTGAGATTTAACACCAAGTTAAGAAGAAAATTAATGTGAATTAAGCACCTTTATGCATTTTCTTTTTCTCTGGCGAACAGTTTCCTAATGTTGCAATTCTTACGCAACCCTCTCTATTTATAGGAACAGATACAGGTGATACTTATCAGTTTGTATCTTTAGCAATCAAATGCGCAATACAAGCAAAATCACTTACAATTTGCCATTGTATTCTTATGATTTTTTTAAATTTAATTTGGCGGTGGGCAAAATCTTGCATCCATCAAGATGCTCTACATTTTTAGATGATAGCCTTAATTTTATGATGTTGCATTTGTTTAAAGACTATCCAGTTAAATATTGTATATAAGGTAATGTATATACACAGAGTATTATGTATTACTTAAACAAATTAAGGTATACAAGTTGAAAACTTATACTTTCAAATGTGTCTAAATCTGGTTAACTTTTAAGCTTCATACTAAATGGCCTCAGGTTCAATTGCTGGTAAAATATTTAATTATGCTAAGTTAACGTTGATTAAAAGATAATAGTCAACTTTTTTTATTTCTTTGCAGTTTTGGAGTGCTGTAATTTTATATAATCATACTACATTTCAATTTTTTTCAAGTACCTGACAGTATACGAGGAAAAAACTATTTTTAGATTTTCTAAGAGCAAAATCATATCAAGACAAATTGTCATCAAGTTCATAAAACGCTTGTCAATTTCGAATGATTTTTAACAACTGATAAGACCTAATCAACACAAAAAAAGGTGCGCCCCTTGCAATTTCTATTTGCTTTTATTCTATTTAAACAGTTTTTAAATTGCTTTATTTTGTATAAAAGCGCAGCTTCCAATAAAAAGTCGATAGAATCTTAGTTTGAAAATTTCACAAGCGATTTTTTTATTTACTCAAAAATGAAATTCGGTAAGCGTTTAAGCATTGCTTCAAAGTCTAAGTAAAACTAAAATATTTTCTATACAAATCTTCTAGTTCTCTGCCTGATTGCGATCATAGCTGTGGCCGTCGTCAATGTTGCTGCTGATGCAGGACAGTCGGCGTGCCGCGATCCCACGGAGCTCGGTCAAACCTATCCACATCACTTTGATCCGGCCAAATACTGGTACTGCGAGAAATTCGGTGAGCCTGCGTTGGAAAAGGACTGCCCAAAGGATATGGGCTATATGCATTTGCTAAAGGAGTGCATTCCATGGCCAAGCTGGGTGTGGAAGAAGCCAGAATATCCACCAACACTGGCCTAATGAAATAAACCGTCTGATTGAATTTTGAGTAAAATCGATTAAACTTTGAAACTGTGTTGTTTTTTCCAAAACATAAATAATTTTAGGACATGCGCAACTCTGCAATGTTGTTGTTCGATCAGAAATGTTAGGGTGCCCAAAGAAACGCCAATTCCATACAAGTAAAGCACCGGTGTCATTAACTTAAGGGAAATTCCATTGATATCCGCATTTTCTATAATATCGTTATCATCGTCATTAGGTTCTAGATAATAATGTACATAACCGAGACGCGATGCCTTCCAGAAACAAGTTTGTTTCCAGTAATCCATCAATCCATGCTCATGTATGGTCAAAATGAAATACATCAACGGTTTGTAAAAATGCGAGTCATATTTTAATTGGTATTGCAGCGGAAAGTCTCCTGAACAGATGTTGGACAGCCAGAATCGTTTACGCTTTAAGAAGCGCTGTTGTTCGTTCAAAAAATCCCAACGAGTTTCACTAATGGTGTATATAAAGGATGGATTCATGCTGTAGCGATTTCTATGATATTCCTCAATGTCCGCATTTACCATCAGATGTTTGAAGTGACTGCGAAAAGTGTCATTGCCATATATGAGTTCTTCCTCATTTCTCAAAACCATGATAGGCTTGCCGTTCTTTAATATAGCTTCGATACTAGTCGTTGGCTTAGCAAAGAGTGTAACGGCCATTAATGAGGTAAGCATAGTCGAATAACTGACAGACACAAATAACGCGAAATATCCTATTACGAAGAAAAGTATACTCATGCGTAGAAAACTCAATGGTGGTGCTCGAATATAGTTCCAGAATTTAAATGACGGCTCTGACATTAACAGGATTATGCGCAATGCGCTAAATCCAACGCCTCCCGAGCTGATATACATATAGAGTTCATGCCTGATTCTTAATTGTTCTATATACCTCAACGCAAACCGAAAACTGAGATCCGTAACTACAATTAAACCGATTATGACCACCCAAACGGGCCACTGAAAAGGTAGTAATAGATATAGGCTCCTGGGTAACTCATTGTCTAGCGGCAGCATGAAGCAACGTGTCGATATGGTATACGGATATGTGTAATCGATTTGTGTTTCTTGTTTCAAAGTGGTAAAAACATGTGGACTTATTTCAATGCGATCCTCGATAAGTAACTGTGTTAAATGCGACATGTTCATAAAGTTCGCATTGTGCTGATTGAGAGGATATGTCACCAGCGTAACATTTCGACGCTTCATTAGCTTACGGAATACAGTACCGCCAATGCCATCCAATCTCCATTCACCTTTTCTACTCGGATAGAGAAAAGTTTGTGGAACATCGATTTGAACCGGAACACGCAATACATAACCACGATAGTTGTTTACGTTAGCTGGCGGAAAGTAAAGTTTTTCTGATTTCTCGGTCACATCAATGACTTGCAGCTTGCGTTGAAACGGTTGCATCGTAAATAGCTTACTACCGTTTGCTATGACCAATGGGCGTCGTATCTGCTTCAACCAAAAATACTCAAATAGTTCTTGCAACTCTTGTGCGTTTCGGACACACGCTATCACGAATATGGTGTAACAATAGCGGCGGCTTTGAGCAGTTTTGGCCATTACATTTAAAATGTCGTCACGCACGTCACGTGCAAATGTTATGATTAACGCCTTATCATCAATTTCGAGATAGAGCTGCATACGACTCCTTTCATTACCGCTAATTTGCGGTCGTAGTGCAAAATAGCCGTCCTTGTTTCGGTGCAGCTCCTGTAGGAAACTATTCAAATCGGCTCCATTTGTCGTGGAGCTATTGTAAAGAATGTTGAGTAGAGTGACATTTCTAAGATGACCGATGCGATTGATAAATTTTGACAATGGTTCTTTACCAACAGAGAAACCATTATTCCGCAATTGAACCTTAACGACCAGGTACAATATCAACCACAAGACATGTTGCACTTTGACAGACATTTCGTTAAATAATGAATTTAGTTGGTGACGAACTGTGTTAAATTGCACAATGATACTCGAATTTCGTTTGTTTATCTGTACTATACTAATGTACTATACTGTACATGTTGTACTGTTGTGTGAGACAACAAACAAAAGCCTCGATGGAATTCTTAAAAGCACAATATTAAATTACAATTATTGTTGTTTGATTTTCAATTACATTATGAAGTTTCAAAACAAATTTTTTTTATGTACTTTTAATAATGAAAAGATAATATTAAGCTCTAACGTTAGGAAATAAAAGTATTTACTTTTGAAATGATAGCTTTGTTTTGTTTTGTTTGATTTGTTAAAATGTCTCCTGAGTAAATTTAAAATGTCTGAATATGAAATGCGAAGCAAGTCGCAAAAGTTTTTGTTATTTTCATATTACATACAATATAATATGGCTTAATTCATAGTTGTGTAAGTCTATTAAGTTTATGTTTTATGCTTACATTCACTGAAGTAATGCAACTTTTATTAATTTCTGCATGGAACAAGTCGAAACTTCTTTCGCAGTTCTTTATACAAAAAGTCAGTTCAACTGGACTCATATTTTATCGCAAAGAACAATTTCGTGATTAAGAAAACTTTTTTGAACATCATTAGAACCGCAGAAAACTTTGGCTGTAGAGCAGTATACCGGCAACATTTTCACTCAAGGCCTGCCTACAACAAAATATCTAAAAAGAAAAAACTTTACAGGATAGTACGTATGTATGTATGTACATATGTATGTACTCGTATATAAATTCAATTAAAAGCAAAACTTTTTCGCCTTTTAAGCGCTTGCAAAATTCAACAAATTCTTGGCTTACTTAACTGATAATAGAGTGGCTATGAATATTATACTAAGTTTAAGTTTTTATTTTTTTATACCCGACAACTCGCGTTGCATGGATCTTAGGGAATATTGCTTTTGGTTTTCCATTTCTCATGTCCGTAAGGAGAAAAAAATATTTATTAAAATGATCAGCACCGAATTATGAGTTGATTTAATAATTATAATAGATCTATCTTTATGTCCGTCTGTCTAGGCAGGAAAACTATTCCTGCCTTCCATTGAAACTTTCCCTTCTGAAGTAGAAAAATATTACTGTCATAAAATCAGCGGAATCGAATAGAAACAACTAACAAGAAAACTTAATATACTCTATAATGGTAAGGAGTATTTGGGTCTCGGTATAGCCAATAAATAATTCACTTAGTAGTTTATCGCTGTTATGGCTAAGGCACACGAGTGCCAACGTCTTTACCCAAATTTACAATAAACGTGTGTATGTGTTTATGTAAGCATGTGTTTGTGTGTGTGTTTGTATATCACTTGGCATGATGTCGTGCATTCGGTCACATATTCATATTCACTGCGGCATTTTAGAGGCTTTCGAGCGGCTTCTTTGCTAATTTGAAAAATGGCATCTTGAGACAGATATAAATTGCGATTTAGCATGGATTTAGTTCGCATGGTTCAAGGATGTCTTTACTTTGGTTGAAAAATTCAAAAACGTATTCAATTGTGAGGATTGGTCATGTAATTTTTAATAATAAATAAATGTAAGATACTAAATTCACATACAATTTAAAATGTAATTGTTCTAAACGACTCATAATAATGGTGTAGTATCAATTTCAGTTAATATTTGTTAGGATACTAAGGAACTCTAGAATAATTAGATTTGTTTGTGTTTGAGGAGCTAAAATAAAAAAAACGGATAACTCCAATTATAATTTTTTGATGCAGCATTTAAGTTAAGGGTTCTCTGCACCTAACTCCGTATTTTTAATGCTAAATACTATCTCTTAAGTTTTTAAAACGGACAAATGTCGTTTCCTTTGGTAAATGTAAACAATTTAAGTTGAAAAAAATACTTTTCAGCGAATTATTCTTAAAACTTAAAAGGTCCTTCAAAAATTCTTGTTATTAAAACTATTTTTAATCGCTCAAAAATTTAAGTTTTAAAACAAAACACTTATTTTCCAATACCGACAAATCCAAATTTATAAAAATCAAAAACCTACGTGGGTGGTCCGACAACTACTTAGCCCCACCAATGGAGGCCTACTTTGCAAACCTCGAGAAAACGCATTTTTAGACGGGTAAAAGAAGTTGGAGCATCGCATTGTCAAGTGTATCGAGATAAAAGGCAAATTTTCGTTTTCCTTTGCAGGCTAAGTACTTATCGGACCAACCTACTATATATCCAAATCATGCTTCGCAGTTCTTGAGCTTATTCCTAAAGATATTTTTATGGCAAAGGTGGATAGTTTCACTCGAAAAACCTAAAACACAAAACTATCACTTGATCAGTTATCATCCGTGACCTACTACAGTGATAAAATTTAAACATGTTAACCCAGTAGTTCAATATAACAACTAATTGAAATAAGTACGCAATTCTCGTCAACAAAGAAACCATTTTAATATATATATATATATATTTGTTTATTAAATACTTTTTTTTGTCATTTTCTAAATTTAAACATTGATATGTATTTAGTTTTGCTAATTGTGTGTATGTGTGTTAGTAAGAATAACATAGTCGCAATAATATAAATAATTTATATAAACAATAACGGAGTTAGTCTAACAACAAAAGCAACTTTACATTTTTTTGTTTTTTATTTTTGTACTAAAAGCATAAAACACAACAACTTTAAAGTATAGTCTGTTCCGGTAGTTAGAAACTATTGGTGGTTTCTTCAGTTTTAAATAATACAAAATCATCTCTTTAATATTTGAAAAAATTAATAATAGTATAATATGTTCTTCGGTAATACTTCGGTAAGCTGCAGATTTATATTTATAATTCATACGAATCATTTTCGGTGTATAACAAATTATTAAATTTATAATAACAATAATAATATCGATAAATGTGAATAGTCACGTTGTAACGTAAAGTAACACAATTTGAGTAAATGCCAAAAATTGTAAGTTCACGAATAAACGCTTCAATTTGTCGGAAAAAAACACATGTAGATATTTATTTATCGAATATTTAAGTAAATATATTGAATGACATTTATATAAAACAATTATACATGAACTTGCGAAGAACAACATGAGTATGCATTGTAATTATACAATACACAATCCTTAAGCATCATCGTAATCAATAAATTTGTATGTAAATTTAACCCTATACTTTGTTTTCACAAAAAAGCAGTCAACATCTTTTTACTATACGTTATATCATAGTTTAAACTTTAAACAGTATGTAACAATCAATAGAGATTTAAATTTTTCATTATTTTTTTTAGTTGGTGATGGTGTGATGGTAGTGGTGAAGGTGAAGTTCAGGACAAAGGAGCAGGAGATTGGAGGGCATAACTCAGATAAACCGCATATTTCAATGTGTGAACATTATCAGAAACTTTAACCGCAAAATTTAATTGAAATTCTCATTACGAAACATTTTGATATGTAATTGATTTTGAGGCAGCTTGGGTGGATTCTAGTCCCCCGTTATTATGTTTTCTGTTTTTTTTTAGTTGTGTTTTGTTTCAGGTATAGTTCTCTAAAAATGTTCAATTGTTTTTTGGTTCGAATTTCCTTGTGTCTCATGTGGTGCAGAATACTCGTACATTGTCTTTGGTTTGGTTGGTGGCCATGGTATACGGATACTCGGCATATATTTGTGTGGTTATGGATGTACTCGTATATATATTTATTTGTAGGTACGTATTTATCAGCTACAGCACATATACTAACATACATATGTGTGTAATTTTGTTTGTGTTTTGAATACTACAATATATGCTTGGTAAGTATACGTTTAACGTTTAACATCTAACGTCGTATATGCTTGTTTTTGTTTTTGTTTTTTTACTGCGTTTTGCTGTTGTGATTTATTCTATAATTTCTGCTAATATTTCTTCTATTTTTGCTTTATAATACATATTTGACTTAAATTGTAATTAGATTTTTTTTTCTTTTTTTGCATGTGTATAGATTTATCGTTTTTTATATATTGTATTTTTATTTATGTATAATTTTGTATATACTTTTTGTATTTTTCTCTAACAATTTACATTAAAATGATATGTATTCGTTTAGACATAATTTGCCATATGCATCTTTGTTTGTATTGCATTTGATATGTATTTCGATATTTCGGTATTTTTTATTTTAATTTCGGTTTAATTTTAAATTAAATTGCATTTAGTTTTTAATATAAATTTTAGTTTTGAGTTCATCAAGTGGAAGGATCCATGATCAGTTAGGTTTTTTATAACACGAAGTGTATTTTTAATGCTTTGGTTCTTATTACATTTAATGTACTCTCATAAAGGTCCTATCAAATGAAAATTATTATGATCTAAGAAAATTTTTAATCTGATCTTTAAGCTTTTCGAAAAAGAATTCTTTTATAATATCCGTTTTAATAGCTACCGACATTCACACTTTTATCCTAATAATCCACACCGAATTCTAAAACAACAAACCATGTAAACTTATTTTTTTATTTTCGATCGGAACTTTCTATGAACCCTTTTAAAGTTTGAAATAATCACTTCTTTTGTGTTTTAGCGGATTTTTAATGCTTCCTGCACATAAATTTGTTTAATTCGTAATACCTACGAGTATTTCATTCTATCGACCTTATGCTTGTCTCAATTTTTATCAATTTATATTTCGTAATTGCACCCGTTGAAGAAACTATTTAACTGCAAATATGTATTATATATATATATTAGTTTATGAATATTTCATTTCCTATATTTCTTAAAGGCCTTCTTTCCACTTGCCACTTACTGGCCAACTCTTGCCGGAAGCAAAACAATTTTTATTTTCGATTAGCTAGTTTTTTTTTTATATAATGATAATAAATAAATTTTAAAGATCGATATTTTATGGATTTCTTTAACATTTCCAATCAAGATATTATAATCGTTTAGTTTATAGTGTACTGCACTGTACTGGTAATTAATTTTAAGTTAAGAATTCGAATTTAAATTACCAAATAAAAATATGTCTTATTAATGAGGACCCTAGATGCTAAAAGAAACACATACGACAGTATGCCATAATTTGTCTATGTATGATTTGAAACTGAATGAAACTTGTAGCAATTTAAAATTAAGTATGAATCTTTAAAAGAAATATATTCGGATTTGTTTTCAATTGTTTGCTAATTTGAATTAATTCTATTTCAATGAGAGATTAGTAAACAAGATTCAACGAATTATTATAATCAAATCAATATCTTTGAACAGTTCGTACAAATATAAGATCGATCTTTGATTTCTACGCTATTCTCTGAAAACTATCTAGAATTTTTTAATTGTTTAAGATTTCGACAATTTACTTTTAAGCTTGGATAGAATCTTTTACCTGAATTCCCAAGTCGAATCTGACAAATCTACTGTGTAAATTTTTTAATATCTTCTGATCGTAGAAAAAGACTTCCACATCAATTTTGTCGAAAACGAGTTGCGCAATTGAAAATTGTCCGATATAGTTTTACTTCGGCGATCCTTTTGTAAGTACATATATTTATAATTTGTGTGTTCCAAATTTTACTTTGATGTATTGCTATTTAAAAATTTCAGCTACAACGTTTTGTACGTATACATAAATACATACACGTATGACAATTACCACCGATTAACATCGTAGTTTGTGTGAGTTTGTGTGTGTAACTTTAATGATTTTAAGTGTTCTTCCAAATGCATCTTGATATGTTAAAGTTAGTTTTAATTTGGATTTTCTTACATATACTTATTTAACATTTATACATTGATATGTTTTCTGGTTGTTTTTTGTTTTCTGTTGTATATTAAACAACGAACTCTACTTAAAACCTGTATACAATTTACTTTTAATTAAAAACTTAAAAATTAAACTTAACATTTTTGAGCTTACATTATTTTCAAAATATTTTAATGACAACTAAATTAGAGTTTAGACAAATCAGTTTATATAAAATTGTACTAGAGTAGCGCAACGAAATTTTCCAATACTTAACAAATTATATATAGAAAACAGTACTAAAACGTTTCCCTTTTATACCTGAGCACTTATAGGTACATTCATATCATCATATTTAATTGTATAGTTAAACTTTAACTGAAATACTAATAAGAAGTAAGTAAACAAAAATGTAGGCCAACCACTAGTTAAGAAAGACAGTTAGCGATTTTTTTTTAATTTATCAAAGCTCAAACTAATTACTATCTTTCAATTTTTTCATAATTTTTTACAAGAGTTGGGTTAAAAAGCGTTTAAATGTTTTCTTGATAATACATATGGATAATATTTTTTTTTTTTTTTTTTTTTGCAGCATATCTTCATGCTTAATGGCATTGCTTTTTATTTTAGTATTTGCGCCTAAAATTGGTTCTAATATGCAAGTCTAGCCTCACTACTCCAAAATAGTTTTGTATGCCTGCTAAAATCTGTTTCTCAAATAATCGAAATTTCTTTTGATATTATCTTATTCTTATCATACACCGTTTTGTTTTGTTTTGTTTTTGTTTGTTTTTTAGTTCATAACTTACAATATTTTAGAACTGAGCGAGAATTTTCAATTCATTTTATTTTGTACCCTTAGTTTTGGGCCTGTTTGAAATTATCTGTTTTTGTTTTTGTTTTTATATTTCTCTCTTAGAAGGCAGTATTGTCTTGCTCAGCAGTTGGCACAGCCATGCCTTGTAAGGCGCCGCTCTGGTGGCTACTACCTCCACCGCCACCTCCCGTTGCATTGCTCAACATTTTCTGGACTTGTTCCTGCGCTGTTTGTTGATTCATGCGTTTCGCTTCGGCCACGGGAAGATCATCGTCAGACTCAAGTGCCGGATTAATGCGGCCATTGCGTTCATCTTTGCCGGCCATAGTGGCCGCACCATAGGAGCGGGCCAGCGGTCCAGCCATTACAGAAAGCTGCGAAGTAATTTTACAAATTAGTTTGAATAAAATAACAAAATATAAATATTATAAATGTAACATAAGATCGAGTTCCACCCATCCTGGGTCCCGACCTAATTTTTTTACATATATAAAAAATTAAATTCTTTCAAATATCTCCTGTTAGCGAATAACTTACAGTATAAGTGACATTACTTTAAGAATTGTTATTTTATTTTTGTTTTTAGCAAATCAAATTCTTGTACCTGTTCACCAGATTCCGAAGGCTCTCCGACTCTTTGTACATCTTCAGGAATATTTACAACACATCGGAAAACATCGTAACTCGGCGGAAGTTTACCAGATTCGAACATCATTCTGAAATAACAATAAAAGGTTTCAGTTTCATCAAAACAGATTGTCAATCACTTTCAAAATATTGCTTCGGATAAGATATTTTTGAGATATAGATTATTATTTTTTCATTCTGGTTTCGTTTAACATACTTGGTCCACCATGAAACCCCAATCAGCGTTATCAAGCTCATAATCATTGCCATCGTACGGAATGGAAACAATTGCACTTTCTCTTCCTCATCATAGCCGGGATAAAGTATAAGTGGTGGCAGGCCAAGCAAAGGTTCACCACCTGATAAGCGTATAAAGAGCGCCACAAGATAAGCGGCCAAGCTGCCATACGTGTTGCAGTGCTTCTTAAAGTGAACGACCATAAGGAGTTGCGGAAAGAGAATGACATAGACCAAATCTGAGCACATTGACCTAAAAATAAACCCAAATACTAAAATCATCGAACAAAGTTAGCTGCACAAAGTTGACACTTACCAAAGTCCATAAATAGATGGGATCGTTAGCGCCATGATGGTCGCCATAATACCAACTACTATGATGCTACCACGCATCACCCATATGATTTCCATTTCGGATGCCTTCTGACGGAAAATCAACTTATAGACATTGCGCGCAAACATTGAAGCCGCCGACAATACCGAAGAATCCGCAGAGGACATGACCGCTGCTGAAACGGCGCCCAAACCGAAGAAGGAAACAAAGTCGGGCGTTAAATATTGTAGTACCATTGGCAAAATCATGCTAGTCTCTTGTACGGTAAGTGGGTATGGACCTGTGTAATCAGTTTCGTTCCAAGCTAGGTAAGAGTTACAATTTTTTTAAACCAATACATAATTTAACGCATTCAGTAGAATAGCTTACGAGTAGCCTTGGCAATAGCGCCAATAAGCACCGGTGGGATCGCCATTAAAATACAACCAGCTGCCGCAACATAGGATAGAATTTGTGCACGTCCAGCAGTCTTACTTGATAGAACACGTTGAAAGTACACCTGTGAAACGTTATTTAAATAGTTTATATTAGACACACAAACAAATAAACTACTGAAAATGTATTTAAAACATTAAAAATAGAGGAAATTTTTAAAACCTCACCTGCCACGGTATACCGCCAAAGACCAGCAGCAAACCGTAGTCTATATAGAACCAACGTTGCTTCGGCTCTACATGCCCAATCCAATCGACATCCATGTCCGTTAAGCTCTTCACGTGGTCGTTGGCCCAGGCGAAGGGTATGCACATCCAGAGGCCGATAAATATACAAAAGAGCTGTATGACATCAGTGTAGGCAACTGAATAGAGACCACCGAAGAGCGTATAGAAGATTGCGATGCACGACGAAAAAATTACGGAAGTGCGATGATCCATGTCGATGATGACGGACAGTGTCGCACCTGTAATTGATACAACTTAAAGTTTAGAAAAAGTTGAAAAGAAGAGGAATGCTTCAAAGACACCTACCGAGTGCTGCGAGTATGCCTGCCGCCCAGAAGACTTCACCACAGAGCGCTGGCAAAAAGAGCAAACCGCCCATTCGTTCACCAAAAGAATCCTGCAGCGGATCCAACATCGTAATGTAGCCCTGTTTGCGCATGGGATTTGCAAAGAAAATGCCGCCTGAAAAACTTCGGTAGTTAAAATGTGTTGCTTATAAACAAATAAATTACATATAAAATTTGAATACAAAACTTAAAACTGTGAACCCAAAGCTACGAGTATCTAGAACTTGTATTTCAAAGATTTTGTTTGTTTTTTCTTAATTTTATGGTTTAAAAAGTTTATAATAACTAAAAGCAAGTTACAAATCGTTTGCACTTAAAAATCTTACCGAAAACCAAACTCAGTGCATATCCAAAGGGTGCCTGACACCACACCAGACCCGAGGTGTAAATGGCTTCCGCCGTACCGTTGATGTAGCCTCCGCCAACCCAAGTTGCTGTCGATAAAAGAGAAGCAATAAATTTCACATTATAATTAGAAAATATGACGCGATGACCTTGAGTCTGCCAGTCCACTCTGGCTGTCATTTTTTAAATCCACTTACCAGTCATTGTGAATATGCCGACAAAGAGACCAATCGAACGTCCGGCCAACATGACCTCCTCCTCGGAATCATTGCCTGCCTCCTTTTTGCGTCCCGCCCAAATGCCAACACCCAATATAAGCAAATAGAAGAGCGCGATGCTCACCACGCCAGCGATGTTAATCATTTTGTAGATATTCTTGTTGTTGTTACTGTTGTTCTAGTGGTCTATCCTTAACGACACAAAGTGTCCTTATACTACCAAATAGCTAAAGTAGTTTATGTACGTATGTGAGAACTCGTAGGATTAATTGCTTAAATAGTTAAGTTCTCTTCTTTGTATTCCTAATGGATATTTGTTTAGTTAAGTTTATCTTTTGATTAAAATTAGTTTAGTGACATTCAGTTTAATACTTTTTGTAGTTGTAGTTGTATTTGTTGTTTTAGGATTTCAATGCCTCTGGTTGATTACTTTTGTAGTGAGGTTCCGGTTTTTGGTAAAATAAAAACCTGACAAATAAAACAAAACAAAAATACAAATTAATTAGTTGAAAATAATGCTAAAAGCGAAGTAATAGTTATTTACATTAATTACTAATTAGACTGGTTGTTATTTTACGAAATGAAAGGTTAAATATAAAACAAATTCAACAATTTAGAGTTTAAATAAACCGTAAAAGCTTTTGATATTGAAGCATTATTTCGTTAAACATTTTTACGTCCTTCGCTCGTGAATGATTTTAATTAAAATGTCATGTCCAATGTGCACCTAACACACTGTTGTTGTTGTTGTTGTTGTTGTTGGTTTGCAATTTATGGCGTATGACCGCTTAAAGCGTCCTTGTTATATTATTAGTATTTTTCAATTTGTTCTATCGCAATCATAACATGAACAATTTCGTAAATGTTAAGCGCCGGGAACACCCACACATATACTAACTCGTATATATGTAAGTATATAAAACAAATTGCCCTCTTTTGGATTTAGAATTATTAACCTTTATTAACGCAGAACTCTGCTCGGTCTTTCAAGTGGATTCATCATGGCAGCCGCATTTTTAATTAGACTTTAAATGTTTTTCGCTTTACGCTCAATGCTCGCTGTTTGCGTTTATAATTGGCGATGCTTAAGTTGCGTAAGCAATATTTTTTACTTCAACAAGTACTTTATACTCGTATTACATACATATATATGATGATGAAGATGATGGTGATGTATAGTACATAGGTAAATAACGTTGAGTTATTAAGTAGGAGTTATTCATTATCAAAAAGTGAATTAATTTTAATTAACTATGTTAAAGTGGGTGTCCGTTTATTTTATTTTTGTTCTTTTTTTATTTTAATGAGGAGAAATTAGTTTGCATACATTTCTTTAAAATAAAGATAACGAGCTTTTGAATTGAGTAAATAATCTTGAGCTTTTTACCTATACAAAAATAAGTATTTAGAGTTAAAATCTAATGTTGAGGTTATATAAATTTACTCAAAACAATCAGTAGTGGTGGTTGCCCTAGTTAACCACTAGATACAGGATAAAGAAGCAGAGCATAGTAAATTTCAGTAAAGTTAATTATTTGGTGGAAATGGCATTGTTGAAATTAATCTATAGAATCCAGTTCAGGAGTTCAAAAATTCCTAAATATTATACATTATTATTTCTATTTAATTTCAATACAATTTTACTTTACTTTTAATTTAAGTTTTTAGCATGGAGCTTGAAGCACTCTAATAAATTTAAACGTCTATCCTTAGTTTTTGCCCATTTTATTCTTTAATTAAAGTATAAGTACGGGACCATTTAAGCTTTATTGCAATTGAGTGTATATATTTTTTGTATTCTTCCATTTTTGTACGAGTATATACCAGATATTCGACCATACTATCATATGCGAGCAATGTCATTTAATGTTTTTTATCCTTTCCATCTTAAAGTGTAAATTACATCTTGTGATTTATGTAAACATTTACAAACTTTTTTTAAATATTGTTTTGATAAATCTCAAAATCGATTTATATTTTCAGCGAATTAAATAAAATACTTGTAAAAGAAACTAGTTAAATATATTTTGGGGAATGTCGATAAAGTGTTTTAATTCATAAGTCAAATTAAAAAAATACAACAAAACGACCACGACTATTACAATAGATTGCAAAGTGCCTAGCAATTATCAGTGCAATTATTCTTAATGGAATGCGTTGTATTGTATTGTATTGTTATGTATTTGCAAACAAAATACATATTAATATTTGTACTTACAAATAAATATGTATACAAGTTCGTTCGTTTGTCCGTTTGTTTGTTAGTTTGTATCGTGAAGTATTCGCACATGGTTTTTAATTTATATAACAAGCACTTCTGTATGTACCTTATGTAAATATATACATCTGTTATGTATAAGCATGTTGATAAATAAAAAAAAACGAACGCACACACACAACAACATAAATGAATATAAGAGCGAGATATCGAGAAATCGAGAGACACAACAAAAGTTAGCAAAATTAAATTACAAGCTTAAATCAAAATGAATCGCCCAGCTGAAAAATTCATTCACAAAAAAATCGCAAATACTCTCCCAAAATCCTCACAATCCAACACTCACACTGGCACATTCAACTCACACCACTACAAAATGCAGAAATGAAGCAGACGTTTAGACAGCAAAGGCGCTTGGAAAGTCGCGCTCACTTAGAGCGCAGCAAGAGATGGAGAGCGTACAAAACAAATAACTCACCTTTAGTTGAGTGGAACCGAGGAAACACGGCACAACGTCGTTAAATAAATTCAAACAAAATGCTGGCAAGGAAACACGCTCTGACGCCGCAACTTATGCAACATTTTTTTTTTTTATATTTTAATTTATTTTTTTTTGTTTTTGTGTAAATAAAAACTTGCACTATAAGTGGTCTATGTATTAAACAGTGCGTTTATTCAATTTAACAGTGCGATTTGTAGTTGATGTACTTAGGAATCCAAGTTGAGTTTTTGATTTTTTAAAAATAGTTTAACGAGTTAATTGAGAGTTTTTTTTTGTAGTTTTGTTTATTTATCTTATTTTAAATTCAGTTAAAACCACAGCTGTCGCCCCAGCGCAGGGACGTCTTCTGAGACGGACTGTTTCGTGTTTTAAAACGTGACCCGCACATGTGCTCCGGCAATTCCAAAATTCAGTAACGTACGCATTAAATTCAAATTTTCCAATTCAAAAATGGCGCCGTCGCTTAAAACCGTTTGTTATATAATTTTTGAACACACACTCCTCCGAATCGGTTAAATGTATTTGTGAACATAAAGAATCGCAATTTTGTTGTAGTTGATTTCTGCCGTGCTTTATTGAAATAACCGTTTTAACTTTTCTTTCTAACGATCGCACGTTGTTTGCTGTTCGAAGTTGTTCGTCTGCCTAAAACTATGCTGTCGCTTATTGGAAGTGTTATGCGTGAGAGCACACATACACACGCACACACACACACACACTCTATTGATAGCGGAGAGAATTCACTGCTATTAACCTGACTATAAAAAAGTCAGGTAATAAATACACAAGTGTCTTTTTTTCTATCCGCTTGCCTTGAAGGTGGGTAAATGAAATGGCGTAGTTATAGGAAAGAAACGAAAACTGTATCTCGAATTTATTAATTTACTTTATAATTTATTTTTATTTAATTTAAGTTAATTAAAAACTGCTTCCTGTTTAAATATCTTGCAATTCTCTTTTATGTTTGTTTAATGAAAATTAAAAGAAATCCCGTTAAAACCGCGAGTAGTGCTGTCGGCGCCCGTTTTCCGTGCGAACGGTTTCAGTGGCAATTTGGTAACTGATTTTCGTCGCTTGGAAAACTCCGCGCGAAGCACCACTTGCGTGAATTGACCTTTTCCTGTATGTGTCTGTATGTATGTGTGTGTCTGGTGTACGTCTAAAGGAATTTTTTCGTATTCATTTTATATCGCTGGAAAATTGGAATCGTGAATTTTGCTGGAAGTTAGTTTATCGAGAGTTGATTGGAATACGAGGGGATTCTTTTTTGCTCTTGTTCCAAAGGGGTAGCATTGGAATTTAATTTTGTTCTATTTAGAAGCATTTTGAGGTGAAGTTCTGATATAAGGCAGTGCCGCTTTCATGATGCTCAGAACCATTTAAAAATAAGGGGAAATATAACAATTATATCCATTATTTTGAAGCTTTCCAAAATTAACATTATTACCGTGTTACTTTAACTGACACTGATTATGTGTTCGGTCCGTAGCTACAGTGACGCTGCTGTATAAATAAAATAATCTTTATTAAATAATGTTCTTTAAGACGTATTCATTTAATTTTTAAATGTGTTCACTTTCGCTGCAACAAATGTTCATATTGCTAAAAATCGGCTGGTAAAATATTTTGTAGCATACTTATGGATGTTTTATATAATATGAATCTCTCTGTGTTTTTTTAAATACATGGATTATAAATCACCCTATCACAGCTGATAAAATCAAAAAATAACAAATCGGAAAATAATCAAATCAAAGTTTACTAACAATAAAATATTAAATTAAAAAAAATAATATAAATATGGGCGATTTTAAAGTGCCTACCCTGCCGCTGCCAAGTGAAAAAGCAGAAGTTACAGAAATAGCAAAAGAAACAGTTAAAACAACAGCGCCAGTGGATCATAGCCAACCAGAAGAACAGAGCTGGAGGGCTAAGTCGCCAAAAAAAGTTGACGTAAATAAATCCACTGCGCCGCCACATACAGCCGCATCTAACTGCCCGTACAAAGTCCCGTCATGGTCTGCACTGCCACACGAACAATTTGACTACAAGTTCGAAGTGCTCAAGTCGGGTCAAATCATTGAAGAAGTTCCAGAATTACAACGACAAGCCACATGGAAATTTGGACGCTTGCCGGCAAACGATATCGAAATGGCACATCCGACAATTTCGCGATTCCATGCTGTTCTCCAGTATAGACCAAATACGCTTCCAACTGATATCAATAACGATGAGGAGCAAGAAGAAGAAGAAGATGAAAAAACTCAGGAAAATACGTCACCTTCACCTGCAAAACCCGCTGAAGGGTGGTACATATACGATCTGGACAGTACGCATGGCACATTCCTCAACAAACAACGTGTACCTCCACGTGTCTATATACGTATACGTGTAGGTCACATGCTGCGCCTTGGCGCTAGGTACGTACTTCACAGAAATTGTGACTGAGAATAACTTTGAAAATTAATTTTATTTATTAATTTACATTTAAAATTTTATTTAAGTTCTCGCTCATATATACTAGCTGGCCCAGACGAAGACGTTGAACCCGAATCAGAACTAAGCGTCACCGAGTTACGTGCACAACGTCAACAGCAGGCGGAAGAAGTTGCTGCAGCGGCACAAAAAAAGACAGAGGAGACGGAGGAACGCAAACGAAACGAGGGCATCAGTTGGGGCATGCAAGAGGACGCGGATGAGGAGACTGATCTGACGCACAATCCCTATGCAAGCACTAATAATGAAGAGCTCTTCTTGGAAGATCCGAAACGTACGTTGCGTGGCTATTTCGAACGTGAAGGTCTGGAGTTGGAGTATAAATGCGATGAGATGAGCGCTGGTTCATTTGTGTGTCGCGTTGAGCTGCCACTGGATGATGCTAACGGGCGGGCGCTAGTTGCTGAGGTGGTACACAAGGGACGAAAGAAGGAGTGCGTGGTGCAGTGCGCGTTAGAAGCTTGCCGCATTCTTGATCGACACGGCGTACTAAGGCAGGCGAATCAAGGTAACAATTGGTGCAATTTAAAATTATTAAATTAAAAGTTGCATATAATTTAAAAATTGTGCAATTTAATTATTTAAAAATATATATTCTACACAGTTAATTTAAATTATTGATATTTGGAACAATATAAAAACTTTTACTTAAAGAGCCACTAAAGCGTAAATTAAAAACGCAGGATTCTGACTCGGAGGGCGATGAGTTTTTAGATCGCGCGGGCGATGTGTTACGCAAAAAGATGCGCAAGGCAAATGCAGTCGCAAACATTACACTCACTTACGAAGATTTGGTAGATTTAGCTTGCACTTCTTCATAATTAATCATTTATTTAAAGAAATATTTTTTCCACAACAGCTAAAACAAGAAGCGGAATTGACGCAGCATATGCATCAGGTTGATGCGGATATTCTCAAGTATCAAGAAACCGAAAAAAGGCTTAAGGATACAAAAGCACAACAAGACCTCGAGGGCGACGACTTGGATAGTTTCATGGATAAATTAAGCGATGGTGCAACCCAATTGGACAAAACAGAAATACGCAAACTACGAGTTAGTAATTTTTTAATAAAATGTTAAGTATACCCTAACTAATTCTGCACTTTTAATATTTTAGTTAGAGGAACAACGCTTAAAAGTCGAATCACAAAAATTGCAGCGTTTAATAAAAATAGCCAAACCCATTGATTTGCCATTTGTCAAAACATCGCAAGAGACAACAGCAAACATCGAGGAACTGATCAAACCCGAAGTAGCCAGAAAACAACTGCCTATGATTGGTAAACGCAATCAATTTAGCAAATTTAAAGTGGTTAAAATGTCTACCACGACAACATCTGCCGCAGCTACAAATGTGGAAATTAAAAAGAGCAGTGTATTGGTATCTGAAGAAGAAGAAGAAATGGACGAACCTTCCAAGTTGGAACAGACAAAACAAGAAGAAAAAGAAACGGTATTACAAGACGATAAGCTTATCGCAAAAAAAGAATTAACAGAAAAGTTGCCAATTGACGAAAAGCTATTGGTAAACATTGAACTCACTACATTACCACAGAAGACCTTAGCTACCAATGAAAAAAAAGACGATTTAAATTTAGCTACGGATACCGTCGCATTGCCCACCACATCAAATGCGGAAATGCAAGTGGAAAGCAAGAACGCCAAAGTTGATTGTAATATTGCTGAAAATTATAAAATTGACGCTGTAGAAATTGACGACAAGGATGAAGAAGTCAATAGGAAAAGACGCAAGCGTCGACGTTTGCGCCTCGCACGACACGAAGTCGATAATGTCGAGCTGGACGAACATGAGTCTAGCGAGAAATATGCGAAATGGGTGCCTCCGGCAAATCAAAGTGGCGATGGTTTTACAAAATTAAATGATAAATATGGATACTAGCCTTCAGAGCATTTTATTTCAAGTTTAAAGAAAAATTAAATTTTAAATTGTTTGCTGGTAGCAAAATTTATCAATCTAAAATATTACCGCTTGTGTTTTTTTTAAGATATATTCAATTCAATTACGCTCTTCATTACAGGATTCCAAAGTATAAATCAACTATTTTTATTTATTAAACCTGTTTAATTCAAAATTGTATGTTTTAATTAATCAATCAAAAATCAAAACGAATTTTAAGGATTTGGGCTATACAATTGGAGTTCTGAATTAAATGGACCAAACAATTATATATTAAAAATGGTTTAGAACTCTAAAACCCAATAAGTCAAAATTGTGGTATAGTGATTCCATATGATTTATTGTGAATTATCGCATACCAAATACGTGATGAATTTTACAGAAGAAGAAGAAGAGTTTCAAAACAAAAATTAATTTTTTTCGAGGGCGCGAAATATTTTCTTTTTGAATTTAGTGCAAAAATGGCTTTCTCGCAGTCATTTGATTTTGGCAATAGCACGTTTATGAATCTCGAAAAGGAAGTAAAGCGTGCAATCGGCAAATCAGAGCAGGCTTCAGAAGAGTTGGACGTCATTCTGGAATCGCCTACGAAACAAAACAGCGGAGTACCTTGCACATCCTCAACACGTTCACGTTTATTGGGTACAACTTCTAGAAATTCTGCTAATAGCAATAATAATAGCAGTAACTGCAATGAAACGAGAAGGCGTCGTTTTCGACGGAGTAAATCCGACTCCACATTGGACTCGAAGAAGCTACTACCAGAAGTTGCATTAGACAACTACTCGGAATTCTTTCGGAGCGATTTTACATTTTCCACGACGGAAAAGGTAGATAAAACAAAGGAGGAAGAGTCATCAATGATTTCTATGTCATTAATTAAAGAGGCAGTATTCGCAGCACAGCTCAAAGATGAAGCGTCTTTGGATGAGGAAGAGACTTCGTCATCAGCTCTAGACGTACCTATATTTTCTGAAGATGTGCAAGAAACAGAAGATCAGAACGATGATGTATTAAATATTGAAGAGGTGTCGTGGCAAGATTCGTTGCCATTGTCCTTACTGCCTCCTGATTCGGCTACTACAAACAAACATATAAAAATAGCTGTGACAACGCAAAAGGAGGATATGGAAGATTATGCTGTGCTTCTCGATGCCAGTAGTTTTATGTGTCCTGTCCATGAGAACAAGGTAGCACAGGAGCAGTTATCTGCCCAGTTAGAAATTAGTCGACGCGTTATTGCGACTGAGCGCGTTTCAAGCGCCACAACAAATTGTAGAGAAAGCAGTTTGAGCTACATGTCACCCGAGCAGCTAAAGTGGTCGGCAACCACACCCAGCGAAGCTTTGGTAGGAAGTCAGGCAACTTCACAATTACACCCTATCGCGGTCAAAATTGATGCCGAAAAAAATATATCGTCAGTTCAAAACAAAGTTATGGCCTTGAATGATTTGGAGTCTTTAAAGAGAATCGATGCATGGAATTTGCCGCGCAGTGTACTACAAGAGTACGAAAAGAAGGGCGTTGTCAAAATGTTTGATTGGCAAATTGAGTGCCTCAGCAATCCGAAGGTAATCTTCTTATATCTTTGTTTTAGGTTTTTAACCAGTGCATAAATATTTTTTTTATTAAATTAATGTCCTTCATAAAAACTTTTAAGAACTAAGAACAAAAATTCAAATTTGATTTCATTGATATTCAGTTAACAAACACCTTCAATTTGATTTGTTTTTTGTTAAAAAATATAACTTCATCATTAAGTTTTTGTAATTGAATTAAAAATTTTGTTTTCTGTTTTTTATTTGATAAAATCGGCCTAGCATAATTTTATGCTATAAGTTTTTTTCATATAAAACCTCTTTCAATTTAATTTTTTAACAGTTTTAATTTATTTGTCCAACACCAGGTGCTCTTTGAGCATAGCAACCTGGTCTATTCAGCTCCCACTTCAGCAGGCAAAACACTCGTCAGTGAAATATTGCTTCTGAAAACAGTGCTTGAACGTGGCAAAAAGGTGCTCCTTATACTGCCCTTCATATCAGTGGTGCGCGAAAAAATGTTCTACCTGCAGGATTTGCTTACTTCCGCGGGCTACCGTGTCGAAGGTTTTTTTGGTGGCTATACACCGCCAGGCGGATTCGAAAGCATTCACGTAGCCATTTGCACCATTGAAAAAGCCAATTCGATTGTCAATAAACTGCTCGAACAGGGAAAACTGAGCGAGATTGGTACCGTCATCGTAGACGAAGTACATTTGATATCAGATCCCGGACGTGGCTATATACTTGAATTACTGCTGGCAAAGATCCTGTACATGTCACGGAAATATGCACTTGAAATTCAAGTCATTACAATGTCGGCGACGCTGGCCAATGTAGAGCTACTGCAACGTTGGCTTGACGCCGAACTCTTTATCACACAGTTTCGTCCGGTCGCGCTACAGGAGATGATCAAGGTGGGCACAAAAATATACGACAGCCAAATGTGCTTTCTGCGCGACATCTCACAGCCACTTGCGGATGAGCAGGAACGCTTTCCGACATTGCCCAATGACGGAGATCATGTCGCGCAGCTGTGCATCGAGACGCTACTCGAAGGTTGTTCTGTGGTGGTTTTTTGTCCCTCGAAAGACTGGTGTGAGAATTTAGCAATGCAGCTAGCTGGCGCTATACACGCACTGGGAAAAAGCGGCGGTTCTTGGGGTATGCGTTTGCGAGAAAAATTAAATCGTGAGGCGATAGACGAAGTAAAGCGGCAGTTGCGCGACATTCCAACAGGTTAAATTCAACTTTTTGCAGTGGTAAAATACATATTTTTAATTTATTGAGCGTTTTTAGGCCTGGATTCTGTTCTAGAAAAGACTATTACGTATGCCTGCGCTTTTCATCATGCCGGCTTGACCACCGAGGAACGTGATATTGTCGAGGCAAGTTTTAAGTCGGGTGCACTGAAAATAATTGTGGCCACGAGCACTTTAAGTTCAGGTAAAAATAAAGAAGTGTACACACAAAAAAAGTTCATTTTCTATCTGTGATTTCTTTGTATTGCCTCCGCAGGTGTTAATCTTCCTGCACGTCGTGTCCTCATTCGGTCCCCACTATTTGGCGGAAAACAAATGTCTTCGCTCACATACAGACAAATGATTGGACGTGCCGGCCGCACTGGAAAAGTAGGTTATTTTTGAATATGTTTATTTGGAAATATTTGTTCTTTGGAATGGGATTAATTCATTGGATCTTAGATAATGCTTAATTAAATATTATTACACTAGTGGGAATATGAAAACTTTTATTTTTTAAATAATACAAGTTAAAGTAAAAAGTTGAATAATTTTTTGTTTAACAATATGAATAGTTTAAATTACTTGTTTAAATTTGTTAATTTCAAGGATACTTTGGGTGAATCAATACTTATCTGCACGGACAGCAATGCTCGCATTGGACGCGAATTGATCGCTGCAGATTTAAAACCAATTTCCTCGTGCTTAGAATTAGACAGCAGCGTTAGTATAAAACCATGAAACCATAATTTTTTACTTATAATGTAATGTATTTTATAAAATTTAAAATAATAACCTAGACACATTTAAAACGCGCACTACTCGAAGTAATTTCTTCGGGCGTGGCAAGCAGTAAGGAAGATCTAGAGAGTTTTGTCAATTGTACACTGCTAAGCGCACAAAAAGTTATGAGTAGTTTACACGCAAAGGAATTAGAAAACAACCAAGCTGAAGAAAATGTCAGCGATGAGGATTACATAAACAAGGCTTTAAACTTTCTAATTGAATATGAGTTTGTGCGACTGCAAATAGATGCAGAGACACAGGCGCAGTATTACGTGGCCACGCGTTTAGGCATGGCGTGTCTGGGTAAGATAATTTTCTAAATTAATTTATGTTTAATTTTATCGTTTATAAATATTTCTTTAGCTTCGTCTATGCCACCCACGGATGGTCTCATACTATTTGCTGAGTTGCAGAAATCACGTCGTTGCTTTGTTTTAGAATCAGAGTTGCATGCCGTGTACTTAGTCACACCTTATTCCGTTTGCTATCAAATGCAGGACCTGGATTGGCTGCTCTTTCTCGATATGTGGGAGAAACTGACGCCAGCTATGCGAAAAGTTGGCGAATTGGTCGGCGTGAAAGAGTCATTTTTGGTGCGTGCAATGCGTGGTCAAGCGAAACTGGACTATCAGCTTATGCAAATACACAAAAGGTGCGAAATAATAAACTTAAATTTTTCTTTAAATTTCAAATATCAACTTTATATTTTTTAACTTAACATTGATTTCTTTTAATTTATTTAAATAGATTCTACACGGCACTCGCACTGCAAGAGCTAGTCAACGAGACGCCCATTTCGATTGTTGCCAGCAAATACAAATGCACCCGCGGCATGCTGCAGGGATTGCAACAAATGGCCTCAACATTTGCTGGCATTGTCAGTGCCTTTTGTAATTCGCTGCAGTGGTCAACACTATCACTTATTGTGTCACAATTTAAGGAGCGTCTCTATTTTGGCATTCATCGCGATCTCATAGATTTAATGCGCCTACCTGATGTGAGCCATAAACGTGCGCGTGCGCTTTACGATGGCGGCATTCAATCGCTTGTTGAATTGGCACAAACAGATGCGCTGGTAGTGGAAAAAGTGCTTTTTGATGCGCTCAGCTTTGACTCAGCAAAACAACACGACAATGAAAACGAATTCGAGGCGGAGCAGCGTAGAAAGGTGCGTAATTTCTTTATAACCGGCAGAGCGGGTTTAACTGTTGCTGAAGCAGCCAAGTTGCTGGTGCAAGAGGCACGTCAATTTGTGCAGTACGAGATTGGAGTGGATAACATCAAATGGACGCAACAGCCTAAGTCAACTGAAAGCAATCAACAAGAAGAGCTTCATATGTCATACGAAGAGGAGAAATTAAAAGTAGTGTGTGAAAAAAGAAAATCCATTGAAAATGATGAAGCAACACCGCCGAAAGTAAGCAAAGTGGATGAAAAAGTCGCAGTAACGGACTTACCCGCTGCGGATATACAACCGTATACGAGGAATAAAAAACTTAAGGAAAATAACATTGAAGCCAAAATGAAAAATGTTAATAAAAATGTACGAACCAATGCTGAAAATATCAATGAAAACATCACTCCGGAAGAAGATTCAAACCAAATTGTACAAAAAGAAATAGAAATAATTCAATCTAAAATAGAACAAAGTACTTGCAAGAATCTTAAAGAAATGCAAACTAAAAATAATGACGAGAAAGAGTTTAGAAATTTAAATCAATTTGCAAATGATGCAATAAAGATCACTGAAACTGTAGCGAAAACAGTTGCTACAGAAGAGAAACCTAGCACCAGCAAAGAAGCACTGCGACTGCTTAAGCAAAAAGAAGTTGAGGAAGCTCAAAGAAATGAAAGACTCGCAAAGGCGCGCAAGGCAAAAGCCGATTTTATGAATTTAAAAAACAAATACGAAATAAACGTTGAAAATAAAAACAATATTGTATCAAATCCATCAAAATCAGTGCAGTCAAAAGATGTTATTCCTGAGCTTAACTTATCATACAGTGCACTTAATAAGCCTAGAGCGCTCTCAAGCGATAGTATAATTGGAATAAATAAAAAAGCAACTTTAGAGTTACGAAATGCAAAAGTTCATACCGTCGTTGTACCTGAAAATAAAATGGAAACTGCTATTCATCAAAATAATTGCAGTAACAAAAATTCTAACAAAGAAAATGTAAGCAGAGTCGATAAAAAGTCCGCTAAAAATTCGGAATTAGCTAATAAATTAGAAGCTTCGTCAAAACCATCTGAGAAACCTAGAAACCAGTTCGAACCAAACGGTCACAGCACCAGATACGCTTTGCGACGATCGCAGGAAAAAATAACAACCAACACCAAACAAAATAATGAGCCAACAACAACTGCTGTAAGAGCCGTGAATGGTACTCCAAAGTCAGCAATAAACACTGAGACATCTCCGAATTTAAATGCCAAACCGCGCCGCAGTCCACGCAATCATTTGCCCAGTTCGAAGCGTTATATAAATGATATTCAAAATTCAACGGCAAAAGTACAAGCGTACAACAAAAGCACCAACATGGAAGAAATGTTCATGGATGAAGAATCCTTTGATCTAAATACTGGCATTACAGATGCGCTCACTGCGGCTGATAATCTGCATTTAAAGATGCCACAATCGCCCACTTTAAACAAAAGCAACGATGAAATACCAAGTTCGCAGCAAATTCAAGAAGTCGGTGTTGTCGACTCACCACATCATGTCTCACGCTTTTTGCGCTCCTATCGCACACAACGTACGACCAGTCCAAGACGACAAGTGGAGCAAAAATCTTCAATAATATTATCACCACCACTTGCGCCTCCCATTGAGTCCGCACAGCCTTCTTCCAGCACTATTGAATTGTCCGATTTATCAATGGAGAATTCGCTAATAAAGAATCCTATCCAGCTAAATGCTTCACACATACTGAGCTGCTCAAAAGTCGAAACAAATTCATCTAGTTTTAAGTCTATCGAAATGATAGACATTTGCGGCGATCAGTCCCTCTTCAAGAGTGCATTCAAAGAGCTGATGACAACACCACGTTTTGGTTTTTGTCTGGGCTTACAACAGCAAACGGGCACACATAAACCGATAATAGGCGCGAATTTGCTGCTCAATCAAGTAGGCGCTGCCGATGCAAAGGCTGGCGAACAATCTCAGTTTTTATTTCGTTTGGATGATGTGACCTACTTGGTGGGTGTGGCTTTTTCTATTACCGAGAATATTGTCTATTTTATGAATATGCAGCAGGAAGGCAGCTGTTGTGGCCTTACGACTGATCTAAAATGCAAATATTTACGCATGTTGTTGCGGTCCAAAGAGCACACATTGCTGGCTTTTGATGTTAAGGAACAGTTAAAGAAATTGCGCATAGTCCTTCCCGAATTGGGTGAAATTTGTTTAGCACTTGAGGATCCTAAAGTGGGTAATTGGCTGTTGCAGCCCGATAAAGCGCAAAGTTTGCAGCAAATGGTAACAATAATGTCTTCTTAATTAATAAAAAAAAGTTAATAGCATAATCCGATTATTCGTTTATCAGGCGCAGCAATTTGCTCCAGAATGCACCGCCTTGGTGAATTTATGTGGCAGTGGGCGTGGTTACAACAGCTTTGGACTCGATGCTAGTAGTGCTATTTTAGCAAAGGTTAGGTAATGTTTTTCAAATAGCTTAAAATTGTATCTCTATTAAATAAAAATCGTTTGTACACTTTGTGAAATAGATGCTCTATTGAAGCATGTGTTACCGTGCACATACTCAAAGGACAAATCGAAAACTTAGAGCGTATTGGAACCGGGCAATTGCATAAATTCTTCAGTGGTAAGTTGGTAGCTTTTAAAATATATATCGAAAAAGAAAAGTTTAATTTATTGATGTATTCTTTTTACAGAACTTGAAATGCCTTTGCAACTGTCGCTCTGCAACATGGAATTCTGTGGCTTTCCTGCCAATGAAACGGCGCTGCGTAAACTTTTCCAGCAAATGCTTGAAGCCATGAAAAAGTTGGAAATGAAAATTTACGAATTGCATGGTTCACGTTTTAACTTGGGCTCTACTTCGGCAGTAGCGAAAGTAAGATAAACCATTTTTATTTTGCCATTTCATTGTAGTTTTTTTATTTTTTTCTTGTAAATCAAATAGGTGCTTGGTCTGCATCGCAAGACAAATGGACGATTTAGCACTTCAAAGCAAATTCTTGAAAAAATCGACTCGCCCATTTCGCAGTCAATTGTGGCATATCGCAAATTAAGCGCCACTTTATCGAAAAATATACAACCGCTTTTAAAGTGCGTACAAAAGAATAGGTAAATATATATTTTTATTCGTATGTAATCAACAAGTTAATATATTTTTATAATATATTTTTAGAATTCACGGTCAAAGTATTACATTCACCGCCACTGGTCGCATTTCAATGAATGAACCCAATTTGCAAAATGTAGCGAAAGATTTCGATGTGGACTTGAGCAGTAAATGACTTTAAATATTTCTTTTTGAAACTAACATCAAGCTAATTTTATTTACAGCTGCTGAAAAGTTGACAATATCCTGTCGCAGTGCCTTCTTTCCTGTCGATGCAAAGCGCTGTTTGATTTCTTCCGATTTTTGCCAGTTGGAAATGCGTATTTTAGCGCATCTCTCACAGGTTTGTAAAACTATTTCAATGTTTTTTTAAATTTTAAATATCTCTTACAAAAGGATGCTTCGCTGTTGCAAGTAATGAACTCGCCGAAAGATGTATTTACCGCAATTGCAGCACGTTGGAATAAAATCGCCGAAGAACGAGTCTCGGAGCAGCTGCGCAACGGCACAAAGCAGATTTGCTATGGCATTGTGTACGGCATGGGTATGCGTAGCTTAGCGGAGGCGCTCAAATGCACCGAGCAGGAGGCCACGATGATCTCGGAACAGTTTCATGCTGCATATCCTAGCATAAAAGCGTATGCGGAGAAAGTGGTGAAATTTGCGCGCAGCAATGGTTACGTGGAGACAATCACTGGACGGCGTCGGTATTTGGATCACATAAACAGTGGCGAGCCATTAATGAAAAGTACGTTTGAACAAAAATTATCCTTTTTAAAAATCTGATTGTTTTTAAACTTTTGTTTAAATGCTTTTTATATTTAGGCCAAGCAGAACGCCAAGCTATAAATTCCACTATTCAAGGTTCCGCGGCAGATATTGCAAAAAGCGCTATTTTGCGCATGGAAAAGAATATCACAAAGTACCGCACAAAATTGGGAATTGAAGAAAATGCTGTGCGTCTTGTCTTACATCTGCACGATGAACTGATGTTCGAAGTGCCCGAAGAGAAGGCGCGAAAAATTGCCAAAATTCTCGCTATAACTATGGAGAACTGCGTCAAGCTGCATGTACCGCTTAAGGTAAAGCTGAAAATCGGACGCAGCTGGGGTGAGCTTAAGGAAGTTAAATTGTAAATTATATTTAAGTGATCTTAAACAATTTTTATCAAGTTAATACATTTTTATAGTTTACATTAGATATTTATTACGAAAATAAAACACAATTTTTTAAATGCAGTTTGTATTACTCTCAAATAACAATTTTCTTGTTCTTAAAACTTATTTTGCATAAATATTAAATCGAAGACTGTGGTGGCACTCAATTTACAAACCCTCCTTTTCTGCCCATTCAGTCCAGGAACCGGCGTAGCATTTGGCGCTGTAATGCATTCAATTATAAATATGTATTAAAAAAAATCGTTTAAAATTCATCAAAGAAAAAGCATACTTCTTGAAGCCATGAGATAGTGCCAAATCAGTGGCGCGTTGTGCACGTCCTCCTGCTTGGCAGCTGAAAATCAAAACCGTATCTTCGGTGGGTTTGTCGCGATTGAAGTGCGTTTTGAAATCATTGTCAGACATCTTGAAAGCGGCTTCCAATTCGGGCACTTAAAATAAAAAATTTGTTATATATTTTATTCAATAAATTATAAAAGAAGTCTGCAAGAAATATAGAATTTAAATTGGAACCGTAATTTTCCATTTGGTATCGATGTTGGCAATCGTTTTATAAAGATACAAAATTTGGTAGCAAGATCAATTATGCAGAACTCTTTTTAAGCCACTTGGAGATCTTATTATATTTAGAAAATCTTAGCAAGACCAAAGATGATTTAATATCTATCAAAAATATTTCGATATCAGTCAGCTATAATTCTTAGAAGTTTTCTCTGACTCAAATTTCTTCGAAGCTATTAATTTATTATCGTCGATAATTTGTTTGTAGAATTAATGAACACAAATTTCTTTTTTGTTTAGACTATCTTATCTTATGTCAAAAAGCTAAAAATTTGCCGGGTGTGTTATTGTAGCTGCGCTATATTTATTTTATCTTGGGCGTAAATTGATTTACGTTTAAATTCATAAATTTATGATAAGGAATTATTTTTTTGAAAACAAAAAAAAATCCCTTCAGTTGAATAAAAAAGTAAAAAAAAAAACAATTTTAGTCTACTTGTACATGCAAAGTTTAAAAAAATAATATGTGAAAATCGTTTCCTTTGAAAGTCGAAAATGGTAAAAATTCTACCAGTAGCTCATTGCATAAATATAAAATTGTGAGTTAATTGTTAGTTCCGCTTACTTGGTATATTAATGCTCGCTGGTATGACACCAGTTTTGGCCAGCTCATCCTGATTCCTCACATCGATTAGGTACTTTTCGGGGTGTTCCGGAATTTCTTTGATTTCCTCGTATGTGGCCATGGTATTTGTCAATTTGTTGCTAACTTGTCGAACAATTTTTAGAAACTAATCAAAAGTAACTTGGCCACTTCGGCAGTGTTGCCAGAAATTTTTCGCCAAAAATAATAAAGCAAACTTTAAAAAGTGCTTGAAACAAGGCAAATAAAAAACAAATCAGAGTTAACAAATTTTTTATTGTTTATAATTTCGTTAAATAGATAAAAAAAATTCAAAGTTATCGTTATCATTATAATTTTTAAACAGCCTTCCAAACTCCTCCATTTGGTCAAATGGACAGAAAAGAAGACCAAACTTACCAAGCACAAAAAATATGAATGATAAAAATAATATACTATAATATTTACAAATTATTATTTTCAAATATCAATTTTTTTCTTAAAAGAAATTTAAAAGCATCCTAGACTATAACAGAATTGAGAAAGAGGCTTAAATTCACAAAGCAATTAATTTTCGAAAGGCATTGCTTTTTTAAAAACGGACATATGTATCTAAATTCAAATCTTCTTATAGTTGACTTAACAGAAATTTTATTTCGCAAATTTATTGTATGTAAAGCATTCAATTTTAATTTCCAAAATCTTCAAAACAAATTTAATCGATGAACCTCACATATAAATAAGTAAAGTTCTAGCGTTAAAACTTAAAACTGAGGAGCTATTCAAAATAAAGCCCACATCCTTCAGCGATTGGTTCCAGGTTGGTAATTTCAAACCTGTTACTATTAATACATATCATTATGAACTTTTTCTTTATAAATAAAAAAACTAAATTTGAGTTTATAAATTTTATTGACATTTATCTATACAAAATTTTAAATTAAAATTTTCGTGTTGATTTTACTAAATACATAATTTAAACGAATTATTGTAAGGCAATCATATGCACTGTAGGACGATGATCATCAATTGCATTTGAAAAAGTCAAAGAAAAAAAATACAAAAAAAAACATTGCACAAGTATTCAAGAGAAAATACATAAATTTTCATAAACATTTTCTTAATATGCTGTGAGAAATAGAAAAATTGTGTACCACACAATTGAAACTGTGACCATTTGCTTTTGAAAAAGTGCGAATTAATACCAAAGTTAAACAATACAATTTAATATTTGAATTTTCATACACTTATTTGTATATAAAAATCGTTTACAAAAAAAGATGTTTGTTAATTGAAAGAAATCAATTGTTTTAACTGTTTTATAGTACACAAAGCATCACGAGTGTGTATATTTGCATCTAAATTGTTTTTATTTTTATACTAATGTATGTATATTATTTTTAAATATATGAAAATTCCAAAAATATGTTTTCGTTTCATTACATGATATTATTTATTGTATTTGTTTAAATCGTGGGTTTAAGTTGAGTGTAAATTTATTTTTACATTATCATTTTTAGTTTTATGTTTCAGCTTTAAGACTAAACTCCATTTTACAAAAGATGCAATGGATGGATAAGAGGTGAAAAAAACGACAAGAGTAACTAATCAAAACAAAGCAAAACAGGAAAGAAAAAACAAAATTTCTTTAAATATTGCATTTAGCTTGCATATACTCGTATATATAAGCAAATATATATGTATGTGCGATTTGTCTATCGAAATCAAATTCAATAATTATATATAGCAAAAGAAAGGACATTTGGCTTTAGCCTAAAATAAAAATAATTAAAAAAGAAATAAAAAGAAAAAAACTGAAGCAGCAGCGTATGCTCAACAATTAGCAACGCTTCGACGGTGGCACTAAATGTTCGGGCAGCACATTAGGCAGCTCGTTGCCTTCCAGTTTGACATTAATAAGATGCAATGCCAGCGCAAATTCATCGGAGTCCAAAAAGCCATCACCATCGACGTCCGAAAGTTTCCAGATTTTGCTCAAAACCGAATTAGGTAGTTTCGATTTAATAAGTTCCTGTTTGGCAGCTGCAAAACGGAGAGAAAAATTTCCATTTAGTGTCATTTAAAATAAAATAATCCTAATTTTATTTTGTACTACTCACTTGCTCCAGAAATTTTGCCATCTATAGGTCCAAGTCCGCTGAAAATGACATCTGTGCGTTGTTTCTCCTTGTTGCAAATCCATTCGTGTTCGCCGTAGCCGGCGTCGATACCCTCGCCCTTCATGTATCCGAACGGTGAGACGGTGTCATCGATCACACCCTCGAATGCACCACCTGCAAAGTTAATTAACACAGATTAAAATAATTTAAAATATATTTAATAAAAAAATAAAATTAACAGGTGCAATTATAAACTACCACTACAAATTTGAATAAGGAATACATAAAAACTCTGTGAGACATTGACCTAAATCATTGCCCAGAACAGACGCATATGTCTAACTACAAGTTATGGCTCTCCCGTACAGGTTAAAGTCACAATACAAATTTTTGCTCAGCCCGCTCTGCTATCGTTCACAGTCCAATTGGCATGAAACCGTTTGTGTTTGCATCTCTAGCACACACAACTTTCAATTAGCCGCAATTGAATGCTGCTCCGACCGTGTGTCAGTCTTTCTGTCTGCCTACTTGAAAGCGTTGTGCGCGCGCGCGCATTTTGATCTATAAAAAATGGCCATGCTGTTCTTAAGTACTTGCCCACTTTAGTTTAATACTTGGCGGTTGGTCGCATTTTCTTTTCTTTTTTTTTTGCAGTTGCAATTTAGTTTCAATTGTGTGGATTACAATTGATTTTCTTTGTAAATTTGCCTCTCCGCGGCTACTTATCAATAGAAATTGCATCTGTTGCATTTCAGTTGCAAATTAAGATATTCTTTGACTGTGGAGAAATACGATGGGCATTGAGTAGTTTTATTACGATTCAAAAGAAAGTGATATTTTTTATGTAGAATAGGCCAATGTAACATATTTGCAATGCTATCGTTATTACTCCCTTGGTGATGCACAGCACAATAAATGATACTAAAAATAATGATTATACTTTTATAAAATTTATACTGACTTCTAAAATTGGTTTCTATAAGTGCTTTAAAAAAATGCAAAACGTCTTACACTGTTACTTTCTTCGTCTCATCAAATTGAATAATCTATGCATGAATCGCGAAATTCTCTGCGAAATAGTCAATTGACGTTGTGGTGATGGCGGTTGTATTGGGGGACTAATGTCAGAGGAGGAAGAGGAAGAGGAGGAAGAGCAGTCTTCTGCAAATCGCGTCAAAAACAAAAGAGAGTCATAATGATAAGATACTATTTGCAAAATTTTATTTAATAGAAAACCAAAAACGAAGAAAAAGGTAACTAAAGTCTTCAACAAATTTTTTTGGAGAAAAAAAAGAGCAAAGTATAGAAGAAAAAAATAAACTTTGTATTTAGCGATGTTATGTTAAACATGTGAGTCGCCTTAAAAAATATATATATATAAATAAATAATACTCGTGATAAGCAAGAGAAAATGAAAAAGACAGCAAAAATTACATAATTTAGTTCGCGTGTAGTCACTAAGGCTAGATTAAAAAAATTGTCGAGTATTTTGGCTGTGATTGTCTTTCTTTGGTGGATTTTGTGCAGTTTTAGTTTGTGCTTATTCAAGTGCATGTTCTTTATTCAAAGGTTAATGAACGCGTGCCTTAGGCGGCAAATTGCCGATCAAGTGTTTTTGTTTTACTTGCTTTCGTATTTATTTACATTTTTACATTTGTCAAATAGCTTGGCAGAAAACAAAAGCGTTGTAAATTAAGCTAAACGTATAAAAGAAACAAACAAAAATTAGATGCTGCCGTTTGTTACATTTTGTTTATTTCGGCTGATCATTGACATTCATTTAATCAAAATCTTTTATTGTTGTTTAAGATTTGGTTTTATTTATTTTAGAGGAAGTTCATTCACCTAATTTCTTTCTTTAACTTCAGTGTGTGGCTTAATGCGGGCCTATTTATTTAATTCATTTTGATTAACGCCTTAAAAGTACTTAGAAATTATATTTGAGACTTCAAAATGCTTCAAATCAACAAAATAAAATATTTTAAATAAATCGTTTTTAAAGGGAAAAATTAACAACAACAAAAAAATACGATAGTCAAACTAAGTGTTATGATTTTTTAAATTCGCGACAAAAAATAAATTTAATGGTTTAAATTTTCTTATAACTTTTGTCATTAATAATTACAAAATTAATGCATTAAATTTGTTATATTGTATATGAAAGTTATCAATTTATTGTTAAATTAAAGTCATTATTTTGAAAATGGCTAAATTTGTAAATTAAATTTTAGTTTAAAGACATTTCAACGTTAGAGAATGAATGAATGAATGAATGAATGAATGAATGAATACTACAAGTGAAGAATTACTTAAATAATAATAATCGGTTAATATTAAATCGGTTATAAAAAAAGACTCTTTAAAAAGTTCGTTTAAAATGAATAATAATAATATTATGAAATGCTAACAAATTTCTTTTAATGCTCTTTTCCTGTGTCTTCTTTTTTTTTTTGTCGACTCTTAACAAATAAATTCATTGAAATTTCACTCGACACAAACGATTTAGACGATCCATGCGACGAGAAAGGCCACAACGACCTGTGCACTCAATTTTAAAGCGCGAATTGAGAAATTGGAAGCGGCGTTAGCGACACTATTAAATACAGACACACGCCCAGACGGATGCACTTAACCGAGCGAATTGATACGCGGCGGGCAGGGCACAAGTTTCGCGCTTTCATTTCTTTTTTTTTATTAAAACTAAAAGGCAACTTTTGCGAATTTGCATTTCTGTTTTTCGAGAGAGCAAATAAAAATAATAATGGAAAGAACATTCTGCCCGTAAGTAATTGATAATAGTTAGTGGGTAAGAAGGCTAGGCGGCGGATTAGACGGATTAGCGTAGCTTGCGACAGTTGATTTGTGGAGACAGCAGCGGATATCATACGAACGACTTTTCACACTTATATTTATATGATTCCTAAAATGTAATCAAAAGGGATATAAAATAATTATAACAAAATTACAATAACCGTAAATTTGTTAACATTATTAAAACTGCTGGCGGCCCATGGCAACTAAATTTAAAATAACATAAAACATTATCATTTGTTTGTGATGCAAATATTTGCAATTTGATAAGCTTAAAGTGTACTTTTGCAGTTGAAATGTATGAAGTATGAAGCTAATATTTTTATTTAGTTCATTGCTATTTCAAATGTTATAAAATAGTCTTTTTTTTATGTGCAAAATTTTAACGAAAACGAAATGATAAGAAATTAAAAATTAATCAAATTGCGAACAACTTTTTCAAATTATTTTTAGCTTTTAGTATTTGCAGACTCAAAGAAATTCGTGTACGCCAACAAACAGAAAATGATAGTCGCTTCGACTATTATAAATGCACCAAATTATCAGAAGTATTTTATAAATAAGTTTTAATAGCATCGCTGCGATCAATTAGATATAAGAGAATATAAAAAAACAGAAACAAAGTCAATGGGTGAGTAAAGTTTAAAGTTTAATAAAACATTGCATAACTTGTTGTACAAAACTCAAATTCCAGCATACGAACGTATACTATACTGCATAGTACATATGTATGGACAAGTGTAATTATTATTTTATGAAACTCGTAAATTCCGAGTGAGCTTTTTACACACACATAACATGAAGAGCTATTTTAAAGCACCACCAAACTAAACAAAAATATTAAAACTTCACTCCGATACGCTTATCAAATGCACACAAAAAATAGAACAAATAGTTACTATGTATGATAAAATGATTTTTAAGACATACAAATTTGTTAAAATGTTAAAGTATTTACATTTACTATGTATTCTATAAATGTATATACATAAATCCTTGGTTATATTGAAGAAAGAATCAAAATTGAGAGCTTGTGAAAACTTGTGGAAAAGTAAGCAGCTGCAGAGATACGTACATATAAGTTTTACTATATGACAAAACAAGTGAGTATACACTCGGCGAACCTTGAACTTTGTGGCGCCTTTTATTGATGTTTTCGATGAACGCACTGTCGAGAGGCAAGAACAAAGTAACTGTATATTCTGGCAGTTGATCGAAAAGTCAGTTTTCTCCCAAGACAATGCGGCGTAAATCGATTTCGGCCGGTAGTTAACACAAACCGATGACGTTATTAACGACAAGTTTACTATGGGTGGGTTAGAAGTGTTTCGTCATATAAATGTTTCATTAAGTGTGTTTAAAATTCTAAACACAAATAATAATTTGCATATTACAATCGATTTTAATTCAGACTTTTATTAAATTCTATAATTACTGCAAATTGTCTCATCTCAATTAAGCAGGTTTATAACAAGCACCGATAAATTATTTTTAGAAAAATATTATTATGTGAAAATAAAGTTTATGTTCAAATAATTGTACATGATTTTGTTAACGAACATATACATACCGAAAATCATGTATTGAGACCCACTTGGCCTATTTCTATAACGAATTCGAAACGCTAAACGAAATGATCATTTCAATTAAGGTCTTTTTTAAGACAATATGTAAACATTCAAAATAGTGTATTTAGAAAATTTATTGATCGATGCATACAAAAACCAAATCTTCATTTCAAGTTTTTTGAGCCAATAACTAAGTAAAACAAATTATTTGTTTAAATTAAATTATTGAAAACAAATCATTTCTCCGGAAATTTTATTTAAATTATTAAGAGAATTTCATTTTCTAGAAACTATGCGCAGTGATAAAAAAAATTCACGTCGTCGCGTGTTGCAACAAAGAAAGAAGAAGCAACAGCGGCAGCGCTTCTTTACAGCCGTGGTAATTGACCCAGTTAACAAATGTTTCAACGGTTGACTGAAATAGTTACCAACAGAAAAACAAGTTTGCTTAAAAATCGCGAGAATCACCGCAACAAATGATGAAAAGTAATAGAAAAAATCTCAACAGCAGCAAAGTACACAAGTACAATTAAATACTTGTTAAACGAAAAGATAAAAATGGAAAAAAATAGATGGGAGGAAAGCAAGACAAATAAAACGCAAACTATGTAGACAAAAATCATATGATTCGTACAGGCAACATTAGAAACTTGAAGCCAAGCCACACAGCAGCCAAATTTAACAAAATTTTAAAAGGATTGGATAATATTTAGGGAATATTTATTTGCAATAATTTTTGAAATTTGGCGAAGTTTGTAATACAATAGAATACAATTTTTTTTTTAATTATTTAAAACCTTTAATTTTAATTCGTATTTTAAAAATACTTGACTTGTTTTTAAAATTTGATTTGATATTAATACCAATTTTAATCCTTTTTTTCAATAAATATTCTCTACAATAAGTCTTAAAAAGTGATTTTCGACTTATTGGAGGGACACTCTATTTAACAGACAAACAACTACATACATACATACAACAATAGCCGTTTTAGAAGTACTCAGCATTTAAGGTGAAATCATGTCGATTTAATTTTATTTATTTATTTTATTTTGGTTGTAAAATGAAGTCACGCAAAATTTATGCAATGATCATGACACTGAAATAGCATTTAACTTTAATTAAAGAATTTAGTGAAATATTTTTGTTGGTACTGGAAATTATTTTATTTAATTTAATTTAGGAAGTGAAGAAGAATTTCAAGGTAAGCGCTCAGTGTTTAATTAACAAATTTGAAAATTTCGTCTGCTGCCGCTTTATTCGGTATTATGTAAGCATATTCTGTTTGCGCCTCTTTAACAAACTTAACTGATAACAGGCGACGATAAGCGATGCTGGGTTTGTTGATTCAGTACACTAAAAAATAGCACACCTAAAAATTTTAAGCTCACTGCAAAAGTAAATAAAGACGGCGAAAGGGTAATTCATTTTATTTTATATGTACGTTTTTTTTTTATCAGATATGCGTGATATGAGCCACATATTGAAATTGATAATACGAATTTAAAATTTTTTTTGCTAACGAATTCTTTTTGTCGTTTCTTGCTTGCAGCTACTGCTATGGCTTTTGATAAGAATTGTGAAATGATGTAATAATGTCGGAAAAATCAATTTTATTTTAAATAAAAGTACATATGAAAAAGAATAGTCATTGAGAAATTTATCTTTTGGAGTAAAACTTAATTTTTTTTCTTTTTAGTTTATAACAGAAAATCGTTTTTCTCCCAAAATAAAAACTAAGCAGATTGTTGCATTTTGCTGTCAAAAGGTTTCAATACCAATTAACTCCCTCTTTCCGTTTAAATACTACAAGTGACAATCGTTGTTTTTTACATACATAAATCACATGTCCGTCTATTCATCCGCCGGCATGAGTCATGCCACAAAATCACACATTCGACTTTAAATTTACACTTGAGAGCACATTTCGTAAATTAAACTCGTAAAATAATACGAGAGCACAATGCATGACAAAAACCAAAAAGGCAAAACCAACAACAATATCACCCAAAATATGCTAACCATTAAAAGTATTTTCAGTTTACAACCAAATCGACATGCAAGCAGCTAAACTATCGATTAACGTACATAATGAAAAAATGCGATATTGCGATACATTAAAAAATGACTAGAGTAAAAAAAGCGCGAAGTTGTGTGTATAATGGCATTTGGAGTAAAACAACACAAATTTAAGGGGAGTTAAAACCAGTAAAAGTAGAGCATTTTTAAAACATATTAAATATCACTAATCGCTAATTCAGATTTAATTATAAAACTTGGCTGTGACCTTAGATTAGACAATTTGCATCCTTAGCTTAAAAACTGTTTAAAAATAAATTTTGACCAACAGAATAATTAAGATTGTAAAGAAGTTTTGTTTGTTTCTTTTAAACTTATATAAGACACAAATAAATTTGCATTGGTGATGTAAGTACGATTGCATTACAAATTTGTGCTTGTAAACATTATTTTTATAAACTTTTAACTGCGAAATTACCTGCAATTTCTGAGTAGATACCCATTGCAAACAAATTGGAAAGTTTTGGTACAAAAGATAGAAGGAAAAGTTATTAAATTGTTAAAAAAAACTATATTTCTTAAATCCCAATATTGAAGTTTTTTAAAACTTATAGCTCAAATCATCTAAAGGCTAAACTTGCAAAAAGATGAAATCTTCGGAATTTTAAAAGGTTCAAATCGAATTACTTTGTAAGGACGAGGAAAGCCTTTAGAAGTAAACAATTGTATATTGCTGGCTCAAAGCTTTACAATCAAATAACTTTTGAAACCTTGTATATTTAAAAGTTTTGAATATTGTAAAACGTCTGAAAACAATGAAGTAAAGAAAGCACGTAAATGTTAAAGTTTAAAAGCTTTAAAATTTAACAATGAAAACAATTTTCTACTTGGAAAATATATATTTTAAAAAAGTTTTAAGTTGGTGCTAGAAATATTTTTTAATATACAAAAAACTTTGTGATATCGTTTTCTAATCTTAACCTTCCTGCATATTTATTTGTAACTTACCTCTCACAACAGTCTCGGAGATAAGTGTTGTTTCCTCGTGCGGAATCATCTCCATTAGGCGCGCAATATCCTTGGCTAGCATATTATCGACAATATCCAACAGGTGCGGCTTCAACGAATGGAACTTTGTGAAGTCCTGATGCTGCAGCACATCTTGCATCTTTTTAATGTCCGGAAAATCGCCAGGCGAAATCGAATGTTCGCGCTGAATGCGATCGTAAATCTGACCTAAATTCTTGATTAGATCCTTCTTTTTGCTGTCCTTGCCGAACACCGATGGCATGTCCTTGCGCAGCTCCGAAATAATGAAAGCATGCACCTTGGCCAGGCGGGCGCGCTTAATCAAATCGTTGAGCTTACGCAGTGCTGCATTGCGTGGCAGCGATTGCAGATCGCGGAAGAGATCCTGCTCTTCATCCTCAAAAAGGCGTCGATTAGCATCGAAACGCAATGGCTGATCCCAGAACGAGCCAATGTAGACGCGCGCCACCTCGGGCGTTTGCAGCACTTTACCGAGCGACCACATAAGCGCGCCATAGACACGCATCAGTTGTTGATGATCAATCATGTCCGCCTTATTTAGAATAATGCGAATTTTGTCATCGTGCCCCTTCAGTGCTTCAATCGAACGTCGGAATTCGTCGGAGATGTCCAATTTATGGGCGTCAAACAGCAGAATAATACGATCGACGCGCTCCGCGAACCACTCAAGGACCCCGGTAAAATCGTAGCCACGGTCGATGCGCTGCTTTTCACCGGACAAAATACCGGGCGTGTCCACAATCGAGATAGCCTGCAGCACAGGCGACCCAACTGTCGAACACTGGAAGCGATTTAAAAAGGCGTTACCGTATTTACTCAGTGGACGGAATTGTTTTTTGGGGTCAACAACGAGCGCATTGCCCGGAATGACGCCCTCCTTCTCGTCGTGCATCACCGCGATAAAACGATCTGTTGTCGGCTCTGGTCCGATGCGGATGCCTGGGAAGTCACGCTCCAGCAAATAACGAATAAAGGTCGTCTTACCCGTCGAGTATTGACCGACCAGTAGAATCATTGGCTTCGCATCGAAATCGGGATCCTCCAATTTGGGCGAGTGAAAGTCATGGAACTGATAGTGCTCTTCGAGAGGCAACAGTTTGCTGCGATAAATTTTCTTCAGCTCACCAATTACATTCTCCACGACTTCCTGGTTTTTGTTCTCACGTTTGAGGAAACTAAACATTTTAAAAACTCAAAATCGAAATTTTTCGAAAAGGGCGAGGAGAAAAACTATTTATATTTTCCGTTTACGTTTTCTTTTTGTGTGCTCGCTCCGTCGTCCGCGGATTTCAGTGATTCACGCAGAAATTTATTTTTGGAAAAATTCCGTCACTTTCGTCTGCCACTTCGCCACGGTTTTCTGTTTTTCACACGCACCGCCTTTCACTTTTGGACTTTTCGCGTATCGTTTCGATTTGGGCAATTTTAATTGCTTTTCTTCTTCTCAAAAAATGATCACAAGTATTTGCTCTAATTTCAATTACATTTAAATTGCACTTTTTATTTGTCCAGCGCCGCGAATGGATTCAACTCCAACAAAGTCTAAATAGAATGAATGTAGAATGACGAGTTAGTAAAGTGTATGTGTAGCAAATAACAAAAACAACAATTTGCTGTCAGTGGAACTGTCAGTGAAGCTGTCAAATCGGCAATTGTCAGTGGCGTGTTTGCCGAAAGGGATCGGGGTGCGAGTACACTCGGATACGGCTAACAAAAAAACTAAAATCAAATTTTGAAATGGAAAAGAAACAAGAAAATATGTTAACAAAACTTTCAACACTTTTCTAGTCTCTACATCCTCCAATGTCGTCGCCTTATAAACACATTCAAGTTGTTCAAAAAGTCTCAAAAATATATTTCAACACCAGACCTAAATCCTGAGGTACTGTTGTCGGAAAATTAAAAAACAAGTCTCTAGACCTTCATGTACTCGTAAATAAATGAAAATTTCTAATTTCTCAAAGGATCGTGATTTTTTCTATTGTTTATGTTTGAATCTTTCAATTCAATTTTTCATTTTAAAAACTTGACGAACCAGTAAAATAGATCAAAAAATGTAAGGTGTATATTTAATTTTAAAAATCTTAAAAATTCGACTGCATTTGAATAAAAAAAAGACTTTCGACTTTAGCTTCAGTTTAAAGTAACCGATAATTTATTAACCGGCACTCGTGTTTCTGCGGCGCAGACATATCCTTTGGGTTAACAAAATCTTTCTATGTTTAAATTTACGGAATACATTACGAAATATTAAAGCAAACAATACAAGCCTGACAATCCATTAAGAGTAAGGGGTGGAAGATACATACACTGTATGAAAAGTATCCTTGAAAAAGCAATCTCCTTGAAAAATGTTGCTGCAACATGCAAGTCAAGCGTTCTAATGTTAATGTATCTCATTGTTGTTGCTGCTGCTGCTGCCGCTACTCGCTTAATCTGTTTGTAAACATTAAAATACCGACAGCGACGAAGACGACAAAGCGATGCTGTCACCGAAAAGCACTTCTCCGCCCACAATTAACTTATACAACACTCACACACGACGCAAGGACGCAGAGAAGGTCGCAGGGGCTAGCGGAAGGGATGATGCTCTGAAATAGAAAACTTATGGAATAAAGACACGTTGCCAAAACAGCGAATATAAATTTAAATTAAAAAAAAAAAAACAGACGAATGCAAAAATTTATACGATTGAACGAAAGACACATTAAAAATCAAATTTTATTAATTCTTGCTTGCTTCTTGTTGTTTAAATTTTTCAATAATTTGTTTATGCATATTTTTTTTAATATAATATATATATATAATATAATTAATGTACTTGTATGTATATAGGGTAATCATTACATTACACATTATTCAATTATTTAGTTATTACTCCACAATGTTCGCACAATTATATTTATTATTGTTTTAATTCATCATCGTAATTGCATTAGATCGCGTACTATATTTATGCCTTTTTGTTTTGTTTTGTTTTGTTTTGTTTGGTTTTACTTTTGCTTAAACTGTTTTTTTTATATTTTTAATATATTATTGTATTTTGTTTTGTATTCCAACATGAGACAGCTTGACTGGGTTTTATAAATTTTTCCATTTTCGATTTCGCTAGTTTTCATCATTTCAATTTAGGTTTTTTCCTGCTTCTGGGGGGCAAGTCTGGTTCTATGAAAAGCATTTAACTATGTAAAGGAGATGATTTTTAAATTTGTGATTTGACATGAATACTTTTGGGTTTTCAAAGAACCAAAGCGACCCCCTTTTGGCGGTTTTGTTTTTATCTTTTTTAATACATTTAATAATTTTTTTAATTAATTTATAAGGTATTTAAGTTAATTAGGAGAGTTCTTCTGTTACGCCTTTAAAAAGCATTTATAATAATAATTTTTGTTTTAATAAATATACATGTATATAATATGCTTAATAATACATATAATATAAATAACAAAACAACACACACAATTTAATAATCATAATAATCATAATTGTAATTATATTTATAGTAATCATAATAATAATGAGTAGGAGTAAAAGGATCAAAGGTTCAAAGGACAACGAGCAGTTTCGATTAGGAGTAGTAAATTTGTAGCTCAAAACGGACAATGAGAAGTATGTAAATTACACAAACATTGTTTTTATTATTTCGTTAAAATCGCAGATTATTCTGCTCTTTTTTTGTTTGAATTAAGAATTGAGTTTTTAAATTTGCTTAAATTCCATTTTGATAATTTGTAATTTATTTGAAATTTTAATTTTCCATAATTTTTTTTTTGTTTTGTTTCTTTACTTGTAATTAACGTTTAAATTTTAAATTTAATTAATTAATTATTGTTTGCCAACTATATAGTATCGAATGGAGAAAGAGTACCGCTATCTTCGCCGTCTTAATTGCCGCCACCGTTGGTTGGTGGCAGTCCTACCACCACTTGTACATACGACTGCGGAAAGTAGCCAGTGCGTCCGTTTATTGCGCCCTCGTACCAATTATCGTCGACGCGGTTCAACAGCGTTATAATGTCGTTCTCCTTGAAGCCCAACTCGCCGGGATTCTCCGGATCAAAGTCGTACAGCGCATGACAGCAGGGCGCCTGCTGTTGGCGCGATGGCGTGGCTGCCATCGATTTGGCGGGCGAACGCATGGGCGATGGCAGTGGCGACGCCGCCGAGCCAATGTGCGCCGGCGTGCCCGAAGTGCTGTCCGTATCATTAGCACCACTTTCCAAATTCAGATCAAGCATTGTCTTCGGTACGAATTCGGACTTAGGCCGTGACTCGGCCTCTTCGCGCTTCTCTTGCAGCGTCTCCTGAAGAACGCGACAAATGTCAGCACACTGCGAATGAAATTCGTAGAGCGCCTCGGAGAAGGTCACCAGTTGAGACACCTGTTCAGTGTCGTTCTCGAGCAAATTGAACATGCCCATCTGGGCGAGTGCCATCGACTCGGCGAACTTCTCCTCGGCGCCGCGAACATCTTCGTCTTTGGCCTTCTGGCGACGCTTGCAATCGAAATCGAGTCGGCGACCTTGCAGCTTCTTGCGATGATGCATCACCTCCTTTAGATCCTTTGTCTGCAAATGGTGCAGCGGCTCGAGAAAGTTCTGTTTAATGTTGTCGTCCAGCGAGTACTTGACATCGGCCATTTGACGCAATGATTCGCCAAATTCGCAGAGCGCCTGCGCAAAGACACTATTGTCCTCGCCCAGCTTTTTGCCATACATCAACATACATTCGGCGAGTAAGCCCTCCGGCTGCGGGTACGTGTTAGATTTGGCCTGACCAGATAGCTTCGAAATGCCCTTGACTGCGGCCATTTTCGCACGAGCGGTGGGATTTGGCTGCAAAAACTCCTTCGTCTTGAGCTGCAGTTCCTCGACCAGCTCGACGGTGACATCGGTCTTGCGCTCCATCTCCATAAAGTCCATGTCGAGTTTGGTGCCCTCTGCCCCGCCCATTTTTTCTGTGACATACTGATTGGCTTTGTTAATTTGTTTTTTCAGTCCGGCGAATGCCATTTTTGCGTTTTTTCGTTTTTTTTTCGCTACTTTTCGATTTTTTAAATTACTTTACGGTTAAATTTCGAGCTACTGGCGTTCTGCTCTCTTCGGCGGCGGTGCACTTGCTCGGTTGGGACTGTTTCTAGAATTTTCTCGTTGGTTTTTGAGGGTGGAAATTCACTTTTTCCGGAACTAAAATTTTCTTTTTCACTGGAGGTCTTTTTGTGCTGCTTACTGCAAATCGATATTTCGTTCAATTTTCCTGCTTCTGCTTCTTCTACTTTGACTTTTTCTTTTGGCAACCAAAGTGCGCCCCCTCTCTTTAACAAATACTACTATTGCTATTGCTCCAGTGCTGTTCGATGTCACCGTGGGGCCGTTTGTATTCTGCCCCAACGTTATTTCTGTACACCAGAGTTGTCAACACGCAAACTCCAACTTCTGTATTATTAAGAAAAAACAAAAAAGAGAAGAATGAGGGTGTAAAGGAAAAACACCACTGACGCAATATGTTGGTAAATTTTTGAGTCAGGTTCCAAAATTACCAACAAATTGTCTCATCACTAATCTTCTTTTGTATTGAAATTCGCATGTATTTTTTTAAATAAAAATATTGTTTTTGTATCAGATATAACGACATTACTCCAGTTTAAAATTGCCCTTAAATGTAAAACTTTTGAATATATCAGAAACGTTTTTAAAATATTAGTATATATATGATAAAACCAATAATTTTCTTGTGGTATATTTAGTTTTTATTGCATACTTAAGAATTTTATGTTGAAAACTTTTTATATATTATAATATTATATTAGAAATAAATAACATGTTATTTTCGAAGATATGAAACTATTAGCCAAAATGGATTCGAAAAACTACAGCTTAAGCGCAGAATAAATATTTAACAAATGAAATTCAAAGAAAACTCGAAGATCTGAACCCATAAGGAAATGATTTATAATGTTCGTAAAATGGGAAATCGACAAAAAATTATAATATCAAGGATTGAGCTCATCAATGACAATTCACAGTAGTAACCACAGTACTGTGGTAGTAACAAAACGAAATTTTCAAATGTTGCTGAGATGTACACGAGTTTACATCCACAAATAAAACAGTAAAAGAGAAACAATAAAAACTTATTTATGATTTGGTGCTACCACAGGGTTGCATTTAAGAGAACTGATGTGGTTGGAGTATTTGGTTAACAAAATTATTTCAGTGATATCGAATATGTTGAAATGTTAATTTTTTAAATTTTCATTAATGAGTTAAAATCCTTAAGTCGAAATATCAATGTTTGTATGTAATTGAATAATAAAGCTTAATGATGTAGCAATTATGTAGTTTGGTCTAAATAATAAAAAATACACATCATATTTAACGTATAACATGAAGTTAAGGATCAAATTCGATGAAATCTGACTTTTACATTTGGTTTTTCAAACTAAATTTATGAAACAAATTATAGACTCGGGTTTAGGAAGCCCAAAATTTACATAAGTAGCAATTAATATAAAATATATATAAAAAAAAAAATCCGCCCAATTTGCGGGAAGCACCAAAGTATGCCAAATTTTATTAATATAACACTCATTTACGGTAGATATAGAGGTATATGTAAAGTGGGCGTGGCTGTTGTTCATTACCGCCCATTTCTTATGAAGCCGATTTTATCGTTTTAATACCAAATTTTAATATCAAAATTATAGCAAAAAAAGTTTTGTTGTTCAAAACATTTTTGATTTGTGTTGGTATAGGATAGGGGCGTGGCAACGAAAGAAAAAAATCAATGCCTCAAATAAAAATTGTTTACAAAATCATTAACTATAGTAGAAAATTGATTTTTTGTATCAATATTTCAATATATTTAATATATGTATATAATATTTGCCGATATTAAATTTTAGAATTTCTTTCATCGGATTTGAACATCCGGATTATTATCGGTTTCTCTCAATTAATTAATTGACATTAAGTAAAATATTCAAAAGCAAAAATTTAGTTACAACAAATTATTGCAAAAAAAAATTTCACAACTGAGTTGAATTTTGCGTAAATAACGGGAGTGGATGCGTAATGCGTAAGATTAAAAATTATTACATAAAATTTACGATTAAGCAAACACGAAATCGAGATAAACGAGCCTACAGAAAATAGAGGAAGTGCAGCCATAAAAATTGCATTCTCCGCTAAAAACAAAATAAATCAACCGCAGCACGATAAGCAATGATAACTGCGTAATGCACGCAGATGCCAAAGCGACAAGTCATTCCAGACCATGTATAAAAGCTCAGAGCAGCCACCAAGAATCGTTACAAACGAAAGTGAAATCTTTACATCGAAAACGAAAGCAAATCGCGCAGATCTTAAAATGAAAATCTCATTCGCAATTGTTACGTTCTGCATTCTGGCGACTAGCGCACAGGTAAGTTTCGCAAGCGCCTATAAATCGACGAACGTGTTTTTACTTTTCTCTTCTTTCCCGTTAGGCGCAGCTCAATCTCGGTCTGGGTTTGGGTTTGGGTCTGGGCGTGGGCCGCTCCTTTGCCGGTTTCCCACCCACGCAATTTTTCTCGGACGTTGTGCTGCAATCGGAATCGCAGAAACTGCTAATGACACCCGACTTTCCAGAGGACTTGCAACAACGCGTCGTCGACGTAATGGCAAACGCGGAGACTGGTTTTAGTGATTGCAATGCAGCAGCGGCGACCACTTTGCCATGGCTGCAGATACGCTGCGTTACTCTGCAGCTGAAGATAGCTAAAGATGCATTGAAGGTCATCGAGGATGAGGCGAATGCACGCACTGCTGCCGGCTCTGGCAACGGTGCAATCGCTTGAGGTGGCGAGGTAGTTTCGGATATGCATGGGATATGCAATGGTACTTAATGTAGAAAAATAAGAGACATAATAAAGAACATAAGTTGCAGCGTTTATTGTAATGGCACTAAGCTTGCGGCAAAATTTGCGGCTATATTTTTATTTTATTTAAATTATTTTCCATAGAACTGACGTTGATGTGCACTTAATAATCTAATTTACTGACTGCTGGAATTTCTTTAATGCTGAACTTGAACCATTGTTATATTTTGTATGCAGCACTCAGTGCAGCTTATTGGGTTTGGGTAGATGTTTGTAGCATAGAGAAATACTCAAGTTAGACATAGACATATTTACTTATACAGATATATGTATGTATATACATATATGAATATTCTTGATTAGATTTAAAATCTAAGTTGATTTAGCCAAGTCCGTCTGTCCGACTATAAAAGTTCTTTTTAACACGCTGACATTTTGTACACTTTGCTCTTATGCCTTAGACAAACTGATTAGGCCCATCGGTTGTATTTCAAGTTAAAATGATATTTCGAGAGTGATTTGAGTTATTGGGTTTTAACTTTGTACTAATTTTTGTGTTGTGCTTGCGGATATCTTTTTACATTTTGAAAACGATCTGGTTCAGAACATTAGAGCGGTTATTAACACTCTAATAAATTGCTAGGATTAAGCCCTTATAATTTTATTTGGTACACAAACTATTTGGGTGGCTAAAGATTTATAAAATTCTTATCATACAAAAAACTGTTTAACTAAATTATTTCTAATAATGTGGTGCATTTAAATAAGTCGGTAGTACCGGCTTTAATATCTAACTTGTTAGTATTTGTTTTTGTTTTTGTTTAAGAATCGTTAAATTGCGCCTTATTTGATATTTAAATTTTGACATGTCTGCACATAATTCCACCCACCACGGCATTTATGGCCACTACGCACCACAACAGTAAATATGTACAAGACAATGAACCGCAAAAATCCACAAAAATACGCACACATTCGTTCTCTTCGTCCCTTCGTTCGCAGCGCCAAAGTCGAAACGTAGCGAAACGATGACGGCAAAAACTCTGAAATTCAAAATAATTAAATGCGACGTTGTTAGCGGCGGATGCGGGGCAAAGGAACGCTAAGCTGGGCAGGACGAAGGCAAGTAAAGAGTGCAAAGTTTTGTCACTTAATTGAAATATTCGCCCCAAGATTCGAAAAACTTTTCACGAATGTTTTGTAGCGTGAACATTTTTCCAAAAGTTTGATTGTGCCTTGTTTTACGATTGTTTTTGTGTATGAGTTTGTTTGTTGTTGTTTTTATTTTTGTGTGTATTATTTGTTAATGTGTGTGTTGGAGTTTTTTTTAAATTAAATGTAAGTATAGGAATTAATGCTGAAGTTTTGAATAAACGTACACACGAAATCGTTAAAGACGAATCAGGCCAAAGTTATAAATTGGGGATGAAACGCTCAGTAAAATAACAAAAACAATTTCCATGTGAAAATATTCAATTTATAAGATTCAAAACCCTTCATACATATAAGTACTTTTTTTCTTATTCAAAATAATTTTCAAAGTACAGTGCTTAAAAATTATTTTATAAATGGGAAAAGATTTGGTTTGGTCGCTGTAAAAGGTGGTAAGAGGAAGCTTCTTTTTTAAAGCAACAAATTTTAATGAAGTATAGAAGCATTGCGACCTGAAAGATCTATTGTGCAGCCTCGTTGCCAAACAAACACAATTCTGGACTATTTATAAATCTTGTAATTGTTGTTGGCTTTATTTTTATCATATGATTGTAACTAGAATCCCACTGGCTAGGTAGTCAAATCGTTAAATCTGCGTCTTGCCAACACTGGACAAGTACAAAGAACATGTTCAGCACATTTCATATCTCTTTACTGAGCTATTTGAAAAACTAGTCAGTTAAATACAAAATAATTGCAGTTGGTTTTGCAGGTATTTACATTGCATCTAATGCAACATTTAAGGCAGCAAGATTTTATGACACGTGCCACCACAAATTTAATACATTTCAATTTTCCCTATTACAAAGACAAACAAACAAAATATATTAAAAGAAAAATAAAAACGCCACGAAAATGCAAAATAAAATGTCGAAAGAACAAGTGCGCCAAAGACAATAGCAACAACAACATCCAAAGACTACCAACCAAAAAGGACACCAGCTGCTGCAAAACAGTTTAAAATGCGCAAAATAAAAATAAAATACAACAAAAGAAAAGAAAAATCACGTTGACTTTATTAATTTTAGAAAGTTTGGCGTTGTACAAAAAACAAAACAATACCAACAACAACAACAGCAGCAGCAACAAATGCAGCAAACAGCATTTCACGCGCGGTAGTAGCAGCACAAGGTGCGACGGTTGTGCCGGTTGTGCTGTTTGCAACATCGACGAGATCCGAGGCGAACATTTCAATTTGTTCCAGCAAATTTTGTTTTCGTTTTTATTCTCAGTTTTTTTTTGTGTTCGCTCAGCTGCCACTGTCAAATATTTTACGGAATTACGGGGAGTAACTTGGCTCTTTTGGACATTCGAGCGCATTTAGATACCAACAAATTTACACACACACACACACGCGCTCACATACAAATACCCAGCGAAAGAAACCTGGTTTGAGCTTAAGACTCGTTGTCAAACAAATTTGTTCGTTGTTCGTAAAACATTATTTAAATATTTGAATCAAGGTAAGTTGGCGATTTAGTCAGACATCAAATGAGTTTTCATATGAATTCCGGAGTTTGAAGTTATGGGAAATGCATTTTGTAAGTTTATTGGAAAAAAAAGTTATATTTTATTTTTGGATTTATTCAACTTTTAACATATGAAAATAATTTCATTATTCATTTCCGGTAACAATAGTAAAAGAAAAATATAACTGTTGAATGCATGAATTATCTGACTAAATGAGTAACCTTGAAAACAAATTTCTTGTCTAAATCTTTAAGTAAAATCCGTTTTGATTGATTCGTACCTCGGTGCGTATGAGTAACAATTCCATTTTAATTTACTTGTATTATTTTATATCATAAATTATGCTTATATTGTAGATTTGTTTAACGAAAGAGAAACGAACTACTTTCAAGGCCAGCCCCAAAAGCGTTTTAAACGTGCCGCACCCGACGTCGCTGTTCCATCCGCTGCATGAGGCGCATATTGCACTTTGAGCGTTGAGAGTGCTGCCAGAGCATAGCGTAGCTGTGCACTGCTGCACACTTTGTACTGCCAAATTTGTGCGTTACGCTTGAGCGAGCTCTCGCAGTACTCCAGACCCTCAAGCGCTTCGGCAAGTACCGCGTCACCTTGGGGTAGCGCCTGGGGCGGTAATTTCTTGAATAGATATTCTTCGATGATGCCGATCGTGATGTTGCTAAACTTGAGCGCTTCCTCGATTTCGCTGCTTGTGTTGTTCAGCATGGGCGGAAAAGACAAGTGCACGGTGGCATCGTAATCGTCGGTGGTGGTTAAGGAGGGTAACGCAAATTTTGTCTAAAAATATGTTAAAAATTTGCAAAGTTGTTTAAAAGTGTTTTTATAATTCAAACTTAAACGATAGATAGATAGGTTAGAATGTAATTGCAATCTTTATTTAATAAAATATACGAGTAAATACGATTTGTATGAATGAGCTGAATTTCCTGTTAGATTAAGGCCTCGTATAGTTGCTTTAAAGCTTTCTTCTTAGAAATTATTTCCGCATTAAATTACTCACCGTTGCAATTGTAATAAAAACCAGAACCAAGACAGATGACTCAGACATTTTGTTTAAATTTTAAATTACTCAAAGTGAACCTACAGAGATATTTATTATTTGCAAAATAAAATGAAAAAAAATTTGCTTTTGCTTGGTTGTGCTTTCCCTTGTGGCACTTTTCTGTGAATGCGAAACGATTCTTAGCGAATTTGGGATATGTCTTTTATCTGCCTCCGAATCAGAATCAGAATCAGATTAGATAAATCACCGCGCGGCTTAAGTGAAAACTTAAAATTGTTGCTGATGCTCTTGTTGTTGTGTATGTGTGTGTGTGTGCGTGTGTGTCTTTGGCACTACTTGACAATATTTGCGAGTTGGTTTAAACGCGTCAACAATGCAAATATAAACAGACCGACGGACCGACCAAACGTTTTTGTTATAAAATCGCGCAAACACAGAAGCACAAAAGTTAAGCCGCGTGTCGTCAACATTTTTGCCAGATTTGCGATTTTGAGTGTTGACAGTAGGCGAAAAACCGTTGACACGCCCCATCTTAAGCTCATGTGCGGTCGTAAATTTGGCGGTTTTTTTTTTCTTTTTTGGCTTTTGTTTAAATAACTTAAATCTTAATTTACTCATATTGGTAATGGATATTTTTTTTAAATTTTGTCTGGAACTTGTATATATGCATATAGTAAAATGTATACACAATTTTTTTGTTTGTAATGCTAGAAACGGCATACCTATGCAATCTTAATCCTTTCATAGAATTGTATGAGAGCAATGAAACTGGATTCAACTGTAGTCTTCAAAAATAGTAAACAACATTAAAAATTTTAAATATATTTTTTAAACGATTTTTTTTATCATATTTAAGCTTAGAAAATCAACGCAAAACATTTCTAGAAAAAGTTAAGGTTAAAAATTAACGATGAAACAACAAAAAAATAGTTTTTCATAATATTAAACAAATATGTTGGTCTCGGACCACACAAAATAAAATTTATTCATTTATATATTCTTTAATTCCTATTTTAAATTTTTCATTTATTAAATTTTTAATAACTCATTATTTAATATATTAATCCATTTAATTTATTTATGCATTTATTCATTTGTTCAATAATACTCCAATTAAGTTCAAAATTAACATATATCTCCATATACGTCGATAACCCTGCATAGTCATTTGCACAAAGCTTTCTATCTGTGTATTAAGATTAAATAAAGCATTTTAAACAAATAGATTTATTATTTCAATTGAATATAAATTTATAGTATTTATTGCATTAATTTCATCACCTTTCTTTATATTCCACCTACCCCTCGCCTATGCTAATAACTTGGCCTGAAGGCACTCGCATCAAAAGAGATAGCTGGCGCATTAAATATGCTAATTAATAATGTATGATAATCGGCCATAATTATGGTCAAACACACACAGCCACAAACATACACGCACACACACATAAATTCCCACTCACATACAATTTACGCGAAAACGCAAAATCGAAATCCCAATGACACTAAATACACCCAATAATGCGATAAATCACATTTGCCCGAAGGCGCAACAAAATCAACTCACTAAGCCAAAATGAATATTTCAAAAAGCCAAAACTCAAATTAAATTTTTTATTTTTGATTTTGCTAAATTTATGCGAAAAATACATCAATAAAAAAATTTAAAAAATATTCAACAAAAAGCCGAAATTCAAACAAAAACTTAGATTTATGAGCGCAAACAGGCAAAGCAAAAATATTCAAAAATCGCCACGCAAGCTCCAAAATAATAAAAGACACAAATTATTACCGCGACGAGGCAGTGATGAAAATTGGCTCAGACGGGCAACGATGTTGGCCAAAATTGGCTTAAATTGATACCATTGACCCGAAGCGCATTTCACCCACAAAATTTCCAACTTTATCATTGTTGAGAGAAGTGAGTGCGGGGGCGCGCCCAAACTTAAACGTTCGCCGCACTCAGTCCATAATGAGAAAATAAGCTCGGAAAGTGCTGCCCACAAAAACAAAGTCCCAAAAAGATCCTCAAGCAACTTTATTTTGCGATTATTCTTTCGGGGCATGGTCGAAAGAAGGCGGTCGACGTGTATGCACAAAATAATCCATGCACAAAAAGTGCAACGAATATCGCCTGTTCCCGAGAGTCGAGTCGTTTCGAGTTGGAGCGCTAAAGCGAAAGCAGCAGCCGCCACTATAAAATCATTTTGTATGTATAAAAAATAAGTTCAAGGTCTGCGAAATAATATTATTTCAGAATCTTTTCTATTGGCATGGCTGCTCTTGAAAATTGGCTGAAATATGTTGAAGACCACAGTGAAATGAAGTTGAAAGCAGCGAGGGCGCGTTATGACTTGCAGAGTAGCAGCGACTCGTTTGGCTTGTTACTTCATCATTCCGACCTCGCAAAAGTGCCGGCATGAAGTTTGACCGCATATCCGAAATGGTTAACGGCAAAGAATCGCTCAACTTTAACGCTTTCGTTTTTTGGTTTTTAACTTTATCATAGCGAAAATAAGGAAGAATCAATTTTGTTTAGAAATTTTTTAAGAACAAAAATTTTTCTACTAAAGTGAGTGCCGAAATTCAAAAGATTTTAGAGATAAGTTAACTTCAAATATTTTAACATATTTCCATATTTGTGCAAATACAATATAATTAATTTATATCAAACCTGCGGCAGCATTTTCAGCTGAAATAAATCTAAAAAATTGAAAGCTTAAGTGTCGCTGCCACTCACAACAAAAGTTTAAATCAAAACTTAACCAAGTGCTTAAATAAACATACGCCAAACCTTAAAAAAAAGGAAGGTAAGAGGCCGAAGAAGCAGCAAAGGCATAAAGTTCTCTAAAGTACGCCAACAAGTGTCACTGACAATTAAATGCCGTCCACGAACCCACGAAACCTTTAATGTGGGGCATGTTGCAACAGTTACTCTCCTCGCACTACACGAAATGGATGCGAACTCTACTGCCTAATTAACACGTGGATGCAGTGGCTTGTCGCTCGTTAAGCACGAAATGTGACAAGCAGAAGTGTGACTGACTAACTGAAACGAATGCGAATGTGTGACAAGAAGCGCCTGAAATGACGCCTGCTAATTATACTCATTAGCCAAGGCAATGCAACTCGCTCCAAGGCAGAAGCGCAGGTGGGAACAGACGCAATGCAATTTCACTGAGAGCAGAGATGCTACTGATGAAACATTTCTTCCGCACGCATTGTTTGGAAACTATTAGTGAAAAGCAAGAATAGTCAAACAAATAAAACGACAGACTGCTCGGTACAGAGTGCTTGGTGCATTAGTGAAACTTTAATTAGGCTGACCAGGGGTGTGCAAAAGACTTAAAAATAATGTAAAATATAAAACCATACAAATTAATTATTGGGCTTATACAGCTTATTGTTCCATCGAATCCGGTACTCGCCATCGACGCTAAGTGGACTTTATACCATCCGAAGAATTTTCCTCACGAACGTTTCTAACATCTGCTGGATGTCGTTAGCCAAGCTTCTCAGGCATACTTCTTTCGTCAAAGTATGGATCTGCTTCCCAATTGCCCACCAATCACAAAGTAACACCTGTTGGCAAAAGTCCATTTAGAGTACATAAAAGAGCAGACGCAAAACCTTTTAGATGTTTGATTTAAAATGATCTTCGTTGTAAAATTCCGACTATTCGTATGGTCTGCTTAATTATTTGTACAAATAAAAAATGTCTCATGCCGTACTTCGCATTTGCCGCCTGTTAAGTTTGTGCTGTGCTGTGCGCGCGCGTTATACCGTATACGATACTTGACACATTGACGCCGAGGGAATTGCCGTCACTTTCCGGCCACAATTTCTGCATCATTTTATTTTTTCGGAGCGTTTTAATGTGAGCGCTCTTGCCACTGTCATAAAAATACATTTGCCAAAGCCGAAAGTAGTGGCAACGCACAGCAACAGCGGCAGCGGTGGCAACAAATGTCGCTGCCTGGCGGATGAGAATGACACTGTGGGGCGCAGGGTATGCACGAAGTGTAGTGACTGTATAAAGTCGACTGCTGGCAATGCACTCGCTCTGTTTTGGTGAAAAGTAAAGATTTCGGTGTGACAATTTGTGATGTTTTGGCTGTAAATGTGAATAGTTGCAGCATCCATCGCACTTCACTGGCGCCATCAACGCTGAGTGTTGAATGCTGTCAGGAGCATGCGAAAACGAAAACGAAAAAGTTTTCGAGTGTTCGCTGAGTTTAAGCTCCTCGAGCAGTGCTCTTAGCGGTCTTCTCGGTGATTCGGCTGAGTAACAAGTGCATTTTTTATTGTTGTTGTTGTTGTAAATTTCATAAACTAGATGAGCAGAACAAAAAAACAAATTATTAATTATGAAAAACAATTGTTGTTGTGTATTGTTTTAAGTTGTCCTTACAATCAGTTTGCAAAATTTTTGCTTCAACAAGTTTTGTATTTTTGCAGATTTCTGCTTCCAATTTTCCACATTCGATTTGCACGAATGCATTTGCCAACTTTATTTTCCTGTCGAAGTGAATTCGCATTCGAATTCGATGCATTTCGTTTCAGCCAAGTCACAAGCACAAGAATTAGTGACACCTGAGTGGATGCAATAAACGCAGTCAGTTGGCAACTTTGCAGACATTTTCCTTATTCTTGTACACCTTATTTATTGGAAACAGTTTGGCGTTTGCTGCTTTTCACTTTTTCACTTTGCTTAATTTGAAGACTTATTCGAAAATTGTTTGCTCAAATAGTTTTGAGTAATACTTTTCAAAATTTTTTTAATAAAATTTATTCTTTATGTTAACTTTATAAAAATATTCGAAATAATGTCTACATAATTTTGTTGTTGTTGTTTGCATATTATATCTTTTTTGAAATGAAGTCTTGTGATTTAATTGTTCCTTTGTATTTCATTACACATACTTACGAGTATAATCATAAGTACATGTAACCAAATACAAATTTTTTTGGATGTAAGAGATTTGGATATTATGTAGAGGGGATCAATGAAAAAAAAAACGTTTTTTATGAGGGCCTCAATAAATCGTATTATTTGGAGGACATCAAAAACTGAGAAACGACGAAGGCAATGTATCGAACGAAGAGGAGACTATGTTGCAAAATAAAACGAATAGAGTATATCATCATTTAATTTTTCAGGAAGTGTTTAACCCCTTATCGTAGTTGCTTGAAACAAAGCCTTTTTTGGGAACCCCAATGGACGACACTGAACATTATATGGTCCAAATTTCAGTTCCATTAATCTCTAAATGAAGTCAAATGTAATTTTTATATACATATTGAATTCATTTAATTAAGAGGAATCATAATTAAATTTTAGTTTAAGTTTAAATAGTAAAATTCATATTCTATGAAATTTCTTAAAATAACATTCCTTAATGTAAACACCGAATTTTTAAAATGTTTTTTTTTTAATGAAAAACTCTTTTTGCATCGTTTTTGTTGTTATTGTTTTGAATGAATACAAATGAACAAATGAAATAAAAACACGCTCGAAATATTACAAAATATTCGCAAGTATATGCATATATAATTTCGCACACATACACACATCGAGGCACAACTGCACAAACATGCGCACTAATACCCACACACACACACATGCACAAAGTTGTAGTTTTGAAAATATGCAACTTAATTATACAAAATTTTTCACTTAATGAAGTTGTTCTCGCTCACACACAACTCTGCCACCTCCAGTTGCAGCTTGTGCATTTCCCTGCTTCTTCTTCTTCTTCGCTTCTTTTATGCATTTTCTCATGTTGTTTTTATTTTCTTTCTTAACTTAGTTTATTGTGCTATGCTCATCTTTATTTCGTATTTTGCTTGCAAATTTGAGCTGGATAATTTCTCGCAGCTGCAGAGCATAAACAATTTTTTTTATTAGTTTGCATAAAAATGAAATAAGAAAAAGTAGAACGAGAACAGAAAGAGTCACAAAAATAAAACAAAACACCGAAAATAAACTGGGAAATGCACAAAGCATGTCCCGAGGTTAGAGTATTTTTTTTTGCTGTTGGTTTTGATTACAAAGAATAATAGAGATTGACAAGGAGTACAAAAAAAAAAACAAAAATAAAATATGAATATATTAAACCAAAAAAAGAAAACATTTTAAAATTTTAAGCAATTTTATTAATAAAATTTGTTAAAAAATTAATATTTAAGTACCTCCTTTTTATAGTTTGTATAGTATGTACATATGTATAAAATGTTCGACAAGGTCAATTCTATCAGTCATAAGAAAGGTAGAAGAGATTCTAGTGGTCGTTGGGTATAAACGATTTTGTATGATTCCAGAGCTCGTAATCCTTGTTGTTAGCACTCAAAGTTTCCACACCTGAACCAGGAAATCTGTACTTGTCCTAATGCCACACTCCCTTTTTGATTAATTGATAGTATAAAAGATAAAGTTGCAGTCGGGCTTAGCGTATTTGCCAAGAGTGTACACCGCACTATAAAATTTGACTTAGTTGCCTAGTGAGTGTTCTACACTACCATAAACAATTGTATCTAGTTTCAATATATTTAAACGCAATTATAATGAATTTAATTTATAGAAAATATTATAATTATTGACACCAAAGTTCGAGTGCACATACACATATACAAATATTGACGTACTCGTATATGAGAAATTCTTCATGCTGCACACATTAATATGCAATGTTGCCGTCAGTGTTGGTTCGTTAGTACAAATGAATGTGGATCAACTAACGTTAATAATTAATAACATTTTAACACAAATTTTCGTTTGGCAAAAACGCTTTTATACATTTGTCAGTTACAATGAGAGCAGATAGTTCATTGCAATTAAAGAAGAAATTTTATTGATGACGAAATTGTTTTAATATTTAAAAAAAATCGTCCATTTGTAGTTTTGGATTTTTTTGCATCTGTTTCCAATTTTTAGTACATATTTATAAAGCACCTTTTTCTTGCAAATGAATAATTTACGCTGCAGCATTTTATACAACACTACTGGAGGATGGCAAGCCATCTTCGTCATAGTCTTGAAGAAGATGAAATATCATCATCAGCAACAGCAGCAACAGAACTGGGCCAAATGGAATACAAATGTATACAGCGAAAGAAAATTCCTTAAGTGCAAGTTATGTAAGGACAATGAATGCGACTGTGTTTGGACCGGTATGCTTCTCGGTTCAACATATAGAAGACGAGCGCAAAGGAAGTGGCAGCAGTGCCGCAAAAAAAAACAGAGAGTCTACAGGGAAAAGATGCGGAAAATTCTAGCGCTGCTTAAGAATTTCAGCTGCACTCGGCGACAGCTCGAAGGTAATCACGTCACTCACACAGCGCCAGCGAACGAAGACAAAAACCAAAGATGGCAAAGCATCTCGTTGCTGCGGATGATTACAAAGAGGCATTGGCACAACATCGCTTGCAACTGTTAAGCATGGCGCTTGCATTTCCTGTCTTGTGCAATTTTTAAGCTTGCGGTAAGTGTATTTTTTTAAATTAAAATTCTCGTGATGCTTTCTTTAAATATGGATTTATTTAGTTTAGACTAAACTTTAATTGGCAGCGCTTCCATTTACTGCTGTCATTTTTTTTGTTAATACGAACATGTCCATAGGTTTGTATGTAAGTTTGTTTGTGCGTAATGCTTGTTAGCTTGAATTTGCGTGTCTGTTAAATTGTAATTCATAACGCATTTCTGGCTTTTGCCAACTCACAGGTTATAAGCGTGTTTCGTTTCGCTATCCTTCTTCCATTTCCTAGTTTTCCACTGGCTTGTATGTATCTTTGCTTGTAGGCGAAGTGAAGAGGCACGTTGTTGCGATGCTCGTCTCGGGCATGTTTCTGTGCTGGGTTGCATGTTATAAGCTGTGTACAGGATGCATGCGGTATCCGGTTGCTGGCATCCTGTTGCATACCCAATTTACATGATATAGGAAGAGTTGACTTGAAAATAAAATATATTAAACAAAATAAAGTTTTCAAATGTTATTACTTAAAATAAAAAATAAATAAGAGTCAGGTAAAAATATTAGGATTAATTTTTTAAATATTGTTTTTACTTGACAATCATTTTCATTAATAAAGTTAAATGCTCACATAAATATCTTCTACATTTGCTTGCTGGTCATATCTTAAAAGAGTTTTCAAAGTTTACTGATCAAAATTTATATCATGTTTGTCTAATATTTTCAGTTGAGGGTTACAGTAAGTTTTAAGAATTAAGTCTTTAATGAGATTTTAATCCAATTTTCTTTTAAAGCTTATATAAACTTGCATTTAAATGACTATACTAAATATTAAATATATTTTTACTACTACAAAAAAAGATTAATTGGAAATTTAATTAAGTCATAAAATAATACCAATTTTTTATAAAAAATCAGATTCAATTAACAAAAAACGATGACTTAATTAATATCACTCATACGTTATGTTAATTACGATTTTTTCATACTCAGCGAGATTATTTTCGCCGAATTACCAACAGACTAAAAGAATATTTTACATATAATTTTAAGTTTTTTTTTTCGATTTTTGTTTTTGTTTTTGAATTTTTTTTCAAAAGTGTTCGTTAAATTGAATTTACTGCGCGAAATTTGTTCGCCTTTGACGCAAAATGCCAGTTACAGCATGGATTATTGACAAGTAGACATTTCGCGCTTCTGCATTTTTTTATAATATCTTATGTACATTTCATATTTGCATTTTTTTTTGTTGTTTTCATAAAAGCCACATTAGCTGTTAAAAACACAAAAACTGTCAAATGACACACATACACACATGCGGAAAACATTTGCATATGTACAAAGCAACAGCAGCAAATCAGGCATTAAAAATTCAGCTCCACTAGCCGCCATGGCGTTTGAGTGTCATGTGCCATGCATGCAGCAGAACAGAGCAGAGCACAAAAGCATTTGACGTTTTTTCGTTTGGTATTTCATGCAAAAGTTGCGTGCGCCACTCTTCAACCGCTGCTCTTCATGCACTTTTGCACTCTTTTGAATGCACTAATCGAATTAGTGGGTGCCTGCGCGGAAAGCTGAACTAGAGACTGGACTGTTCAGTTCTGTTTTGGTTTGTTCTGACCTGGTCGGCAGTGAATGCTTATAAAAAGGGTGCGTGCAAGTGTCTCGGTTGCATTTTGATTTATGCCCAAACTACGACGGTGGTGCGCGGTTGGATTCGTTGGTCGTCGTAACGCTCGCTCTGTTGCAAATCGCTCGAAAACATCAACAAATTTAATTCTATTTATATATCACTAATTTTGTTATGAATAAATGTAATTTTTTAAGTGCAATAAAGTGCCCTGCGAACAATTAGCGACGATGGAGCGGTTGGTGTTAAAAGTTGCAATTTATATTTTAAACATACCGTTTTTTTAATAATATCGTTCTTATGGATTTGCAGCTTATATGTACCTTATTATGACCACGATGGGCCACGATTTGCCGCACAATCCGGCAATGGTTCCGTAATCGATCGGGTAAGTTGTGTGTGAGGTCAAGCATTTCACCATCCAGAGAAGAAGATTCTGATCAGACATAAATAATTAAAGTCACTCATACGCCTTAAATGTATGTATTTATTGAACGTTTCATAGGTTACACCCGATATGGCGCATCTGGTCAACCCCTACTGGAGTCGCTTCCCACCGATGGATCCGACAATGAGCCAGATACTGGGCATTTTTACGCTTGCTATTATGATCATTTCATGTTGTGGCAACGGCGTTGTTGTTTACATTTTCGGTGGCACCAAATCGCTGCGAACGCCCGCCAATCTGCTCGTACTCAATTTGGCCTTTTCGGATTTTTGCATGATGGCCTCGCAGTCGCCCGTCATGATTATCAATTTCTACTATGAGACCTGGGTGTTGGGACCGCTGTGGTGCGATATTTATGCCGTGTGCGGTTCGATGTTTGGCTGCGTTTCGATCTGGTCGATGTGTATGATCGCCTGCGATCGCTACAATGTCATTGTAAAAGGCATGGCGGGACAACCGATGACGGTGAAATTGTCGATTATTAAAATAGTCGTGATTTGGCTATTTGCGACATTTTGGACGGTGATGCCGCTGCTCGGTTGGAGCAGGTAAAAGTGGAGATATATAAATGTTATTTTTGTTTTTATAGAATCGTCGCTTTTTAGCTATGTTCCGGAGGGTAACTTAACCGCCTGCAGCATTGACTACATGACACGCGATTGGAATCCGCGTTCATATCTTATCGCCTACTCGCTGCTGGTCTACTATACGCCGCTATTTCTCATCTGCTATTCGTATTGGTTTATTATAGCTGCTGTGGCGGCGCACGAAAAGGCCATGCGCGAACAAGCCAAAAAGATGAACGTCAAGTCGCTGCGTTCGTCGGAGGATTGCGACAAGAGCGCCGAGGCCAAGTTGGCCAAAGTGGCGCTGACCACGATTTCATTGTGGTTTATGGCCTGGACGCCGTATTTGGTGATATGTTATTTTGGTTTATTCAAGATCGATGGATTGACGCCGTTGACTACAATTTGGGGCGCCACATTTGCTAAGACCAGCGCCGTTTACAATCCGATTGTGTACGGCATAAGGTATTGTTCAAAGGACTGACTGATTTGTTTAATTAAATTTATTTCAAAAATTCACATTCATTTTCAGTCATCCAAAGTATCGCATTGTTTTGAAGGAAAAGTGCCCCGTGTGCGTTTTGGGCTCAACCGAGGAACCTAAACCGGATGCGCCTGCAGCCGATGGACAAACCACGTCAGAGGCCGAGTCGAAGGCTTAAGTCGAACACGAGTGAGTTTGTTCATCAGAAATATTACAATAAATATAAATAGTTAAAGCCGCAATTGTCATTTTAATTGACCAAAAATAAAAAAAAGACGAAATTGTGCAATTATCTTGAGAAGATACAAAAATGTAAAAAAAAAATAATTATAAATAGTAAATCTAAAAAAGTTATAATAAATACTAATAGTATGCAGAAATTCGCGTTTCAGTGGTTTAATTTGTTTTAAGTTAAACTTTAAAAAAATCAAGAGACGGATTTTTTAATTATTTTTTTAAATATTTAAATTATCACAAAAAACTTTACTTAAAATATAATTTAAAATTTTTTGAATTCTTTGCCAAAATTTTCTACTTTAACATCCCCAGAGATACATTCTGCGCCATGGCGTAGCAACTTCTGCTTGTCGTATGTTGTTTGTTTGTTTGCCTGTCTGTCCTACGTTGCACATCGAATGAACATTTTCCATGCCAACTGACGCAGTTGAACTGAGGCATAAGTCAAATATTTGGTAACCCCACAAGAAAACTGTCAGCAGTCAGCGGTGCTAAGGAAAAATATTTTCTTTTTTCCCGAAAGTTTACTTTTGTGCAGGTTTTACACGCTTTTCCATGGCGCCAATAACGAAAATGTTGGTTTTTAGTTTGGTGCAGTAAATATTGCGCACAACACGCAGGAACCGGAAGCAATCAAAAATGAAAGAAAAAAACAACTGGTAAGAAATTTACTTCAGTTCGGGCAAAGCTTAAATATCCGACTAAAACAAGATTTTAACACATTTCATTTCAATGCCAACATTTTGTTAAGGTCGACAACGCATGTCAGAACACAATATACCCTACGGTCTGAGCTAGCGCTTGGTGTAGAGTATAGAAAACAAATCAGGCATGTAGGCACAGTTTTTTTAATTTTCTGGGCTCTATTTTAAGATATATATTCCTTTTCCAATTCAATCCATTTAAATCATTTTGAATTGAGATTCGTTGAGGCGTGGATAAAACTGCAAATACTAAAGACTTAAGGCTTAAACAAATATCCAAATTGACACGCAATGCAATGCACTATCATAAAAGAAAAAACTCAACAACAACAACTAAATTTAAACACGCAAACTATTTCAATTCTGACATACGAGCCGACACACGCAGACACGCTTTTATCAACAAATCGAAATTAATTGATTCGTATTTCGATGGAAATTTAAGCTTCAACTAAAAACAGACAAAAAAAAACTGCAAACCTTAGAAATGCAGATTGCCGCCTGCAGCAGCAACAGCAGCAGCAGAAGTTTTCATATAGCAAAATAGTAAAATAACAAGCGTTGTTAAAATTCCAAAAAAAAAATAATAAAATAGAAGCAGAATAGCTTGAAAGCAAGTGTTAACGAATGAGTTTGTAGTTTGTTGTTGCCTTTATAAAAAATTCAAATCACGTTTGCTCATTGTGGAAGCTTGTATCTATGTACGAGTTCATATATTATGTTATTGTTGTTGCTGTTGTTGTTTTTATGAGTTCGAATTTTGTCTGTGTGGGCAATTTTCACACGCAAATCACCATGGTTTAAAATTGTAAGCGGATCAGGAAAATAAATGTATGCAAAGAATTTCGGAATAATCGAACAGATTTCGATTTAGCCTTTTGAAACTAAAATCAATTACCAAAAAACTGTTTTTGAGTATAAGAAAAATAAGAAACTTCCAGTTTCTGTAAATTGATTTCTTAAGCTTTTTAGTCTTTTAATTGTGAAATGCGAATAAAAACTTTAAAAATTCCATTTCAAGTTTGAAATGGATTCACTAAATCATTTTTAGCTTTTAGATTTGAACTACAGTCCACTCTACAAAATGCCTCCAAAAAAAAATAGGAGTATGAGCTTGTGTGCCTCTCTAACAAGTGTATTACGAGTATTCTGTTTGCTTAGATTGGCAAGCTACACGGGCCTTGTACAGCAGCTGACGTCGTTGCCACCTGCACGCATTCATTGCCCAAAGCTGGTCTATTGCATGGTATCGCAATATATGCTTAAAATGATTGCTGCACATCCGCTTCCGACAAATTTAATTCAAACGTAACCGAAAAATGCCCGAACCTCCTCAATCAGCGTTAGTGTGGGTGTGTTTGTGTATGTAACTGTGTGCACGGCTTTGGTCTTTTTGTTACTGATTTTGTTGTAGTTTTTCTTGTTGTTGATGTTGTTGGTGGTGGCCACACTGTACATTTCGTTGATGATCGTTGGGTAAATTGCATTTGCGGTCAGTAAACTGCAACGCCATGTGGCATTTGCCCTTTCAGCGGTTGTTGGTGTATGACACACCCTATTTTTTTTTTAATTTTAATTTTTTGGTTTGGTTTGGTCGCTTGATGCCATTGAGGTTGGTTCGTTCGTTTTGAATATCCGCTCGGTTTCATTTAGTTTTGCTTTTATTTTTGATTAAATTTTGCTAAGAGAGTTGAATTGCGAAAAGTTAAAACGAAATAAAAAAAAACGAAAAACATTTATTGAACTGAGCGATGGTGTTGGTGGATTAGGGTCGAAATTACACCTACAAATTTTATTGAAAAAATTATTTTGAAATAACTAAATTCTATGTACATGCCTCGCTTTGGCTATTAAACGTGAAGTCTTCGAAACTTCAAAGTTTTACTATTGTACCTTCGAAGTGTTGGCTAAAATCACACCGAAGGGCTGAAAATCGCCAGCCCTAAATTATATATTATTATACCACAAATTATTATTTCCGTATTTTGTCTATACAACTATAACGGTTTCTATATAAGTACCTAAAATTTGGTATTTGTAAAATGTTGCACGTACAGAACTTTAACCTATGCATATTTTTTAAACTAACTTTTTAGTGATTTATTCATTAATTTAGTACATATTGCCAGAATTCTATCAATAAACTGACTTTTACCAACATTTCGACCACCTTCCGCTGTTACATAGACATTGCCAGTGTGGCCACTTTAGCTCTAGTGTTGCCACATTTTTGTTGCTGCATATATCTCACTTTTTCTCTGATGGTTATTCGTCGTTTGCTATGTTAAACATTGCAACTATTTTTGTTATTTTGTTGTTGTTTGTTTGTTTAATGCTTTTGTCTAATATTCAGCATTGCTTTTAATTAAACAAACAATCGTATTTGGCATCATTTTCATTTTCATTTTGTGTGATGTGATTTTTCAATTTATTCTCACAATGGAACACATTTTGTGTTGTCAGTTTGTGTTTTGTCTGCTACCAAACTGGAGGATGTACAATGCTGTCTATTTGGGTTGATTCCCGGTTGTTGCTTTTTGTTCGTCTTTTGCTGCTCTAAATCTGAAAGCACCCAAAGAGGTAAATGCTAAAAGTCTTAAATTAAGGCAATGCATAAATCAAGTTGATGGAATGATCTTTAATTAAAGTCATAAAATACACACAAAATACTTCAGACAATGCGAGAAAAAAAAAAAAAAACGATATTGTTTGTTTATCTGAACCCTTTCAAATAAAAGTTGTTGCTTTTCAAAAGTTTGTTGGTAAATATTTTGAAATCATAAAATGAAAAATTTTGTTTATATTTTATTTTATCAAATGTGCAAATTTTGTATTTATAACAAATTTCGCTTGGTTAACAATAACAACAGAAACAAAAACATGAACACACAACATCGCTGGATTTTGGTCAATTAGGGTTCATAGAACACGCGCCGAACTTTTCAACTAATCAGGCCGCTTCAAGCCACACCCACAAAATTCAAAACGAACGGCGCAAAATTCGAAATTTTTTCAGTTGTGGCTCAATTTCTATGCTTAAGCGCACAATAAGCCGATCAAACTTCATTAATAATACTTTGGTTTTTTGTGAGTGTTTTTGTTGTTGTTTTTGCCTCTGCCGTAAAAAATAATCGACTCGAATCGCGTACAAAATTCGACTATAATTAATTGTTGCACACAACGTTGGACGCCGCGTGGATTTACGTATTTAAGCCACTTCGAAAATGGAAAACAAAACAAAATCGGAAAAGTATTTTCAAAATGTTCGAATGTATTGCAAAGCTGTAGTTACTCGTATGTGTTTCCGTTTAGTTCTGTTTCCTGTAAAATGGCGTCCGACGGTTTTGTGCTATTTTGCACTGAAATAATAAACAAACAAATCCGTAAAGTTTTGAAATGCGACACGGAGGCTGGATCAATAATATTTACACTACGCAGATGTATACAGATGTATGCCACACCGTGCGACTAGAATATAGATTTGACATATTGGTCGTATTGATCGTTAGTATACAAAAACAATATGACGCACAAATATCAAATTACCCGTCCCTACGTGTGTCTGTATGCGTTTGTAAGCGTATTAGTTTTATTTGGACCCTTCCGGGTGATAGAAATATTTAAATTTAAAATGCGAAGCATTCAGAATACTTTTATGAGTTTTTCAAAAAGTAGTAGTAAAAATTTTTTAAATGACAATAAAACTTTACAACAGCAATACTTGCTATTGCAATAAACTTTTATGAACACTTTACGTCTGTATGTACGAGTAGTTACAATTTTTTTGGTTTTGCTTTTGAAATTAATAAAACGTATTGCAGCATTCAACTGACTGGATACATTCCGCTTAAATTAAAAGCAAACAACATGCTTTCGTAGCCTTATTATTTTGGGGTGCAGAAGGATAACAAGAAAGAAGGTGTGGCAGAAAGAAAGTGAATGAAGAAAGAAAGAGAGAAAGAAAGTAAGAGAAAAACGGAAGGGAGCGGAGGGTTGGGAAAATTACAAACGCAGTCAGATGCAGCAGCAGCTGCTCAAAATGACTTTGTTGGCAACGAAATGTCCTTGAGCAAGCTTTGTGAAGGACATTGCGGTGCAACAGGTGCTCCCCAGCTAATACTGCTGCCGTTTGAAAAGGCAAACGGACGTCTTGTGTCTGTGTTAGTTGGTTTGTTTGTTTGTGGCTGTAATGGTTTTCTTACTCTGTGCAGTGCAATAATAGTAAAATGTTGTTATTGCAGTCAAAGGATATTTTTTTAAATGTTACTTAAGCTGAACACTTAAAATCTAAACGAAGAAAATGCATTGGAAATTCATTAAAGACTTTTATGACACATTTTGCTGTTTTAATTTACGTCACGAATATGACAAGTAATTGAAAATTTTATATGTATAAGAAATTCTTTGGAAAATACTAAATATGGAAAGTAAAATTATTACGACAGGAAAATATCTAGAAGCTTTTTCACAATGAGTTTTTTTTACATATGAGCAAATTTTCCAACTTAAAAAAAACAAACGCGAAATGTAATATAAATTTTCCGAATATTTAGTTTATTACCAATAATACATTTTACTAAGTTGTACAATATACTTCGCTTACATGGATCACACATACAGCCACGCGAAAAATAATGTCGAAAACTAACAAATATAAATGACACCGTTGAGTGCAACTGCTGAGCGCGAGCATCCGCCGCGCTGAGTTGTGGTTACTTGGCGCGCAATACTCGCAGGCGGTATCCTACGAGAAAAATCCAAGCCAAGCCAAAGCGCACACCGACCAACAACCAAACCACAAAACTAATACCAACGCATAAGCACGCATATACACATGCTGCACAGCTTTAAAAATGGCGCACAACATGGCGTCCACAGCGGCATTAACGATTGCTTCATTGCAGCTTCTGTTCGTTGTTTTTTTTCTTCCATTTCTTTTCTGTTGTTATTGCTTGTTGTTTTATCGCGGATTCTTTTGTTTTATTGCTTTGCATCTTAAAACTGAAAAAGTGCAACTGGAAAAATTTGCCCGCATTGTTTGGCGCTGCGATTGAAAATTGTGGAAAACTTTCTTTAAACAACGTCGCAGTTGGTTTCTATTTTAACATTTGCAGTTCTCCTAAACACAATTAATAAATGATGCGGTGCGGTGCGGTGCGGTGCGGTGCGGGAGCGTTAAGAACAAAAGTTGCACATTTAAGCCAAATGCGCAGAGCATTTGTTCCATTTGTAATTGTTGTTATTGTTAGTACGATTGTTGTTTTGTTGTTAGCTGCACTCATTAATTTTGATTAGAGCTTAGCGTTGCATTTTTCTTGCCAAGTGCAACCTTTTTCGGAGCAGTGCCATTGAAAAATGTTCGTGGTTGTATTTTAAATAAAGCTTGTTTGAATTCTGGAACAACGTTTTGTTTGGGCAGACTAGTTTTGTCAGCGGTTCGTTGGCAATGTGTAAGAGCGTTTCATAAAATTAAACGGATATTAAATGAAATATAAAAGTGATTATTTTAGGAATCTGTATTCTAATGCGTTATCGAGCGTGTATTACCTCCGCCGAAAAAAATAATTGTTTATTTTTAACAAACTGAAGTGACGATGAATACTCTGCAAGCTTAAAGTAAGCTATATTTTTTATTGAAATGAATTAATAATTTTTTTTGGCTGTATATACAACTACTGAAATACAAAATTATTCGAATCCGTTACAATTAATTTGATTTAGCGTCAGAGTAGCGCTCGCTTTTCATTCCAATGCGACGGCTGAGACATTTCAAATGACGTCGTGCATTTTTCAGTTTGAAGCTGACAGCTTAACAACACTTCTGCATTTCCACTCTTATCGTCGTCCACTGCAAATGGCGAGCACTGCATGGTGTCCAACATGCAGTATGGAACATTCCATCACCGCCGCTGATCGACCAACCGAGCAACCAACCGAGACATCTCATACGGCTCAGCAGGGATGCATTGACACATTTTTGCCATTAAGCTGCGCCGTACTACATCAAAGAGTGTCAGTGTATCAGGCGACCACACATCGTGAACACTTTATAACAACAACAACAATAACAACAACCGTAACAGTATCTCAAATACACAACCGACCCTCTTCTGAGAGTTTACACTGTAAAAGTTTTTTGTTCATATTGCTTTGTAAATGCTTTTCCAAATGAATTCGCAAATGATATCGCTAGCGAATCGCTAATGACACAAAAATTTATGAGGCTCGTGAATGCATCGGAAAAGCTATTATTTTATGAATCGCTTTTAAGATTCGCTAACGAGCGTAGTTTACCTTTAGGCCGAGTTATCAGTATTGATTCATAAGCATGTCGCGTTTTTAAATCAGGTGCGATTCATTAATAAAATCGTTTTTTATTCACATGATTTTATTGCTCAGATTATTTTCGGGCGAACTATAAAATCAATGAATTAAAATATTCTATTATATTATGAACAAATGAGTACTTTGCTTTCAATACTTTCAATAGAGAATTTGTCCGGTGTACTTGTTAAATGTACGTGGGCGTCATGTTGCACTTCCCAATTGACGATTGTCAATAAATCATGACTTTTAGCTCTGACATGAGAATCAGTTTTGTTGCTGCATGTCTGGCAAAAATATTGGAATGTGTCGTGTGGGAGTTTTTTTCTGCGCTTATTGCGTTTTAAGAAATCTCATTTGAAGAATTTTACTTTTATATATGAACTTAAGTTTTTGTTGGTTTTAGAATGATTTTGTTAAAAATCGCCTTAAAACTTTTAGAAGTTCGAAAATAGCGAAACTTTACTTTTTCAGTTTTAATTGCGAAATGCCATTGAATACATTTGAACGAAATTGTTTACTATTATATATGGAAAAATCAAGAGAACATTAAAAGTGTATGACACAGTTTTCGAAATATTGCTTTAAATCTAAAAACGTTTGAAAACGCCCACTTAACTAAAAATATTGGGCCAACAAGCCAACAACCAACAGCAACTTGGGGAAAGTTGATAACAACTCCTTGAAATATGCTTCAATTTCCGACAAAGCATAAAAGAAGAATAATACGTAAACAAACATAAATAACGAGTAAACGAACAAACGAAGAAGTGCAAGAATGAAATCAAAAGGCAAATACAAATAAAGCGAAAACAATAAAGACAGTAGAAAAAAGGATATACCAAGGACACGGAGAATACAAGTGCAAAGTTCGTACTTTTGTATGTTTGTTTTTGGTGTTTGTCTGTTGTTGTCTTAGTTGTTGTAACTGTCTGTTTTGCCAGTGTGAGTGTTGTAATAATGAATGTGTAAAAACAACAATAACAACAAAAACAACTACAAACATAAAAAAAGCAATTACTCACGCAAAGGCAGGCGCATTATTTTCATTTCCGGTAAACTTACGAAATTCATTAAATCCGAATAAAGTGCCTCTTCATTTCTGCTTCTTCTTTAACTTCTTCTTCTTATTCTTATTTTTTTTTCAAGCTCCTCCTCTTTCTTATACCCTATTGGTACTTTCGATTGAGCACATACTAAAGTCATTTTGATGCCTGGCTTTGTCCTCCTCAAGTAGCTGCTGCTAATCACGCAAACGTTTTTCTTTTGTTTTCTTTTGTTTTGTTTTTGTTCGGCCTCATTGTTAAATGTTTTCTTTGGGTGCCGCACACAACTTCTCAATTGTTTCAATTATTTTTGCGTTTATTTACATTAACTTTTCACTTTTCCTACAAAATCCCATTGAAAAGCGAAAGTTTTGTACTACATTTTCCGGATGATTGCGAGGAGGCGGTTGAGTCGATTGACTGAAGCCAAAACAATCGCAAGTTTGTTATTAAGTAGCAGAGAAATTGGAATAACGTCGTAATGGGTTGCCATTTTAATATAAGTTCAAAATAAACTTTTCAGTTGAGTTTATTTTTTTTTTGTGCAAGTGATTTCGGAATTATTGCAGAAAGAAGCACTTATCAAATTCAAACTGAGGAATCGATTTGATGGGCGAGTGTTTAACTGATAAGAGAAGTTGTCAAAAACCTAAGCAAATATTCTATCCTAAAATTTTTAATTGAGTGGATTTGTTTTTAAGCGACTTTTCACACAAGAAAAATATTTAAAAAAGTTAATCAATTTTATTCATATTCGTTTTGTGTAAGAACAATTTCGAGTAAGCGGTTATTCGATTTACTCGATCTATTTTCTAATTCTGCATTTAAGTTTTTTTATTCTATAAATAAGTTTAGAATCCAGAAAGATTAACTTTATTTCCTCGTGCGTTTTTCAACGTAATTTGACTGCAAAGTTTCTTCGCACTAAAATCGATGAGAATCAACGCTGCGCACAATCGAATGTGATTTCATTTCCATATTTCCGCTGAAATTGAATAGCTGCAGTTTTCGTTTGTTGTGCTACGCTAATTCAATATTTCCCATGAACTTGAGTTCTCATTGCGAATGCATATTTTCACGTACACATACTAGCATACATATACGCTTGTGCTTGTGTGTGTGTTCGTGTATGTGCTGTCTATGTCATTTGCGTCAACAATTCGTTGTCATGTGCGGTTGCCTAATTCGAATTGCAACGAAGGAAAGTGCGAATTGAAAATGTAAATGGATTCGTGCAGAAAAGGAAGGATAGCAGGATGGAGGAAGGCCGCCAGCACAGCCCATCACAGCACAGCACAGCGCAGCTCAACTCAGCTCAGTCCAATCAATTGAAGGTTCCTCTTTCACTGTCTCTATCATTTCATTACATTTCACTTCTCTTTGATATTTTCGAATTGGAAGAAGCATCATCATTGAAATGTGACACTTACAAGCAACTTTATGGCATCACAACAACATTGCAATGCCGCCAGTCATTGAAATTATGCAGACACAAAACACAGTCGATTTGTTGCTCTGTTAGTCAGCAACAATTTTATTGTTGTCAGCAACAATTTCAATGCTACGATTGATCACGGAAAAATTTTATTAGATCTTAATAAAAATAATAAAGTCATTAAAAGTCATTAAAATAATATTCAATGTTCCGGTTCCTTTTATATTTTGGAGATTTGGACAGTAAGAAAAATTGCTATGACACCTTTTTAATTTCGACTTATTTTTGGGAGTCTCTGTGCTGTATCGATTTTATTATCTGTGGTCAATTTGTGTAATTGTTCCCGGTTAGTTTAGATTATGCTTAGGTTATGGTGGGAGAAGACGCAAGCTTCATCTTAACATAGGCCGTAAAGTAACATCGGATTGTATGATATATCAAATTATAGATTTAAATAAAATCTTTAGCTTTTACTTTGAAAAACATGTATTTATTTAGAAGAATCATTATTTAAAAGAGGAAGTACTGAAAGATACAAAGTAATATATTTAATCTGAGTTCGAAATTTAAGTGAACTCCGTTGCATTTCCTTCAAGAATAACTTGCCGCTTCAAGGAACGAACTTTAGCAAACGTTGCGTACTGCCAAATTGCATTTTGTATTTGCCACGCACAAATATGCATATTTCCGTTTGAATTTTTGCGACTCCTGCTGCTACTGATACAGCAGAAAGGAGAAAAATGCCAGCGACGGCAAATAACGACAGCAGCAACAGAAACGGTTAGCAGCAAGCAAGACGATGATGCACGTGTACCGCAATAGTGCCAAACAAGGTTGCCACACAATATGAAAATACAATTTTCCTGCATTTGAAATAAACTTCAGGAAAAACGGAAGCGAAGCAGCAGATGCGACACTGAACTACTCCGATGTCGCTACTCACAATCAGAGTGCGACATGAATCAGCGGCTGCAGCAATAAACACACAGGAAATCATGTTGATGACAACGACGACGACGACGAGTATGATGATGTGGTGCGGTGTGGCAGGATCATTGCTGACAAAAACTTGATCAAGTTCACTTCTCTGCTGTCGTTTGGCATTCACTTGTGCCGTGCAACATTGGGGCAGAGATTAAAGGCGAAAAATCGCTGGAAAAAGAAAAACAAGCAAAATAACAACACCAGCAGCAACAGGGAGCAGCAACAGCGGCAGCTGAAATTGTGCCACTGACGTTAACTTCATTTGGCCGTAACTCAATATCGTGGCAGGCAGTGGCAGTGACAGTGGCAAGCAGCAAATAAGACATTAACAGAGCCACAACTCGCTTTCGCACGCGCTGCATAAATCTGAATGCATAAACTGCGTGTGCGCATTTTTTTGCTGCGTGTGGATTTTCAATTCTGCATGTTAGGACATGATGCAAATATGCGATTCGCATGCTGCAATGTTGCAAGTACTCATAACAATTTATTCACTGGTTTCAACATGTGAAATCCGCTCTTTAAAGTCACTCAACTTAAGTATTGGAAGCTAATTTTTGGATTGGTTAAACAAAAATATTTATTTTCAAATAAGAATTTAAAAATTGTTGCTGTAATACATTGATGAAATTTAAAGAAATAATGCATACATTGAATTGTTAATGCAAAAATACATTTTTATTGATATACGCAAAAAGAAAAAAAAATGGACGCAATTGAGTGTCGAGTAGTAGTTACAAAAATAATCGAAATAAAATAACTCACCCGACAGAACAATCACTAAACCAAACTGTCAACATTTCGACGAGCGATGATTGCTCGATTCTCCTTTTGAAATTATCATAATTGCGAAAAAAAAAACACAAACGCACAAGGCGACATTTGAAGAACCTTTCCGAAGTTGGCCCGTTCCTCCGTTCGTTCATTTGCAAAGGATTCAATTATATATTTGGACATTGTAAGCCAGCAGCGGGATAACTAATAATAAGAAGGTGAACAAGGACAACGACGACGACACCCACAAATGACAAAAGACAATGCGGAGAACAATGGCGACTCACAAATTGAAATTGAGTGTCACTCCGTGCATTGAACTGAACCGAACTAAACCAAACTGAAACAGAATGAAATGGAACGCGAATACTCGATGACACTGTCGCATCGCCAGTCGCAGCAGGAGCAGAACTTATTTGTTCTCATATTGCAGAAAAAAAAAATCTGAACCTGTGTGACACTTGTGTTTCATCGCTGATAACATGAACAGTCAAGCGGCAGGATCAAAAGGAGTGGTTAAGAGCAGCAATTTCAAGTGTTATGTCGAACTCTCGGCTGCAGAGTATCTTATTAGATGAATGCAAGTAAACAAATTTATTGAAAATAAAATATTTTTCATGTAAACTTAACAAGAATATTTAAAAAAAACCATTGAATAACTTTTTCATAAAAATCTTTGCGAAAAAAGATTAAAACAGTTTCCATTTATATTTCCACTTTCCTAACCGCTTCTAAGTACTGTCTTAAATTTTGTTAAATTTGTGTAGCCATCGAAGTGCTATGCACTGCCCTCCCTCCCTTTATTTTTTTTGTTTTGTTATCGTTGTCCTTTGGTCGCTCGTTCGCTCGGTCTGTGTCGCGTCGTTATCGCTCTCCTAGCGCTCGTGTCAATGCTTTGAATGGTCAATTAAATTCAACTGATTCACTTTTCAAATTGAAATGTAATTGGGACTTTTGAGCTTTGGCAACGTTTCTGGGTTACATCATTTCAAATGATTTCCTTTTTCATTTTCATTTTCTTTGTTTTTTTTTTATATGTATGTGCATTGATATTTGACTGGCGGTTGTCGTTTAAACGGAATTGCTTATGTCGACTTCCGCTCTGGCATGAGTCGCTTTATAAGCGTGTTCGTATGTCTGCATAAGATTGTATTTGTATGTCACTTATCGTGTTTTTTTTATATTATTTTGCCAATTTATTTTATGGCTTATGATGTTGAGAACAGAGATTTTAGCAAAACTTTGTCGCGTTGAGTGTTTTATGACGCGTGCTGTGCTTAATGTGAGCGTCTTTTGAGCTTGTTTTGAGCTCTAAATCCTGCCGGGATATAAATTGTTGCAAAATTTGTCATGTTTTTGGCTATCGTTTCCCTTTTTGTTGTAGTCTTTTTTGTTTCTAGGCAATATTAATCAAATTTGAGAGTTATTACACCATGTCAACTTGAGGCTAAAAATGAAAACTTTTCACATATGAAAGATGATATGAGCAAAATTATAACTACTTTAAAAAACATGTTCTTGCCCATTCTCTACAAAATTAACAATATTTTAAATTTTTTTCTCGTTAAGCAACACCATTTTCGATCCTGGAATTACAATTTAAGTTTAGACTACAAAGTTTTTAATTGTATTAAGCAAATTTTTAAAAACAACCAACAGTGGCTCAAACAAGAGTGTTAATTAACACAATAAGTTTTTAATTGAAACAATTTCAGTTTGAGAGGCTTTTCGAACAATTAACATTTAAACAAATTTCTAAAAACAATTTTAGAAAACTAATTTTTGTCCGCATTGGAACTCACAAGTTCTAAGTTCTAAATCGAATGTCTTAATCCACATTTTTGTAATAAAGCCATAATAGACTCCACACTAGCAATTGATTTTATCTTTATGCTGCAAATAAATAACTTTTCTCTAACTTTGCTCCTGCGGGGGCTGCGCACTTACGATTCAACTTGCCACTCAACTGCTCGCTGACAGTCGGTCGTCTCGTTGACACGGCCTGCCTAAATGCTGGCTCTCGGCTCATGAAAGTAGTCCAGCGGCGCGCGTTATCGTGGCCCCATAACGAGGCCAATTGAATTATGTGTGCTATGTGTGTGTGTGGGTGTGTGTGTTTGGTGATGATGCCAGCGTGGATCGCAATGGTGCGCAAAATAATTATTGCTCAATTCAATAAATTAGACAAATTATGCGAGGCTGATAAAGTTGAACATTTCCCGCTTTTAGATAATTTTGTCTTTAGTCTGTGAGAAACCTTTCAGTGGCCGCTTCCGCTGTTGATTTGCCAACGGAAAGTTTCGCCAGCGCATAACAAAGTTTTGCCTCCAAAGAAATGATATGCTACAGCGGCGGCGGTGGCGGTGGCGGTGTCGGTGTCGGTGTCGGCGGCACAATTTAGTATAATTAATATTTCCATTTGATTGGCTGCCATTGTGGGAATATTTATGCTCGTCGCTTGTAGTTTCGATAGTTTTTGCGAATTTTTTTGTTCAAACATAAATTTTGCCAATTAGGCAAACTCTTGTTCCCGGCAATTAACTTGAGCTGTGTTTTGCTCCACAAACCTTAATAATTACGACTCAGTTGAATTTGTCGTTCAAATACAATTCAGCTGATAATGAACTTTATCTCTTGTAATCTCAGCTTTGCTCGATATTTAAAGACACATTGCACAGCAGTGCATTAACCCGTTCGGGTAACCTAAATAAGAAATTTATGACGTGCTATTGGTGGTCGCTTTGACCTGGCTTTTAAGGTCTTAGCACATGGCAAACTGCACTTTAATCAATAACTGATTATGTTGGGTTGTGTGTGCCTGTACGAGTATATGTGTATCTGTGTGGGTAATCTTCATTTTGCATGCATTTCAAAATAAGCTCAGCAGCTGTAAGCGTATTGCTGCTTAACAGATCATTACGGACGCTTGCTTGTTTGCTGCCTTTGGTCGAATAGTTCCATCGAGTACTTAATTCGAGTTAAGCGCTGAGGTTGTTGTGATTTGTTTGTATTTTGAACTGCATGGGTGTGTAAATGTGCCTTTGTATTAGTAACTCTAGCCAGAAAAACGTTCTTATTGCCAAAGGGTAAATTGACCAGGTTAAATACGGTATAAAACGAGTCGGCTAAAATTCACTAAGCGATAAAGAGATAAAGAGTTCTATTGGCTTTTGGTGATTTTCCAAAAATTGCACATTAATTATATTGAAAATTGTTTGACTGCTTGCTATTAAACGCTTCGAATACACCTCGTTTACATAATATAAAAAAAAATAATAATAAAGTAAAGGAGTTTTTGTCTTAATGTGTGCAAACTTTAACCCTTGGCTAACAGTTTATGAAAACAAACACACATACACCATCTCATCACCTTTATCTGTCTTCATTAGGTTTATAAAATATTTACTCCTTTGCTTGATTAAGTCTTTTACAACCTTCTCGAGCGACAACGGCGGCATCAAAATACCGACATCACATTTGCACAATTCTACAATTTCCCCAGTAACTGTTTTCCTGCCGCTGCCGCCTACTTCTTTGTCTGCTCCCCTTCATACTATTGCTATATGGAGTTAAATCTCCATGCCTCCTGCTTCTACTCGACTTAAAGACAGACAGACAGACAGATAGTGAGCCAGTCAGTTAGACAACCAACCAACCAACCACTCCCCTCTGCTCAATTATTCATAATTTAATCTACCGCAAGTGTCAGGCTATAAGTTATGCAAATCCATCAGTCAATTGCGTTTCCATTTGTACTGGAACTACTACGCCAGAACACGAAGTTAAATACCCGCCACAGTGCCACCTGATATACCGCCTTGCCGCCACCAAAGCCTCTGTTGTCTACGCCGCCGACTTCGCCACAGCTGAGAGAGCTTTTGTGGGGCTGATGCTTATTTATTAAATTATTATTATCCTTGCAGATTGCAAGAGGCGTCATCCTCGCTGATTATTGCAAACAATAGAAGCAACAAAACATGCAAATTGTCTAATGTGTTTTTGATTCGCTTGTCAGACAACGACAACGAAGAAGAAGAAGCGCAAGCAGCAGTAGCAGTACAAAGTCGTTATCCTGCAATATCCTTTAAACATTAAAATTGTGCTGCGTGTGACTCGAACTTAGTGAAATGCATTTCAGCATTTTGCGAATATTTTCCACATTTAACAATTTAGCAATTTTGGCTGTGCTGCGGTAAGCTGCGATCGACGTTATTTATTTAAGTCTATTGTAATAGTAGAGCGGTTGTGGCTGCTTAATTGCATTTTCGCTTTCGCATTTGTGCGGCGAGTATTTGTTGCACGCGCGCGTGCTCTTCGGTATTTCCAACCGTATTGTTTGATGCAATCTAACAAATAAACGCGTTATTGACGCGCTCTGTAAAGAATTAGTCCGCGGCTTCAGTGTTGTGCACTTCTTAATACCGACTTGTGAACATAAAAATCTTTATTTGTGAGAAACAAAAGTTGACCTTGAATTTTCCTTTTCCAAAATTTTCCTGGGTCCAAAATCAAATCATTTTCTTCTACGGCAGTATGAGTATGTAAAATTTCAGTTTAATATCTCTTATGGTTCTGACGCTTTCGTATTAATAAAAACTAAAAAAAAAACAGATGTATGTATATATTTAGGTTCAAAACTTATTTTCGATCAAGTTTCTGTTCTTATGACTACAAATCGCAGTGGAATATATTAAGTATAATCTTTTGACGGACATGAAACGAAATTCTAATGGTGAAGCGTAGACTGGATTTTAACCAGCTTTAACCTCTTTAATACAAAGGTGACAACCAACACTGTTCGCACTTAAACCACGCAATTTCGACTACAAAGAATTTTCGATTTCGATTTGAAATTTTTTGGAGTTTGAGCACAGGTCCTGCGCAATTTCAATGAAAATGAAAATCGAAATTGGAAATTCTTTCGCTGTGTACGAGTATGTGTAAAAGTTTTTGTGTGTTTGCAAGTGCGATCGAGCAAATTGAATGCAGCCAAACTAACAAACAAGCGAACAAAAAAGTTTATAAAAGCCATTTGCGTGATTGCGCATCCGACACGACTTCCCAAAACTAAAAACTAAACTCAACGAAAGAGCAGAGCAGAGCACAGCGCTGCGTCAACAAATAAAATCAACGAATGCACAAAACGGTGCACAAGCTCGAGTTTTTTTCGATACCAAATTTTGCAGAAAATAGATTCCAAACATCACGGACGGACGGACAGACAAACACACCTAACAAACGTACAAGCGAACACACGAACGGTATATCGAAGTTTGCAGCGGCTACCTCAGAGACAGGAAGACGGTTGGTAGCATGTGCTGCATTCGGCGTAACGCATCAAACATGTGCCGTGCTTGTTGCCTTTCGATTGTAAACGTTATCGAGCGTTTGGAGGGATGCAAACTATTTTAAAGCGTTTTGTGGTGTGCAATAAAAAAAATTTACATACGCGTCTTTTGCTGCATACAAATGTTGCAGTTGCAGAAGTGTTTTGTGTTTGTTTGTTTTATAATAAAATGTATTTATCTAACATGCACGTCCAACAAACATTTTCCTAACTGCGCTCAGCTGTTGCGATATAAGCTTGCTATCAGTTTGGAGAGTTAAAAAAAAACGCGCGTTTATTGAAGGTGAAAAATTAGCCAAGTTTTCGTTTTTACGATGGTGGCATTTCTCTTCTGGGATTTTATAAGCAAGTACGATTTTCATCAAATACTAAAAATTTAAGTTCTAGTCACTTGCTTAAAGCTTAACCCAGAAAACTCAGTGTATGAGTTATTTTCTTAATAGTTTAAATATAAAGATATAGGGTCGATACTTAATTTAACTTAAGTATACATTGGCTATTTTCTAGCAAGCAGCATCTACCAGCGTCCAAATGCCCAACTGACCTTCAAAATAGTCATTAATTTTTATTTGGCAAATTAAAATAAAAACATTAAAAAAATAAAAAATCCATCATCAATAAAACATCATTTCCGCCATTGTTATTTTGTGTTCTCGACCTTGATTTGCGATAATGTTGCACGCAACAGTAGCAGTCGCCGCCGCCGTCTAATCTAACAAATGATGTTGAGGGTTGTGTTGGTTGTGTGACTAGTGGGGTCCTTTTACGGCTTCAACGCCTACCTTAGTGCCACCACTACACTGGACTCGTTCGGGAGTCATTCAACATTTTCGCCAGACGTTAAATAGCCCAAAACTTGAAGATGCCCATCATTAAAGTCGTTCTCTTCGTCTCCCTTGTTCTTATCGTCATTTGCGACCTCTTGTGTAGGAAGCGCCTCTACGATCCGGCGTTTTTGCCTGCGTTGTTCTGCAATGGCTCTATTAGTAATGCCAGTAAAATTAGACAAATGGCTGCTTCTAGTCCGCATGTCCTTCCTTTTTTCATTCTTCATACTTGGCCACAATTTATGGCATTTTGAGCGGCATTTCTTCTTCGATTTTGCCGTGGCGGGCAGCGCGTTTCTTTCACTAACTGCTTTTTTGTTGTTGTTGTTGTTGTTGTTGTATGATAAATGGCGTTTTCTAGACAGCAAGGTTAGCGGCTAAGGTGTGCAGTGAAAAATCTCAAAAATATTGACTCAAAATTCTACACAAGCTACTTAAGTGGCGCAAATCTCTGCGGGCAGTGAATTTCCATATGTGCAGTGGCTGCGTACAGTGACGAGCAAATTTTCCAAATTTATGAAAACCCAAAACCTTTTTTTTTTAATTGTTTAATTCTCAAAGCTTCAAAGGTCCTTAATATACAATATATAAATCCAAACTAAATTATTATGCGAAATTTTTTTATGATAAAACTGAAATGTTCAAATATTTATCGAAATTTGTGAGAATATTAGGAAATATATTTTAATTTAATAATTTATTTGGCAGTTTATTTGACCTAACAAAACTTTTTTTAAGCAAAGCAGACATAATCGTTTTGAGTTTTTATCAGATGGATCCTAAATTCAATGAATTCTTAGAAAATCATAAATTGCTAACTTTAACGCTGTTCCTCGTTACTGTATTGTATGTATATGTAACTGTGTTTGTGTTTGAACAAAAAGAGACATAACAGTTCTGACCTTATGTTCGCCAATATGGTCGTTCGTTGAGTTTCAAAGATGTTTGCAGATTTATGGCGGCCCAATAAAGAGGCCACTAGTGCCAGAGTGCCAGTTAGTTATGGTCAAGTGGCGTCTATTCTAGAATTTAGCGCCATTGAGTGAATGTTTTCATACTCGTGTATATATTGAAATAAAAGCTACATGTTTCTTATACAATTTTTTTTATGATTTTTTATAGAAAAATTAATTTACAAATTTCAAATTCGATTGTTTTCTTTTAATTGAAAATTCAATTGAAAATGAATGTCTTTGGAAACACTTTGCTAGCAACAGCTGCTGCCGACACACACGCACACACAATCTTAACAACAACTTTGAGTAGTAAAACACACACGCACGCACGTACGCACACAAACACACAGTGCAAAATACAATAATTTTCAATTAAAAGTGAGAAACAGAAAATGGCAAATTCAAATTGTGTGCAGCATAGCCGCATAGGAAAAAGTTCAACACGCTTTCAATTACCAAACTTAATTTAATGAAATTATTTTGACGCAATGAAAATTAAGTTTTCAACTCAATTATTTGCGGTGAATAAAGTTTTATTAAATTTACCAACAACATTGGGGCGTATTGCATAGAATTTATAAAATGCAATTTTTACTGTAAACTACTTTCTTGTTAAATTGTTATCAAAAAAATAGCAAAAGATCAAACATTCATTTCAGATGAAGCAACACCTTAATCAGTGACGACCTTAATTTTTGTTTATGATGATTTCTGCAAAATGTCAAACAGTCGCATAAAACCATTTTGATCAACCCAAACCCCTTCCAAAAATGCCAACTGGAAAACACAAAAAATTAACAAGGCCATCAATCTTCATTGCGAACCAAAGAAATCTGGGCAAGAATTCATTTTCATTATTAATGGATGAGAAGGCCAAAAATAAAGGTTAGTCCAGTATCGAATTAAATTTACACAGTATCGAGGTGGCATTGACCAAAGCAACCAACATCAGAAAACCTTAAAGTGTTCGAAGCAAACATACAACTGAATAAGGAAACAAAAGAAAATCAAAATCCGAATCCGAATCCAAAGCCAAAGAAAATCTAAAGAGTCACATTCGAAATCACTCAAGTCACAAATCAAATGAGAAAGTCAAGTTTCTTCAGTTCCGGCAGGAAAAGCCAAATCAAGCGACTTCTGCATATGAGAAAAGAAAAATACAAAAATAAAGAAAAGTATAAAGTGAAAGAAATAAAAATAGAAAGAACTCCATCTAAATAGCTCATCATTATGCATGGCGGTTTGTGCGTGCGGTCGGCACCTGTCGGACACACACACACACGCACACGCAAAGAGCACACATGCAGCCGCATGCTTCCGGCCGAAGGATCAACAAAACAACAAAATGAAAAATTCAACGACAGAAATACAAAAAAAAAAACCAAGAAAACAATCGAAATCGTAAAGCGGAGTAAAATTATACACCAACGGAAACCTCGCCTCGAGCCATTTCACGCAACACGAAACTTTTTTTGTTTTGCATGTTTTTTGACTGTTACTGTTACTGTGTTGTTATTATTGTTGTTGTTGTTTTTGTTGTTGCCTATTGGACATTTGTACAAATACGAAATGCGAAAACAGTCAAACAAAAATACACAAGCGGCAGCACAAGCGCACGAACTACAAATGTCCCAGCATCATTCCACTGCGCCTATCCCAATTCGTTCCCAATACGCACTCGTACACCCCTCAAAATAATTTTGTTATTCAAAGCAGCATTCTGTGCAGGAGCAAGTCTCAACATCCGAAATCTAAGAAAATAGGCAGCACGAAAGTCAAAGTCGTCCCGTCCTCAGTCGTCCTGACATCATTAAATCAATTTAAAACCCTTTCATATGCGAATATTCTCTCGTTTCCTTCTCAGCCCACCGTCGCCTCGGCTTAGGGGCGTCAAAGCGCACGATTGTGGGATTTCCGTACCGTAATCCTGAAGCAGTTTTTTGTACGGCCGCCCACTTACCCACAGAAATTCATCTGCCTACAAACCAACTTGCTGCAGGTTTTGAACCTGCTCAGCTGCGCTGCTCTTCGTAATCCAATACACTTGTGGGTAACGCAAGAAGCTGTTCGATTTCGGTTTCTTCTCTTCCTTTGGAGGCGAGCGAGGCGTTTCAGGTTTGTGTCGTTCGCTGCATCGCAAAACAAATTGAATGGAATGGAAGTGAAGTGAATTTTTAAGTCGGAATGAGATTCTTTTTTTCTCTTCTTTTTAACTGCTACTTTCGGCTATTGTTGTTGTTGTGGCAGTGCTGGCACGTTAAAGTTGCATAAATCATTGGAGGAGTCACTTTAAAGCGGCGCAAAATGTAAATAAGTGGGCTGGGTTGAGTTGGGCTGAGATGGGATGGGCAGGGGTTGGATGGGTTTTGTTAAGAAGAGTGGTAAATTTTAATGTTGGCAATTTGCGAAACATGCGAAAATTTAATTTGAGTAGCATTAAAAAAAGAAAAATTATTTTATTTATTTTACCGAAGTTAAAGTTTTGCTTTTAGGACCACAATTTTAATAAACTGATTCGAATGTCTTAGAGGTATACAATATCGGTAATTTTTTGCAATATTGACATCCCTACCTGTAATTGAAAAAATATTGCCAGTACTTTAAAGCTGCAAATAAAAACAACAAAAAACAAAACAAAACTTTTCAACCGCATTTGCATACATATGAGTTTATTTTTGGAAGTGGAACGTTGGCATACCTAAGCATGAAGCGAACTTGGTCCTCAACTTAGCCACTTACGCCCACATGCGATATCCCTTTGGGGGGTACACAAGGTACAAGGTATCCGTACAAGTACCTATACCTACTTAATTCTTTTGTGAATAATTTTCGAGATACCGAAAGAGTCTTTTAAACGACCTTTTTCGTCTCAAGTTGTGTGCCAACGTGCAAAAAAAAACTTTCAAAAAATGTTTTTTTTTTACACAAAACTCCACAATGAAATGCAAATAACCAAAAAAGTTGGTGGCGCAACAGTATGAAAAAAGAAAAATATAATACTAAAACGAAGCATACTTTTAGGTTGTTAACATTTTTAACGCGTCACGCTTGATTGTTTGTTGCGCAAACAATGTCTGCTTTGGCGAATTTTTGCCGAAAAATTGCGTATTCACATTTTCATAGTTGAACGTGTAAATACAAAGAAGTAAAATATTTACTCGCTATTGCATATACTCGAACTCGTACATATGCGGATCAGGCGTTTATGAGGGGGTCCTTAAATGGAAATTCGAAAACATTCGATTTTCTTTGAATTTAAATAGCAGTAAACGTTATAATAAGGGTATTCCCTTAAACGCGAAAATGCCTCAAAATCCTCAAAACTTCGAAAGTTTGTGAGCCTAAAAGAAGAAATATCAAAAATTTAATGTAATAAAGTTTTCTCGTGGCTCGTAAGTTTCAGTGTTGCCTGCATGTAAAGAAAAAATGCTGATGCCTGCAAATTGTGTTTGTACTATGAACTTCAAAATTGTAGAACAACATAAGCAAATTTTTTGTTTATTCATAAACGTGGTCAAAGGTGCTTAAAATTATAGAAGTTCATTTTTTCTATATACATTTTTTATTAAACAGAAGTTATGAGTCTTGAATTAAAATTTATAAATCATCTCCATAATCGGTTGGACCCTCTTTAATAAGCGACGGTGTCTAAATAAAAGTCTTTCGGCAGTACCATCGCTTCATGGTGCACTTCAGGGTAGAATGTACAATGTAGATATGTACATACATCGAATTTGAATTTGGTATGCTGCTGTTTTTACATTTATGCCCTGACCATGTCCAAGTTCTTTCCCAATGCACTTCTGATGGCATTCGAATACAGATTCGCATACGGATTCCTTTGGACTTTGGATTTGTGGAATTTGCAACTTTTCTCATTTGCAAGATGCGTGCCGCTGCATACTGGGGCGGCAGCGACTACAAACGATGTCCAACTTCTTCATCTGGTTTTTTGTGCTTTGCGTTGTGCAGCACTGTTCGCAGAAATTGAATTCTTGCAACTGTCAAATTGAATTTTTTAGTTCTGAACTAGTTTTGCCGGCCGAAATGGGACAAAAAAGAAATTAAATAAAGTTTCAATAGAAAAAACTGAACAGAAAAGAGGCAAGTAGGGTGTTTTTTTGTTTTGTTTTAGCTAAAGTAGTAAAGGAACCGACAAACTCGATTACGTGTCAGTTCAACATTCACATTCCATGCTGGATGCTGGACGCTGGGTAGTTGAAAACCGAAGTTTTTTGCACTTCTTTAAAAACAAACGAGAAACCGCCCCAGGGGAAACTACTAAAGTAGTTTCTCTTTTTCTTTCAATGTTTTCGTTTCGACACATTCGGTGCGGAACTTATCCAGAGGATGCACAAATTTCAGCCGCACTAGTCGAAAGCATTTCATCTCGCAAATACTTTTATTGATTCGAGGAAATGGTGCGAAATGGTAATGACAGCTTTCATCTTTCGATTCGAATTGTCATTTCGAAATGTGCTTAAAGCAGTAAATAAAATTAAAAAAACGACGTAAAGAACTAAAAAGCTTTTAAAGCAATTTATGTGCTCAGCAGCAAAATGTGCTGCTCTTTTTTTTAGTTTTATTTTTATTGACATTTGGCTTTAGTCCCTGCACAGTTTCCGTTAAAGATTAATTTTGAATTTCAAAAGCACATCAAAAATGGTTGATTTATTCAGCATATACATCCATACATACTTACATACATACATACATACATACATACATACATACATACATACATACATCCATGCATACATACATCAATACATACATACAAACTTACATATACAGCTAAATTTTTCTAAAAAGTTTGGTAAAGCTAAAAGCTCTTAAAATAACACAATTTAAAGAAATAACTTATAAGTTCTTTGACATAAGCTTTTTGAGCTTTACGACCATACATAAAATTCTTTAACAAAATTTTCTTAAATTTTATGCTTGGCGCATTGAACTTATTCATAAACTTGAAGCTTAATATAAAAATGTTTGCTTTAGCTTTCCAATTTTACAACGATTTGGCCGTGCTTCGCTGAGCTTTATATAGTCTACACCTTTGTTAAAGTATTAGTTATTATCTTTGTGTTGTTTGATAATGATGTTCTGTGTGTCAAAAAATAAAAATAAAGAATACATTTATGCTCATGTGTGGGTACGAGTGCAGTTGTTAGTGAGTAAGTGTGTATAAGCAAACAATAAAATGCGATGAAAATACCAGCAAACGAAAAATGATAAAATACAAATAAAAGCAAACAGAAATAAAAAATAAGAATAACTTTGAATTTATTTTGTATTTTCTGAACGAACGACGACGCAAAGGACTTGAATTTGCTTGCGTTTGCTGCTTGGGTCTTTTGTTTGTCTCTGCTGCTGCTGTTGATAGTGTAGCAGAGCTCTACTTGCTGAACATAACCAAAGTTTTATTTTGGGTTTGCTTATAGCCAATACTAATTTAGCAGACAAATCCGGAAAATTCAGAGAATAATTTCGGCATTATTTGAATTTTAAAAAAGTAATAAAACTATTATGTATATAATACAGTCGCGTCTGGGTATAGTGAACACCTCGATATAGCGACCACCCAAATTTTTGCATGGAGTACTTTGATAGTGAACAATCGAAATGCTTTTCAAAATTTGTTTCACTATTTGGAGGATATTCACTAAAATTTTAAAAGCAACTTCAAGCAGATAGCTTTAAAAAGCAAAAAACAAATTATTGATGATGCTGTTATACCAGCACTGCGAAGTCAAGTGTTCCTAAAGTCAATTTCTGAACGCAAGAACAACAAATGTCCACCTTGAAAGAGTGAACAACCCGGATATAGTGAACAGTCCCAGCAATAATTAGTTCTCTATATCCAGCCACGACTGTTTGTATTTTATTTATAGAATATTTTCCTTAAATAATTTTTCCGTTATCAATTTAGTATAGAATAAATTTAGATTTTTGCTAATATATATAATTATATATATATAATTACGATTCAGTCAGATTTAATATAAATAATCCTGATTTTTTAGTGTTCCAAGTATTGGACAGTATGTCGACCAATTATTTTATTTTTAATATTTTCATTTCTGTGTTGATCAGTCAAAGATTTCAAATCACGAAAGTTCAGCTTGAAAATACTCCAAAGACTTATGACACGATTTTAAACGGTTTTATTTATATCCTGCTGTCAGCCATAATTCATATGTCGACTTTTTTCGGTTACTTTTCCAATTTTAAATGGCGCCTTTAACACAATTTTTGCACACATTCGCAACACCACGGTACATTTCATTTTCTTCCCGCTGCCAGTCTTTGTTTGTGTTCTTTATTTGTTTTGTTGGTCTTTTTTAAAGTGGTCTCATAATTTTCGAAAAAAATAAAAAAAATGGAAAAACTTTTCTGACAGTCGTATTAAACTTTTTCTAATCGACATAAAAATAACATTAAATAAATTTAGACACGCATCTTCTGCTTACTCTGCTCTGCTTTGCTTTGCGCTTTTATTTTTTGCGCCGACTGCCAGGACCTTCCTCAAGGACATCTGCTATTTTGTAGCGGCACAAGTTCTTCGTCCCTCTGCTTGTATTTATTTATTTACATTTAATTTCATTCCGTTTCGGTTGCTTTACAACATTTTACATATGCAGAAAATGTTCCAACGAGCACACGGAGGCGGAGGACGAGCTGCTCTCGGTGCTGCTGTGCCTTCAAACGTTGTTGTTGATTTTTCTTTTGTTGGTTTTTGTGTATTTTTTATATGCCGCACTTCGTCTTGTCATCTTTTGCAGCTTTGCTATTTTTTCTCCTTTGTTTCAGCCAGTTTATTTTACTGTTACCGCTTGTCTTAATGAAATGACGTCACTTGCTGTTAATCAATATTTTAAATGTGAATTCATTTTCATATTAGAATTTAATTTCACTCACTCAGAATTTAGATTCAATGCAATGTAGGGTCTCTTATAAGTGCTGAATACAGATTAAATCATTGTCATTAGTTAAATGGATTTTGATCAACGAGATTTATAGAAGTTTAATTTTTTTTATAAACTATTTTCGTCATTAATGTTGATAACTTCTAAATGATCAGTTCAATGAAATGTTCTATTCTATAAAATTAAAACGAAACTCCATTAATATTTTGCTTGTATTGATTAAATTGTTGATATATTATTACAGGCACAGGCACCATTAAAGTTTGACGAAGAACTTTAATAAATATAATTAAAAATTTTATTAAAACAATGAAGTGGTTCTAAAGCAACGTTAAAAATGTATTACATTTACAAACAATTTGGAAACAATGCATTTATTTTATTAATAAAATTAAGTGTCATATTCAAATATTCTTCAAATGAAAAACAAACAATTTAAGACATTATTTAAGTTCAAATTCTTCATCAGTTCTCTTTTTTTTAAATTTTGAGGGCTTTTAGGAGTTGTTAATTTTAAATATAACTAAACATTAAATATTATATTATTTAATTAAAACTAAAGTTTTAACAATATAAAGAAAACAAAACAAAAATTTAACTGCAACAACTTTTAAGAGTTTAAATAAGAGCAGCAAAATGCTCTCTTAAAAAGCGACAAGTCCGAAAAAGCTTTCGGAGTGTGGCTTAATGTCTTTCGAATGAGACAAACGCAAGCGTAAATGTTTGCTGGTCAGATTTGATATCTGCGAAACTTGCTTGGATTACAATTTACATCTAAAATATCAAATTTTGTTGCTAAATATATTTAAAGAGAGTCTGGCTTTTACCCTTAAACTGTATCTGCTTTAGATTATTGAACTACTTCGAGAACTTTTCACGATTAAAGTTCCAAAAAGTTGAATTGAATTTTGAGATAACTTATTCAGAATATGTCAGTAAATCATTCGATTTATCCTATTGCAATTCATAATTTATCCTTTTTCGATATTGATTTTACTTTTAAAATTTTTTGTTTTATATTGAACTAACTTGAATTAACGGGAGAAATTTAACGCGAGTTAATAAACTTTTTAAAAATTAATTAGAAAGTTAATAACTAGCAAAAACATTAACTTGGTTAAATACTAGTTAACTAGTTCGTGCCCAGCTCTGCTTATGCATTTTTAAGGCAAACATTTACAAACTTTTCGTTATGAAATTTTTATAGTCAATATCAAATTTTACCTTTATTGAATTTTGATAGAAAATCGTTGTGTGTGCCAATAATCCGCAAAATTTGATTTGAGAACAAACTTTAAAGGCAGCCACCAGCGCAAGGTAATTGAATTTTAGCTACTTTACGGCTGCTTTAAATTTCCTGCTCCACCGTATTTAAATTTTTCTTTTATTTTCCTCAGTGTCACTTAATTGAAGCTTATTGCGAAAAGGCTTTCAGCTGCCATCGTTGGTGCCCAACAAAGCAGACTATCCATTATTTTCCCTCTTTTCGCTTTGCACTTACAGCGAAAGTGTACCGGGTGGATAGAAAATAGATCTACAATATATCCGCCAAGTAAGTAGCTCGCAACATTGAGCTTTAAATGTAAGTTCAACATTTTTTTTGGTTTCAAACATTTATTAAACTTAATATACCTAAATATTATGGTCAGAACTTAACGGTGGACTTACTTAGCCAGAACTAAACTGAGCATTTATCCAGCGAAGCATCAATAAATTATTACATTCCACCCTGTACAACCGACAACAAAGGAAAAAAAATATTTGGGCAAATAAGAGCAGCAGGGAGTTTGCGGCGCTAAGATAGTTAATAAAGCAACTAAGCGGATAAAAGCTTAGTTCGGGCGCCACTAAAAAAAACCAACACAAACGTTTCTAAATTGTAGAAAATTTGTGTGAAAAATAGTTTGAAAAAAAAGTGCCAAGAAAAATCGCACGAGAAATCAAAGCAAACAAATCTCAAAAAATCAAACACGATTTTGGCCTTTTGGGGGCATTACGAATTTCGCAGCTTAGCTGCCAAAATAGTTTCAAAACAAGAAGGAAAAAAAAACACATGATAAAAAATGCAATTCAAATGAAATTGTCTGTCTGTCTGTTTGTCTGCCTGTCAGCAATTGGCCTCGAAAGTGAAGTTTTTAATTAAGTTTCATCGTAATTGCTTAAACTATTCTTTCGGCTGCAAAATAAATAAAAGAATGCCAACGTTGCCAGAAAACTGTTTTACACCTTTTCTCGCAGTTGTAAAGTGCATTAAAAAAAGAAAAAACTTAGCAAAGAAAATCGATTCTCTAGTTCGCTCGTCTTAAACTGTTTTTTCTTGTTGTTGTTTTTTAAAGCAACTTTTATGCAACTCTTGGCATTTTTACTATTTAACAGAAACAAAGGAAAAAATTAAAAACTGGCCACTTTAAAATTCCGCCCCTTCTTTGAGCGGGAGCGCAACATTTCTTTTAAGCCCTTTTTAAGTATGGCCCTTCTAATTGTTGCTACCTTTGCATCTTTATGATGTTTCACCTTTTGTTTAATTTATATGCTTTTGTTCTTAGCGAGCGCTGCTTGCTGCAGCAGCAGTCTTCCTTGGGTAGCCACGGTCATTTTCTGAAAATGTGTTTCTAACTCTGTTACCAAACTTAATTGTGACAAAGTTTCAATTTAATAAACTTTTTAAATATTTTAAATCTAAGGTGTTTGGTTTTATATTTATTGAATTGATGATGTAAAACTATTGAAAATTCCTAACTTGAATTTTGAGTTCTTAAGGAACATCAATTTAAGGGAATTTAAACAAATGTGGTCATTAAACGAGTTAACTGGCTTATCTAGGTATAGCAACTATTAAATAATTGTCACAACTATTTTAGAACATTTCCAAAAATTAAGCGCAGCGTTGTCTGCAATTCGTCCAAGCTGTCCGAGACTACAGCGGCCACGATTTTCCTTGGCACTCATTTAAATTTCTTTTAGAAAAGCTGCTTCTGGACCGGACCAATTGGGTCCGGTCTTTGCTGTCGCTCATAAATACGCTCACATTTAAATTATTCATTTGACCTTTTTTTTGTTTAAGCTCGTTTTAGTTGCTTGTTTTCAAATAAATGTGAGCAGGAGAGGAACCATTTCAAATTAGCAGTATTAATGTGTATACAACATTTTTTAATTAGCGCTGTGAAATATGCCGGTCGACGGGCAAGGTACATGCATACGCGTATACAATATAAGTATTTTCGGTTTCCGGTTTAACGTCTGGCAGACTATGCCGCTCGTACATTTCAGTTTGCGTATTTTGTCCAGATTTTTTGTTTTTTATAAATTTATTAGCTTATTGTTGTAGTTGTTAAAGTGCGCCTGTAGGCTGGCTAAGTGGACAACACAGCACCCAGCTATATATCAGGACATACTTACCAAGGCTGACTCAGTCGTAGACTTAGAAGATAGAGAATACAATTTTTCAACATCTAAACAACATTTTTAAAGGAAACTGAAAATCGTATAAAAACTTTTTGTAAAGTTATATCTTAATATTTTTTATAAGCTTTTATTTTAGATGGAATTTATTCTCATTGTCAACGTCGAAAGTCATAATCTAGTTTGGTCGCGTTGATGAGCACACCTTGTTGAGTATACTCTGTTGTGTCGTTACCTGCTTATAAACATATCCGTCGAGCGTAAGTAAAATGTTGTGTCGTTGGAGTTGGTCACTCCTGCAGTGAAATCTGAAATTTGCATGAGTTTATTTGCTGTGTTTTTTTTTTGTTTGTTTGTACCTAAACAAGTCATTTTGTTAGTTGCTAAAGATAAGCTGCTTTTAGGTAAATCCATGACATAGATTGCCTTTTGCATTTGAACTGATGTGACAAAATATCGCTCAGTCAACTTGATAAAAGGACATTTTGAAGTAAAATATAAATTTTGATTTTATAATTTTGCAAATAGTGTTTGAAAAAGTTTATTTCGAATTAAAACCATAGTCGGAAAACATATTTATAATAATTTAAAAATTGAGCTTAGTTTTTTAAAGGGCTCAGAATGCTGTTGAGAAAAAAGTAATTTTCGCGTTTAAGGGAATCCCAGTAATATTTGTCTCTTATTTTTAAACAGTATTATTAATTTTATATTTTATTTATAATCGTTTGCAAGTGAAACAAACCTTCGCATAGCGTCGAACACACGTAAAGATTTTTTTGGACGCTTGCCAATTGTGGCAGCAAAAACCGTTGGTCCTTCTTAGAGGACGAGCATAAATGATTCATTTATGTGCATGGTTTGCTCGGCTCCATAAAACTGAAAGAAAAGAGTGAGTATTGGCATTTAAAGTCATGTCAGCACTTGCTGTGGGCGTGGTAGTTAGTAAATGCACCTTTTGCTTACACAAACAACAACAAAAAGAGATACAAGAGAAATTCACTAGAAAATATAAAAAAGTATACAGAGTTGGCTTCGTTTGTATGTGCTTCCCTTTGCGTGTTAAAGTGTTTCTGTGTGTGTTTGTGTTTGTGTTTGCCATCATGTCAGAATGCCTGAAATGGTTCTTGGAATAAAAACTGTCAGTTGTTGTTGTATGCTTTTTTTGTGTTGCATCTCAATTGGCGAATGCACAGAGTGGCATCAGAGCCGAGTAGACACTTAGCCAGTGAGACTCTTACGTGAAAAGCCAAATGGTTAAAATGGTCAAAATGGTCAAAGTGGTCGCATTTGAGTGATCAAGGTGCTTGCAGTCGAGACAAAATACTTTTAATGAGTTTAATGGTTCTTTAGGGTCGGTTCAAGTTAACTTTCATTTCTTCTGTTCTGTTATTTGTTTCGGTATTCTGCAGTTGGTAGGAGCTTTTGAAATTTTTCAATAATTGCTTTATTGAAGAGAACATTTAAATAAAAAGTAAAACATCGTATAATGAAATAGAAAAGAATTAGTTATAGTATTTATATAAAATTATTTTCTTACACAAAAACGAATTGAAGTTCAAGTATAAGAACTGTATATAAGTTAAAAAGAAGAATATATCTATAATAAAGCCCTTTAAAACCGTTAAGACTTCTTATGTAGCCTTTACAAAACCTAGTGATAGACTGATTATCAGCATCGGTATCGGTCTGTATAGGGCAAACATTTTGGCATCAGCCACACCATCGGTTAATATATGGGCCAACACTTTTAACTAGCTTAAACTCGCTAAATTGTTATCACTAATCAGTTACCTAACCTAACTAATACACATATGTAAACGCCCTGTTACATTGATATTTATTAATAATATTAAAACAAAAACAAAAAATTGACTTTTTATGTTATAGGCTTAGGAGTTATGCATCGATATATAAGCATCGACCAAAAATATTATTTTATTTCGGACTCTAATGAAAGCCATAGAAAACCCTTACAAAACACTTACAAACCACTTACAAAATGTTTTAAAATTTATGATAGCCTTTAGTATTATTTTATTTAAATTCCATAAAACTTGTTGAATTTAAAAGCTCCAGTTTCAACTGGCTAAATTAAAAGTGACAGACGCACAGATACTCGTATGAATAGTATTAATTAAAATATTTGCTTACAAAAGTTTGTTGATACAGGAGTAATCCATAAAAATCACCGCTTCATATTTTGTTTATTTTTGTTTACGAATATAAATACACACATACACATGTGGCTAAAAAAAGAAGAAAAATGTGACAATATTAAAATACAACACCTACTACCACTACACTCCCAGCGACTATTTCATTTTTATAAATCTGCAATATTAAGCCTACATGTCAACGTTGTCGACGGAGTCGGCGGCAGTGGCGGCAGTGGCATCAGCAGCAGCAGTGGCGCAGCGTTCATTTCGCATTCATAATTCAGATTGCAATATTTCATTTGTTCCGCGCACCCGCCCATCAGTAGAACTCTCATACCCACCACACAGGGATGCCATTATGCGCCTATATGCCATGCGGCTGTCAAGGCGTGTTTTTTTTTTTCTCCTTTTGACTATTTTTGTTAAATTTCATTAATATTTGCACCCATTTGGCACAATTCATTTCTTTTTTGTATTTGCAGTAGGGTATATATGTGCGTGTTGATTAGAGTGGTTTTGAATAAAAATAGTTTTTAGAAAATTTTTTAATTTGATTGACTTTAAATTTTTAAACAGAAAAACAAATGTTCATCTCATTTTTGATTAATAAATTTCGCATTAATGTGCTTTCATTAATCATGTTTAAAAACCAGTCTCGTGTTGATGCGCCCTTTTTGGTATCACATGTATACCTCTCCTCAAGCGCACAGATGAGCTTGACAAACAAATGAAAATGGAGAGAAAGAGAGTGAAAAAAAAAACATAACGGGAAGTACAAATTTTAAAGAGGTCCTGACAGTTGGCAGCATGCGAAAACATTGACAAATGCAAAATTACTCCTCAGAACACAAACACATACACAAACACCCACTCACACACATACACACGCAGGCACAAGCACATCAGGCGCCCATATGTGTCTGCCAAATGAAAATCGTTTGCATTGGTATTGCCAGCACACACACGCAAACACAAATACACACACATATACCCATATATAAACAAACAAAAAAAAATATACACAAGCCAAATACAATTTCGCTATATACAAAATGGTACAATAACAACAAAAACATATAAATAAATTGCTGACAACATTTCCGCCCACGCGCTTCACTTTTTTCGTTGTTGTTGTTGTTGTTATATTCGTTTATTTATTTTTTAAATACAGTCCAGAGTGAGTGAGCATCAGTGACAGCGCGTTCGCCTCGAAATAACGCCAAGTGAGTGTTTCGTTTGCAATTTTCGATAAGTTTTTTTTTCACTTTTTTATAGTAATTTTTTTTGTATTGATACTTTTATGCATTGTTGTATTTGCATGGTCCTAACCATAATAACTTTTACAGCCATTCAGTTGAAATAATTTACTTGATTTTTGTTGTAGTTGTTCGATGTGTTTTTTCATTGTTTGTGTTGGTTCTTGTTGTTGTATATAGTTGTTTTTGTACTGCATTGGTCGAATGTACTTTTAATGGTATTTTACAAGTACAAATGATGCAGTCTTCCACGTTGCGTTGCCTTTTGGCTTTTGATTTTTGTAAAACAGAAAGTGTCATTAGTAAATATTGAGTAAATCAGAGATGGTCGCTTTCGAAATCCTACGTATCATCGCATAAAGTATTATTCGATTTGAATTTTTTTATGAATGTACCAAATTTACAATAAAATTTAAATGAATAGTTTAATTGTAAAAATTCACAAAAACAAAAAGTCGTTGAGTTTTCATGAAATTCTTTTCATTAAAATTCAAAAATAGTTTGTAGAAAAAGTCCATTTTAAGTTGTTGAATGAAACAGTTTGAGGACAACTTTATTTAAAATTTGTATACATGAAATTTTCACTATTAAACTTCTGCATACAAATACCGACTGTAGAGTATTTAAATGTATTTTTTTTTAAGTAATTTCGTTTAATTGTTTTCTACTGTGCGCGAATGCGTGTGTATGCAAATTTGCAATAAATGTGTGTCAAACGTATTCATGTAAAAATGTTTTTTGTTTAATAATTTTAAATGGTGTGCGATTTATTATTATTCTTAAATTTCCAAATGGGTTTAAATGTCACAAATACCAAATAAAAATTATGAACGTGCCATTTCGCCCAAGTTGAACTATAAACTAAAAGCATTCATTAAGTTTGGCCATTTTGTGTTGCTAACATTAATATGGGAAATTTATGGAAATTACAGTCAAAAAGTTACTATATGAATTATTTGCATTAAACACTTTTGAACAGCTTTTCTTTGTTATATGAAAGATTTCGTTTTGGCGAGCGCTTAAACTTACTTTGAGCAACTATTGGCAAGCGGTTGCAATTAAATTAAACGTGATACGATACTTACTGAAGGACTTGCAGAAAGAGTTTTTTTAATATACTTTTCAAATAAGCAAATTTTTTTGGGATCAAGAATTATTGAAATGAATATCCGCACAAGACGACATATTAAATAAAATAAGGAAGTGTATTTAAAATATAAGAAGCTCAACTCATGATAGATTAAATTAATTTTTATTTATATTTGTGGATATTATATAAAATTGCTTAGAAAATTGCAAGAGGAACAAACTTATTCGTTGCGGCAATGGACACTCCCCGTTGTTTCAAGCTGGAAACAATGGCGACAAAAAAAAAACGGCTCAAGTGAATGCATTTAAATTAATACGTTTTACGAAATTAACATTTTCCGTTTTTAGTGGCGAATAACGGCAAGAAATGATGTCGCACCATCTGTCAGCGCTGGAATATGTTTTGCGCTACTTTTCTTTCGCTGTTGTTATTGTTGTTTTTACTTTACTTTTGTTTTTTGTTTTTCGTACAAGCAGACGGCAAAACAAAAACACCGAGAATGCTCCGAACAAGCATTTTTAATCCACATCTTGTTAGGCAACGACGCAGGATGTCTTCCTGCCGGGATTCATATCGTATCGCTTCGCTTCATTTCGCTCGCCTTGCCTCGTCTCTCCTGGCCGTGACTTGGCTTGGCTTATTATTATCACGCATATTTTTCCTTGTCATGAAATTACATCATTTTGATGAGTGCGATAAGCATTGACTCAGGCACACTTCGAAATAGAAAGCTCAAAAAATAAAAGCATCCCGCAAAATGCCGTACAAAATGGAAAGTTTAACAAAAAATGAGCCTCATCAGTCACCAAAGCGGCTAAAAACAAAAAGCCGAAACAAAAAATTTAAATGAAAACAAACAAAAAGCATGAAAACTTGAATGGAGTGGATAATCTCGGCCTAAGTTGTAAGCAAGACAATTTTAAGCCAATCATAATGACCAAATTACTTTTGTAGCTAACGCAAGAAAAAAAATGTGTTTAATTTTAATAAGATACAATTTTACATAAATTAGACACAATTTTATATATTTTTTACTTCATTTTATTCATTTTGACACGATAATCGTAATTAAAAAAACAGATTTAGGGTACTCACAATGAAAGCATATTTAGCCTGATAACTTATGATTTGCATAACTTATGATTTTTGTAATTGTAATTGTTTAACAGAACTTCCATATCGTCTAAGAAGATTTGGCAAGCTGAGTCACAATGTGCGAATCTGTGAGCCGTGAACTGTGAGCCGTGAAAGTTTAGAGTTCTGGAATTAAATTTGACAGTTCACTTACTAATGCAAAAATAAAGTAATGATGACTGTTGCTCACAGTTATTAAACAACAAATTTCATAAGTTATGAAAAGAAAACTTATGATGAAACTCAATATGCCGAGAACAATTTAAGTTAGTTTCAAATACAAATTTGTTCTTTAATACAAAACCTCGGAAATCACTGATAATTTAAAAAGTATTTGACTTGGTGATAACTTAACCAAACATTTTCACCAAATACAAGAAGGCCTTTAACAATCACGACAAAATCAATTTGAAACCATAAATCGCGTCCCACGCTCCGTATGAGTGACATTAATATTTGAAGACAATTAAAATTCGTCATACGCCATGTTGGCTGCTTTGCAAATAGCAAACCCACGCAGTCTTAAATTAATTTTACGCGCATTTGTCTTGCTTGCAAATGTCATTACACAAACAAACAAACACACGCACGCACTCACTCACTCAAACACACACACACATACGCACTAAATACACTTCAGCAGATGAAACACACACACACACAGCAGACTCACTTACATATGAAAACAGAACATTATTAATAATGCCGGCAGTCGCTGTCAAATTAGTTTCAATTTAATTCAATTTTTGGCGCAAAAATAACAACAACAAGAACAAAATTCACTTTTTCCTCATTTCGCCCAAAAGAAATGAGAGAAAGAGAAGAAGCGAAGAAAACACAAGTGAACGCAAACTTCTGTCAAATAAATGTTAAAAAATCCACTGCAGTAGAAATGTGGCATGGCAAATGCTGCTTTTAGCTTTTGCCGCACATACGACGTACAGGCACAGTAATCAGTGCAGCAACAACATATTTTCTGCTGATTCTCTACTTCTTTGCACTGTTGTTGTTGTTGTTGTAGTCGACGTCGTCGTCGGCGTCGTCGTATTTTCTACAAATAGTAATTTTCGCTAAACTTGAGCGCAACTCATTTATCAAAATGTCAGCGGCAACTATTAATACCGCCAGCTCCTCGACAACATACTCCAAAAAATTTTTGTCCCTGCTCGGTGGCAGGGAAAACCTTTTACACAAAAAAAAAACATTTTGTAGAAAAATTGAAAAAAGTCATTTAAAGTTTTCAGAGTTTTTTAATAAATTTATTTACGTGTTTTTTTTCTTAACAAATGTTATGAAAAAAAAATTACCTTCGCATTAATTTTTAGTTTTTAGGGTGTAAAAGTTCAAAGTGCGCAGCGTTGTGCGCTGAACTAATTTCTGCCAATATTTTCACATTGCTGTCGCTTTGGCTGTCGCTGCTGACGCTGCTGTTCGTTGCTGTTCGTTGCTGTTCCCGCTGTGTTTATAAACGATTTTTCAATTTGGCATTGTTTCAATATGTTTGCATTAGACGCAAAAGCCAAAGCAGAATTTCGGCTCTTAAAAATTACAGTACGACCACAAGCAAGCGCAGCATCAAATTCAGCGTTTCAAGTAGTTTGCTTCGTCATTTATTTAGCTCGCTTTGTATGTGTGTGTGAGTGTGTGTGCGTGTGTGGCAAATGCAAAAGTTGACGCTAACGAATTTTCAATGCAGTCATTTTTCTACTACTCGTCAGTATCGCTGTGGTTGTCGTTGTTGCTGTTGCTGTTGTTGTTGTTGTTGGTGCTGGGGTCGTAAGTTGCATGTTTGAGTGTTTCTGCAGCTGCGCTAAAGTGGAATTTCGTATGAGTTGTTGTAGTTGTTTTTTGTTTGTTTTTTCGTTTTCATTTTCGGTTTGAGTTTGAGTAAAATTAATGAGAAATGTTGTGTGCAAAATCAATCACGCTGGAAATTGGTTATTTGCGAACGAGCAAAAAATAAAACATAACAATATGTAATTTCATCTAAGAGTTGTGTGTGTGTGGTATATTTTATAGCGTTATTAATTGAGTATTTTTTACACAATTTTTACAATAAATAAAATTTTGAAGAATGCGAGAGTAACACCCAAAAGCATATTTTGAATTGATGTTTTGAAATTAAACACGGAGAAAATTGAAAATTAAACTGTCAGTCGATAATATCTCTGAGAGAAACATTCAAAACGTTGAGTAAATTCAGCCCTGGTAAGAAAAATATACATAGAAATTAATAAAGACGAGAGGTTATTGTCTCTCATGCTACTTTTTGATAATAAGACATTGTAAAATCTTCTATTTTATTTTGTAAATCAAGCCACGATTTTGATCTTTAATATACAAACGTTATCCAAAATAACATTTTCGATAATGTATTTAATGTATTTGTGCAGCTCTATTTTAAACAGTGAAAAAAGTAAAAATAATTAATCAAATCTTTTCATTATATGCACTGGAAAATAATAATTTGATGAATATCGTATATACTCGAATATACAAAACAAATTATAATAGTTTTGTTTCTATAACATTTGTACTCGAATCACAGATTCTCTGATTGCTAATTAATGAGGTTAGTTTCAATTTAGGAAATACACTTTAATTGGTTATTATTATTATATTAAAACAAAAGAATTTGTAAAGAACATTTTGTATTACCTAACATGTACGAAAAGTGAACTTTAATTTAGTTATATCACTCTAATTTGCTTAGAGATGGTTAAACATTGAATGTAAAATATATAAATTTTTAACTTACTTAAAGTTTAGTCTGTAACTTATATACGCGACTAATTTGATTGAAGTTTTACTCTTCTATTATATTCCAACATCAAAGTATAATATTAAAATCTACATTTACTTTGTTAGAAACTAGTTTTAAATAATTAAATGTCACTCATACGCCCCAACATGTGGCAACATCAACTTTTCAAAAGGAACAACTTTAGTAAAGTGAATTTTGTCAAAATTTGAATGTAATACAATTTGCGATTACAATACCAAATTCCAAATACAATTTTGCCACCGCAAGTACGTGTGATGTGTGTGTGTGTGTATTTACCTACCCTGTCTATGTTGACACAACTAGTTTATGTGGGAAAAAGTGGCAAACAATTTCCCAGTTGGATTATTTTTATTTGTGCAACCAAGTGGCACCTTTGGCTCGCATTTCACCAACAATAACAAATAGAACAACAACAACAATAGTAACAACAACAATATAAACGACGAAAACGTTTGCGATACATTTGCAAAGCAATTTCAACTAAGATTGAAATTTGCTTTAGCTGCGATTACAAGCGTATCAAATAAATTTCATTTGATATATTGGCTTGGCTTCGAGTGGAGCATCGCTACGCTTCGTTTAGACGATTTTTGTTATCTCAAGGGTATAACTACTTTCGTACAGTCGCAGTAGTAGCGACATCAGCAGCAGAAGGCTTATGTGATTTGCGCCCTGCGAATCGCTTAATAAATAAATGCATATACTTGGCAACTGGTTTTGGGTCTCGGGCGTCCTCTGGTTCCATATTTTTTTGTTGTCACTGTTATGTTGTTGTTGTTGTTGTTCTTAATGTTGTTGCTTCTATTGTTATTTGGTTTGCGAGGCAGCATGGCGTTAGCAGTCAGGTAAATCAAGTTTAGGGCACAAAAGTGTCAATTTCTGCGCACAAGTACATTTACATTTATTTGTCATGTGTGGGTATTGTGTAAAGATTTGCTTTCGATATTTAATTTAATTTATTGTCACTGTCTCGATGGAACAGCTAAGAGTATTAAGTGTGTCGAAATTTAATTTAATTCTTTTGCATTTTCAGTCTTGCAAAAGCACAAGAGAATTATATTGCACTTTGTTATTTGTCAACCATATAAAAAAATGTATTAATTCATGTTAATGTTAAGTAAGTAGACAATTTTCTGCTTACAAAAATCACAAGTTGAGATTTACTTTGCAAGATCTTATGTAAGATGATGTGTCATTAATTTTTTTCTTTCAGTTTTCATTTAAATTTAAGTGTGAATAATATTTTTATAAAGAAATTAAAATCAAATTTAGCAAAACTAATAAAATGAACGAATTTCCCGCACAATGATAACCTTTCGCATAATCATTGCACAATTTAATTTACAATTTCTGTTACAGCTTGGCATTTACTTTAGAGCTTCTTGTTTAGGTTTCATTGTTGCTTTAAATTACGCAAAACGTGCCCATTTCCCAAGTGAATGGGTGGGCGTGCCGTGTCGTTGTGACAGGGACATGTGTCTCGCATCGTTTGACCAGAAATTTAATGCCTGACTTGCCAGCTGATCTGAGGTGAGCTGAGCTGAGATGAGCTCGGTGAGAGATAAATAGTTGCGCATCTTCTTACGGTTTGGTTTGCCGCGCTGTGTCACGCTGTAACGCACGCTACAACATGCTGTGCGGACAGTTAGACAGACCGAAAGACGGACGGACAGGCAGGCAAGCATACAAAATTAAAGAAAGACAGACGAACGAACGAAAGGAAGGAAGGACGTCCAAAGAAGTTACTTATTACGCAAGTTAAAAATAAAAGCAATTGAAACGTGAAAGAAGCGTGTAAATAAATAACACAATCGGCAGACAGCTGATGGATTTATGGTTTGGCAATGAATTCTTGCGAAGTTCAAGTGCAAAATGTACAAAATGTACAAAATGCGAAGCATACCTTTAGGTGACAGGGCGAAATAAGTCTTGCAAGTGGCGAAAGTGTGTTGGCTTGTTTATTTGTACTTTTGTTTGTTTGTTTGTTTGTTTGTTTAGTATCGGAATGCCAAGGCAAAAAGTGTCGGTGTAAGAATTCTAAAAATGTCACACTAGAAAATTAAATTTTAATTTCCTCGTGTGAAATATTTATAAAAATACTATTTATATGGTGCGAAATTTAGTATATTTTAAAATACATTTGAAAAATGAAGACTTTAAATTCTTCCGAAGAAATGCAACCGATGAAACAGTTCATCATATTGATACAACGGATATGTTATCGTACACCAAACTGTCATTTCGATAATCAATAATTTAAAGAAGCTAAAGATGAATTTGACTATCTTGTTAAAATTGGAGTCTGAAGTCTATTGACTCTCATCTTCATCAGCATCTTCACCTCTTCACTTAGTTCCCAAAGAAGAACTCAAGCAGTGGTGAACATACGATTAAATAACATTACCAAACTTCATATACATATATCATATTCATGGTTTGATATGAATTTAATAAATTGGCAAAACCTTTTGAAAACCAAAATTTTTAAAAGAAATTGTATAGGTTTTTAAAGAAATTTTATCAAGATTTGATTTTGTGTTTCCATATATACATACTTGTAGTTGATAAAAGTGGAATATACTCACTTAAAACATCTAGAAGGATTTTTTCCAAAGTTAATTGAATTTGCTTGCAATATAATCAAAAATGTCTGGTAAAGTTGAAAGTTTGTGAACCAACTTCTACCAAACTTTGGTTCAAATATGCGCCCGTGCTGAGTGTATTTTAAATTTTAGCCAACTTATTTTCAATTATCGTTTAACATTGAAACAGTCCGAATTGAGTGTTTGTCCATACAGAAAAGCTTGAATTTTCAATGGCATTAATTTATTCATACATCCACTTTTAATAAACTTTGTTCAATCCATTCATTCTCTCTTTAATTAGCTCTTAAATTGTTAAACTGTTTAAGCACATTTATGAATAATTTGTTTGACTCCGCTGATGTATGAGTAATTTTAATTGAACATATTAAAAAGAAAAACATGCTTTAATGTTTGTTCGCGAAATCGTGCTTCCGATATTTCTCGTAATTACTTTATGGAAAACTTGAAATTCGTGCGAATGAAAATATTTCCAAATGAAATGCGCATTTAATTTACTTTTAATAATTTTCAACAAACAAACGTACAAAAAAATGTCGCTCTTTTTTTTTACGAAAATATTTAAATGCTTTATGCAAACGAGCGCACAGAAATCCACGACAACGAACATTTCAACAGAACGTGCTCTGCATTAAAAGCAGATTTACCCCTTTTCGCTGCGTTGCGCCGCCACCGCCAATATTTCATACTTTACCCACTTACACGCTCACTACATGCAAATGCGCGCGAAAACACAGAAAAATTCTAAAGAAGAAATACAAAAAGAAAAGAGGACAAACCAAAGGAAAACCTTAAAAGAAAAAAAAGACGATTAATACTTTATGAGACGCAACCGCTGCGTGTCGCTTGCAACATTTTCCCAAGCGACAAATGCAACAAAAGCGGAAACTGCACAAATGCTGCGCATAATGCAAAGAACTCTGCTATTGCCGAGCGTTTATTAAGCGTTCGCTTTTATTTCATTTTTGTAATTTTATGTTAAGAAGAAAAGCAATCAAAGCAGTGGATTTTTTTGTTTTCATATTTTTCTTTTTACATGCAGCTGCAGAAATCGCTTAAGCTGCACGTTTTGCGATGACGCTAATTCAGAGCGGAAACGCCCTCCATTATGTTTCTGATTTCTACAAAAAAAAAGAACACGCGACGGGGAATAGGAACTCCTTTAAGCGTGCACATCCGTCTGCGGAATTTTGTGGCGGTTGTGCACCGCTGCTGTTGAGTGCAACTTTTACTGCACGTGTCCGTGATCGCCCTCCTTTTTTTTTGCATTAAACTGAATTAGAATTGTCGAACACAGAAAATATGAATTGCTCCAGCAAGTGTGATTCATAAAGGTGAAGTGGGGCATGCTTTGTATTGCAAAAGCGAATGTTACTCATACGCTGTGTGAGCCAATGTTCGCCATTTACATTTTTTTTTAGACTCATGAAAAATTAAATTAATATACTAGTAATATAATATAAATTAAAAATGTATATTATTGAATTGTCAGATAACAAATTTTTTACATTGTGTTATTATTTAAAAGCAGAAATTTTACAAATTGGTTTTTCGAAAGACTTGAACAAATTATCTACATATGATGTTAAATTTAAATTAAATCAACTCAAATTAATACTATTTCATGTTAAATTAACACTTTATTCCAGCTTAATTTTTAAATTGGCTAAATTTAATATTACAATTCATGTTGAATCATGTAAAATTAACATTTACACTGACATGTTATTTTAATATGAACATTTTATTTTTAAAATTCTGTGAAAATTATCCTAGAAATTTTCATTATTGGATATCTTAGTATGTAAGTAACATCTATTCGACCAATTAAAATGACTCGCATTTCTTTCTTTGTTATATTCATATTCCACAAAACATTTAAAAACAAATTATCTTGATTTTATTGAATTACTTTCAACTGAATTTGTCACATATTTTTGTTTAGTTATGCCACAAAAATGCAAAAATATTTGCTATTAACTAAACTGGAAACAGTACACAAGTTCGTACATCAGTTCAAATATGCGAAAATAATTTTAATTTAAAATTTGAAAATTCTCAAAAGCCCTTTGGCAGCACTGGCCAACAATGTTGCACTAAAAATAAACGATATTTGGCATTGAACTCGAAACTCTTTGCTGAGCTTCACGATGAAAAATGCAATGTGGTGCATCAGGGCGTATGATGTTTTGAAATTTATTATTAAATGTGAATATTGCTCATACGCAACTTGTACGATGTGCTTGTTAACTGCGTTGGAACACAAATAAATGTACTGGATAATACACTGTGTGTTAAATTAAAACAACGCCATAAAAATGAGTGAAAAAAAGTCATCTTTAAAGAAATAAAAATTTTTATTTCATACCAAAAACAAACTGAAAATAAGAAAAAAAAATTAAATAAATTAGTAGCAAACATGAAATGCCTTGGGATTATTTTGCTCCATTTGCTGCTTCTTCTGCCTTTTTTTGTCTGTCTGTATGTTTGCCTGTTTGTTTGTTTGTTTGTCTGTTTGTTTGTTCTTTTTTTTTCTTGTCTTGCTGTTTAGTCTAAAAATTTGAAAAGATGTTGGAAATGTTTTGCGCAAACGAATTTTCATTCCGGCGTGTTTGTAATAGGTTAAGAGCTGCTAGCAGTAGATGGGGGAAGGGGGCTGGCACGAGACGTCCGTCGGTATTAGCGACAAAGTGCGAATCCATTGGGAGCTGCTGTTTCGAGTTAGAGGCGCGCAAGCACTAGCATCGCTTTCAATAAGGATGAGGCCGCTTTTGGCTGTTGACACTCGACGTTGTGATGGAAATTCCGAATGTCGTCGCTTCGCCGCTTTGCACACCAACACAAATGCCAATGCGTTTTGGTATTTGTGCGTTCGTTGTCCTTCGGCATCATTTAGCGTCGTCGTTATTCGCATTTCAAAGTACACTAAAAAAAATTCAAATTTTACGTTACAAATGAAAAAGAAAAGAAAAGAGAAAATAATTCTATTATACACAAATTTTCGCAACTACGAGTACTTAACATTTAAAAATTTCTCAAATAGTTTAAACTTAATTTTTTTGTTGGTTCCAACAAAACTTCATTTGTCTGTAATAAATTCATAAAGACTTTCTAGTGCAATCAAATTTTTTCTCTCACTATATACGCGTGGAAACGCCTGTCATATGTGCTCTGCTGAGTGGAGTGACGCATAGCATGGATGTGCGCCTAACACTACTCTCGACTCGCTTAGCATTTTCTTGTTGTTGTTGTTGTTGTTGTTGTTGTTGCTCCTGTGTTGCACGTACTGTCAACGCTCGTACGTGCACATATTTAATGGTGAATTTAAATAGATATGAAACTGCAGAAATTAATTTATGTTTTTGTTTTTGTTTTTCTTTTTATTTCTGAGTTATTAAGTGAGGAATTGAATTTTTCATGGGACATTCACCAGCAATTTGCATATAAATATCAACGGCTATGGAATTTATTTACTTGGTAGACGACCTTAAAGTCATTCATCTTGTAATTAAAATGCTATGCATACATACATATATACAGAAATATTGTTGGCTGCTCTTGAAATACTTGAATTTGTCTTTTAAATTAAATGTTATCTTACAATGCAATGTTATACGCATTGTTTTTTTTAACAGCAAAATTATCTTGCAAATCGTTTCCGTTGTTTATACAGCTTTCTTGCAGAATTTGTCTTTGTTGTTATAAAGTGGAAGATTTCTTGGATTTCACAGCATAGAGAGCAAAAAAGAAACGCAATAAATTTCTTTGGAATCATAATGAAAATCATTAAAACAGCAGCAGAAAACAAAAAGACGCTAAACAATGCTTTTTTAATGCATTATGCAAATATACACTAAGCCATTACCATGATAATGCAATTGCATTTCGGAATTTAAATGCTTATAATTCAGATATTTTAAAGGAAAGACTTCGTTACTAATGTGAAAGTGAGTGTGATAGTGAAATTGATTTTTTATGCACCTCTCAGTGTTTGGGGAAGATGTTTGTTACAATGGAAAAAACACTCACTGCATTACTTTGGTAATGCTTTGCATTTATCGTTAACATTTCAGGTAATGAATTTTTTTAATTACCATTTTAATTACTGCAATGCATTGCCATGAAGTTTATTGTACAATTATTAATTGAAGTGAAATAGGTAATGAAGTTACATTTTTCAATTACCTTAATGTTAATTATATTTATGAAGAACAATTCCAAGTAAGTTGGAAAATTTTTTTCAACAGCTTGCTTTATTTTCTCGATATCAAATTAAGTTTTTGGTATACTAAAAGTAGCAAAGAAAACTTCTAAAGTATGAATAACAAACTATGGACTTAACAACTCAACACTTCCATAAAACCATTTATGCGCAAGTGTTGCAAACAGTTCCATACACTTGTAAACTTTCTGCACACATTGGACAAATTCTTAATTTTAAAGTTTGCGATGCCACAAAATGAACAACAGAAGCAGAAAATAAAAGTAAAAAACCTTACCTTAAGTTTCTGCACACATTTCCGATATACTGCGTTGTCCGTTAACTATCCCCAGGGGCGTTGGGAACACATAAACACCCTAAAGGTAGACTTTAACGGCAACGTCCCTGTAACACACTCTGGCACCCGTATATACACACACACATCCACACATACACAGTGTGTATATATACCCAAGTGTCTACTCTGGGGTCGTAACTAAAATAGCACGTCTGAAACTTTGCTTTTCTTTGCAGTTATTTCTTAGCTTTCAATGCTTGTTTCTTAAACATTTTCCTCCGCTTATGCATCACTTTTGGTTTGATTTTTCTTCGGCCAAATCGTGTTGAAACTTTCGTTTTTTATTGCAAATATAGCAAAACCGTTGCTAATAGGTCTCATGTTGGTCATAAAAATGCAAAGAATAGAATAGATAGAATATGACAGAGAATAGAAAAAGAACAAACGTCGTTATAAAGACATGAAAGCAACTTGTATTAGGAAACAACGCTGGATGAAGCAGGAAAAGAAGCACAAAAGTGCAGTTTCAATGAGGCGCTCCACTTACTTTTTGAAGATTTTCGTTCCCAGCTTCTTGACAACACATTCCCAGTGGTATGACTTGTTGTTTGCGTTTGATGGTGGCTGTGGGTATTTTGTTGTATTTGTTATAGCTGCCGATACATATGCTAATGCGTTAAGTAGCTCAGGTGAAATAAAAAAAATAAATAAACAAAGGGAAACACTGCAGATTAAAGCTAATGCAAAAGAAACCATGGTTGCTTAGCAAATACTTTCAAAAGCCTTTTGTTGTATTTTAGTCGTAATCCTGCTTGAATGTTCAATCTTTAAGCTTATGTATTAATAGCAAAATATTACATAAACGTTGTGTTAATCCTCAAATGAATTTATATTTAAATAACTATATTTAATCGGATTAAATTGAATACTACATACAAATGAGTCAAGTTTTCATATTGATGTTTTTTCTTTATATAATTATTTGTTAGTTATAAATAACTTCAAGATTTTGTTGGTAAGTATCTTGAATTTTTCTGAAGTAGTAAATATTTTTGAGACGAAGATACTTTAGTTTAACTTTACCTCTAAAACACTCAAAACCCAAATAAAGTCCCCTTCGTTGTGTGCGAGTATATCCAGTCGATACAACACTTTAGTGTTTTGTATCATCATCATTAACAGTTTCCGCTCAATCTAGTTGACGTGTTTATTACGTCTCCTGCCAGTGCTGCTTGCTTGCTCGCTCGCCTCTTGCCTATTTTATGTTTATGTGGCTTTAATAACTGTTAACACTTTTGGTCATCGCACAACTTCCGGTGAGCCTAAATGAACTTCCTTCTTGACCGCGTCAACTTTTTGTCTTGTATAGCGCCTAGTAAAGAAACAGTTTTTTTTTATTCGTTTATTTCTTCCTTCGTCATCGACGCCCAAACGTCAGTATCGCCTGTAACGTGTGTTGCTTGGGGTTAGGGGCGTTTGGTCGGTTTGTTCGTTCGTTTGTTCGTTTGTTGCGCAAAGTTTTTCTTTTCAATTATTGCGAAACGTGACTAAAGTCAATTGGTTACTTTTGGCGTCCTGGAAACGAACGAACGCGTTCCAAGCGTTTTTGATTTGCTTTGCTTTTTGCTTGGTGCTTTTTGATTACACCAGCGCTTATATTTTGTTGTTGTTGCTCTTGTAGCTGTAGTTGTTTTTGTATTTCTTATTGCTATCATGACGTGTGCAGAATTCTATTTGAAGAACTTTGATTGAGGGTGGTCATGATACCGCTCCGACACTTGACGCCGTTCGCTGCCTTCAGCAGTCTAAGTCGCATAAATATCAAATCAATTCGTTTCTTGTTGATTTGAGGACATAAAAATTCCTGTTAAAGATATTTACGCTTTTTTTTTTAAGATCAGCACAACAACCCATAAAGTCTGTAACGAATCGAAAATCAAAGAAAAATATGTTTATTCTTTAAAAGGAAAATGTGTTAGTTATATTTTAAACTGAAAAGTATAAAAATTGCTATAATACAACTTTTTTTTTATGTACTTATTATTGGTTTTTGAAAATTATATATATATATTTTATTTCTACAAGTGCCCATCAAAAAAGTCAGCAATTCCTTTTTATATGGGTAATTGTCAATAGATGCTTTTTTCTTTTCTATTTGTAAGTAAAGCAGGTTGCAATAAAATGATGACTTACATGTTTATGCCCGGATCATTTATAGGAAAATTAATATTTTACTCCATCATCTTTTTCAGTGGATAAAGGAGCAATAAAAATATATTGCACTATTTAAGTATGGTAAGCATTACTCATTTTCCTGTTACTTTAATGATTTTTTTTGTTTATAAAAATTATGCGTTTTGTTTTTCAAACTCTTTACCGGTTAGAAAATATTTCTAACCCTCGAACAAATTTCATCTTCTCCATTCGTATCCCATTTTATGTGCAGCGATACATTTGCATAAAAGTCCACAAAAAGCATGTTCCGTGAAAGCTGCCTTTAAAAGTGTGAGGACGATTTCTTCTTCTGCCAGTCCTGCTTTACCATGCCGCATTATGTTGCATGCTAGATGAACAATTCGAGAGTGCCCCCAGTTAGCCATCATCGTTGATAAACGTTTGTTAATGTTTGTGAATACTTGTGTGCGCGTGTGCATGTGTGTATATGTGACAAGCTTGACATCTGTGCGTGTGTGTGTGCAGTTGTGGTTGCATGCGCCTGACATGCGGTCTTTAGCACAACAAGCCCATAACAACAACAGCAACAACGAAAGAGTCTCAACGATTTAATAATTGAGAAATTTGTGAATTGATAGTTTTCATGCTGGTGTCATCGGACTGAAATGTTTTTGAGAAATATACTTACTAACATATAGATAGTCTCAAATAGGACACAAGAGACACTCTGAGGCGATCTTAAATCTTTCGTTAAAGTCAGAGGCGTGGATTTTTTGAATAATTTAGGTATTTGAATAAACATTTAAACTAGCAGAACGAATTTGTTTAATTAACAAATTCAGATAGTCTATCAACATATCAATGTAATCGTACTAATGTATCAATTTAACAACCTTTCAATTTATTAATAAATAAATGTACTAATTTATGATTGTATTGATGTATTGAAATAATAAAATATCTTAATATTTCAGTATATTAATTTATTAATGTTACATTACTTAATAATAAAAATCCCACACACCCACTACAAAAATATCTCACTACACCAATGGCTAAAAGTGGTATACATAACTGACGACATGACGTCAAAAATAATTTCCATAACAGATGAACAAATGAAATAAACCCAAGATAGTAAGTATCTCCCAATGCTTGACATCCGAACGTCCGATGAACTAAGACAAATTAATTTATTATAAGCTGCAGTTGAATGATTAATAGTTCGAGATTACAACGAACTATAATACATAATAATACATTTTGTGCTAAATACGCTCTAATCTGATAAATTCATTTTACCGACTAATTGTGCAATTAAATATCACAGGCTTTGCGCGAAACAAAGCGAATAATTTATGCAATAAGAACTTAAATTAAAATTAAATTTCATGCGCTGAACTAATTAAGAACAAGTTTACTTTCTTATAAACCATCTTGTGTATTTAGAATGGGTATTAAACCAATATTACTCATACGACCCGTTGTGTTTAATAAACTCAACAAAGAAACCACACAAAAATACCAAAACTCAAATATTAATTTGCCAAAAATGTGTCATATCACATTGAGCACTGCCAACAACAATAACAACAACAACAACAAATTGCCACTTACCACCTTCAATACGCCTACATTTCACAGACTTAATCCAAAATCAATTCAAATCAATTGAGTTGAGTCGAGTCAAGTTGAGTTGAGTTTCATTGAGTTGCAGTGCATGCATGAAGGGCAGACGGACTGACAGAAAGACAGACAGACAGACAGACAGACAGACAGACAGACAGACAGACAGACAGAGAAACGACCGAATTGATGATGATGTGATGATCATGATTACGTCAATAAAATCATCATAAAGTACCTCTAACTGAGCATAGAGCAGCCGAATAGTAAAGCTTCTGTTGGCCGCAAGTCGAATGAGTGAATGTGAGGGGCGTTTTACTAACAGTGGGCGTGGTATAAATGAAATGCCCAAATGTGGCTAAGCTGTGAATTGAGTAGAATTGAGTTTAAATTGTGATTTGGCTTTTGTTTGCTTTTAACATTGCATCAACTAAAATTTAAAATGGTATTTGCAGTTGTTGTTGTAGTTATTGTTGTTGGTATTGTATTCGGCCCTTTGTCATGCTTGCCATTGTGTGTGTGGTTATTATGTAGTTTAGATATTTATTGTTTTTGTTGTTGTTTGTGATGTTGTCTAGAAACAATACAGCCACAGTTTAACAATTTCATTTCACATACACTTAGAATTTTTTTTTTAAACCGAACATATATGCGAGTACATATGTATATCTACAGCAATAACAATTGCTTTAGAACTAAATTACTTAATTTGAGAATAGAATTTTCTCGGTGTAAATAGTGCAGGTTGTGGTTGTTATCATTGTTTTGTTGGTTTTTTGTTTGTGTTATTGTTTTGCAGAATTTATTTAATTGGACAATATTTTATAGAAAATTGTATTATTGAAATCTATTCTGAATGCACCTGATTGAATGCTAAACGGAAGTTAGTTGCCAGGTTAGAAACTAATTGGTAGGAAGTAAAACGTAATTTATGTATAGATTCTACTTTTGCGCTTTTTTCCGATTTAAATTTCTCAATTTAAATATCTAAAAGTAAATTTTCCACAAATTTGATGAATCAGTTGTGACTTCATTCCGGATCAATAAACTTTAATCAATGTTTTAAAGAAATATTTGCCTTGCAAATTAATTTTATATATTTTCATATTCTTTCAACTTTATTGAGTGGTAAATTTTAGCATAATAAGTCATGACATCATTTATAAATAATTTATTGACAAAGATTTTTCCGACTAGTTGCTTTTAGTACATCAAAAGGGTTAAGAGAACGACTGGCATACTTTGATTTGTTTCTTGAAACCGATTAATAATTTGAAGATGTGGTTGACCACACCTCAAAACAAATTTGTGGGGTATGATAAATAAAAAAATAAGTTAATAAATCCTTTTTGACTGATTTTTTATTTAATTTCATAAGCGAGTGTAAATTTATTATGTTGACTAATATTCGAATATTAAAGAAATTGTTAAAGTTTCGAAAAAGTTATCACCAAGCATTGCAGAGCGTTTCTTTAATTGCCAAATAATTAAGAAAGCACAAAAGTTTCTGGTCGAAAGCGCAATTAACAGCAAATTACAAATTCAGGACTTGAAAAATTATGATAAATAAACAACAAAAACAACAACGGGCGAATGAAAATAGCACAGCAGTCATAGAAAGGAAACAACAGCCGATGGGGAAAAGCAAATTTGACTTCAACTTTGTTATCCGCTTAGGCCAAATCGCCGCCTTACAACTGACCGCACCCCTTTGATGCTGTTATTTTCATTGCCTGCCTGTCCGCCCTTCCGCTTCCGTTGCTTGCCTGCGCCCAAACGACAAAATTGTTAACTTTTGTTTTATTGACTTAATTTATTTAAAATCGCAAGCGTCGACGCAGCATTTGCCGCACATGACTCAACAACGAGAACAGCAAAAATCACCACGCGTACTTTGTTGCTTTTTCTGTTTTCGCTTCACACCAACTTCGATGCTTTTGTTTAATTTGTTTTCTTTATTTTTCGGGCAAGTTCAAGAGTGGTCCTGGAAAGTTTTCTCTCATTGCATAAATTAAAATTCTACGTTGAGATTTGATCGCTCTGATTGTTCTGCTCTGATTAAACGGGTAGCAGAGTGGGCCAATAGCTTTGGCAATTTATTTAATTTGTTGCAAATTAAGGAAAACCATTGTTGGCGAGAATTTAGAAAAAAAATTAAAATTACATAACAAAATGAAATGTCAGCAAGTGATTAACAGTTAAAGAAAGGCTAAAGGACTAAATACTAGTTTTAATTTAAATTCAACAAAAATAAAAAGTATCTCTAAAGGTTAAGTAACGCCTTACCAAGTTATAATAACCTGATTGTTTTTTTTTTATTAAAATTTTGATTCTTTCCATTTCGAGACTCCCCAAGTTTTTTTGAGTATCATATTAAATCCGAATTAAAATCTATCCACACCTGACTTATACTATGTAATTAAATTATTTAAGCTACTCATTTAAATTGCTCATACGCACCGATAGTCAATTAATGAAATTTTTACGTTTAACCAAATGTTAACGCTTCCTGAAAGTTTGTGGTGGCTATAAACGTTGCGTATTTAAATTACTTGAAAGTGTAAGTTTTCGTCCAATTAAAGAAATGTTCGAGTCCTGCAATTATATTTTTACCAACAAGTCGTAAATTCTTAATTAAGGAGGTTGCTTGAAATAACAATGAACCCTGCGTTGGTTTGCTGCTTTAACTTGCTGCTGCAGCTGCCCTTGCCAGTGTAGTTATTAATATATTCATGTACACATATGCAAACATAAAAACACATACTTTTACCTTTGCATTTGTGTGCAAGTGTATGTGTCTGTGGTACAACGTATTGCACTTTTGTGCTGTTGGCGTCTTTTTTCTTTGCGACACTTTTTTACCTGCTGTTGGTTATTTGATTTTTTTAGTAAACTTGCCTCATTAAAATAGCTTACAAACACATTCATAAAGTACATGCAAATCTTATTATATTAATTTTTTAACATGAGTTCCATTTTTGTACTTTTGTTGTTTTCACTATTTCTATATTTAAAGTAAAATTTCACTCTCATCCATTTTAAAACTATTTGATATTATTAAAATCGATATAAACAGAAGCGATTCTATAATCGCTTTGAGCACTGTTAACACACCTGAATACTTGCATTACTTCTGCAAAAATAAATATAAACAATTTTCCAAAACAAACCACAACCAAAAAGCCACATAAACGACACAGCGTGAGTAAAAGTTGCTGGAAAAGAAAAATCTAAAATAGAAAGAAAAATTAAAATAAAACTCAGAAAAAGAATTAAAAAAAGAAATAAATATTTCCACTTTGAAAAGCACAAATATTATTTTAGCTAAAAAAAATGTAAAGATTTTCCACAATTTTGATTTTCCGAAACTTAATTCAAAGAGAATTTCACATTTTGCAGCGAGCGCTAAAACTTTGCGCGCTTGTTGCGCCTCAAAGCTGCTTCACATTTGCTCACATATGCTTTTAAAGCACCCTCCTTGCCGTTCCCCTCTGTTGGCTTCAGTTATAACCGACGACAGCTTACGCCAGTGAACAACGGTGTTTGGGTAACCGGAAACGCAACGAAACGAACTGTACGTGTTTGATCCAGTGGCCAGCAAAACCAGCCAGCCAGCTAGTGTAGCCCCATTGCGGTGCTGCGCTGTTGTTGGGTGGGATAGAGTTACCGGTGAAAAAGTGCAACGAAACGTACAGAGAACCAACAGGAACAAAAACAACAATAACAGCTGCAAATACATACACAGAAACACATATACACCACACAAAAGCATATGTATCTGTGTTTGTGTGTGTGTGTGTGTATGTTTTGCTGTGTGGTTGCTTTATGAATTCTTTTGGGGGAATTGCTGCTGAAAATCCACAAAAGCTCAACAAGGCTAAGCTTAATAGCGTTCTTCTTCTTTTTCACGAGAACGCTGCATTGCACCTGTGTACCAAAGTGTGTGTGTACTAACTACATATGCATGTGTTCACATGTATGTGTTATTTTACTGAAAGGTTTTATAGTAGGCAGATTTGCTCCTAATCATTTTAAAAACAGTTTTAAATATCCAAAGAAATTAATATGTAAAAGCTCATAAATAGCTCGGCGTGCCGTAATTTTTTTTTGTTGCTAAGAAAATAACACTATTAAGTAAATTTTCTGCCTAAAAGCTTTTTGGTCTTGGTTTTGAAAGTTTTTCAAATTAAGAATACGATCAAGTTTTCTTTCGAGAGAAGATCGATACCACAAATGCAAGATGAAGGCGAGATCAAGACAAGGAATTGAATAATTTACAATATTTGCAAAAGTCTTGTAATAAAATTCGTAAAGTTCTTTATATTATTAATATACTTTATATAAATATTCTTTATATCCTTTACATTCGTAATATGTATTCTTTATATAATTTTTATTCTTTAATTTCTTTATATTATTTAAACTCTTTTATAGTTCTCACACCTTTCATTTTTCTATTGAGTGAATTTGATGTCTAAATATTTATCCAAGTCAAGTTTTGGCATAGCAGATTTAAGTGACAATTAGATGTCGAAGTGTGGCAGCCATGTTAATAGCCAGAAACAACATGCGTCGGCTTAATTAACAAACATAAAATCACGTTAGTCAAGTTGGACGCAGAGACATTTACACACATATACGAGTAGAATGTTGTTTGGGTGTGCGTTGGCGTAATTAACACATTCGAAAAATGCTTTCATCAATAAAAATGCGTTCTCGTTGGTTTACGGTCTCGAAAAATCGGAAATGTGTTGTTCGTACATATTTATGTAAGCAGAACTTCATGCATGAAGCATGCTTTTAGGCGTTAAATGGGTTAATCACTTATTGGCACATTAGGATGGGTGTAAATGTTTTTTTGTTTTTTTGTTTTAGTAAACATTTTAATGCAACTTTAACGATCACTAACAAAGTGCTTAAATTCAGTTCGTTTCCGTGGAGCAATGAAAAGCGATTTGCATATATTTTCATGTTTGACTTTACTTGGAAAAGATTTGCATTAGTTGGAAATAAACTAATTTTAAGAGCCACCATTTTGCATTTAAACTGATTTTTTTTATGCCTAAAGACTAAGCCTTAGTTAGTAGACTAATTAAATTTTTATAATGCTATTAACGCTTAGATGGTTTCTCTGTGGTTAAAAAAATAAAACTATTTTAAAGACTTACCATTTCATTTCTATAGGGCTAACTCTCTTATAAATTAAAGTTAAATTGCAAATCAGTTTTGGATGGAAATTTTGAAAACGTTTGTGAGGTTATTTGTCATGATTTTCTCGGGAGTCGTTCTTCTTTGGCTACTGTACATTAAACTGAGGCACAATCAATCAGTCATGCTGATTCCAGTGAAATTGCAAATATTGCCTTTGATGGGATTCTGCATAGCTGAGTTAATGCTTGTTTAATTGACTGACATGCTGAGCTAAGTTCCAAGACAGCTTAAGCAAATTCCTGAAACTGTTTTTACATTAAAAATCACTTTCAGCGAATTGCTAAATATTATAAGGAATTCAGTCCGCATGTGAAACATGTTGCCACCCACTTAAATACCAACACCAACATGATTTAATATTTAAAAATGAAACAATAACAAAAAGCGTTAAATGCACACGCCCTGTCGAATTTATTATTTGTGCGTGCTGAATTTGTTTGCTGCTTTTTTATTGAAAAAAAAATACAAAAAACAATTTGCAAGAATCCAATATGTGCGTGTGTGCATGTCGAATGTAATGAAACAAACAAATCGAATTATAAAAATGTAAATTTGATTTTAATACTTAATCTGCTTTACAGCATTTCGTTTGTGTTCTCATTTTTTTCTTATTTTATTAAACGGCAGCGCCAGCGCGATTTCTTATCGCCGGCAAACATAAGAAAGGACATTTTCGTCATACAAAAAAAAAAAAACGAACACACACACACAAAAAGCGTTGGCGAAATATAAACAAACAAAAAAAGGCCTGAACTGTGTTTAGCACTTGTGGGCGCCCACAAAACACATCAACATCAACAACCAACGACAACAACAAAAGTGTGTCATAAAAATCTTTTCAAATTTAAAAGTTCAACTTTTTAGAAACAATCGTAAACATTTTATTTTTATTGACTTTATTAACAAATGTACCTGCTGTCCTTGTTCTGTTAATCACAAGCTAAGCCAGCGTTTGCTTTTGAACAACACTTCATTTATTTCGCTATGGCGAATCGTCGCAGCGCACAGTGGATAAGACATATGTTAAATTATAATGAACCTAGAATCAGATCAGAACTTAGAATATTCTCGCTAATGGAAGAGACATATTTATATACTTTAATAGATCTTATATGTTATCTTTTAAATTAGCAAACTGGTTTGGTTAGAGCGATAGGTAAAAATATATTTTTATAATCTGGTTTTAGGGTATATAAACAATTTTGTTAGTTTGTCCATGTCTTCAATTTATCCTATGTCCCTTTAAAAATATCTGAATTTTTGTATAGCAAAGTGTGACTTGCTACTACAAAGGTTTTCCTTGTAGGAGCAAATCCTTAAGGTTTTCAATGCCGAACTTTTCGGTTAAAAAATATTTTTAAATTATTAATGGTTTTTTCTTTTCAATCCGGAAAAAAAGTCTTGAAATCGATAATGAACCACAAATGATTATACTCATATCGAAATGGACAAAATTTGTTTATTTGCTTTAAATATTTATCCCATTGTGCGACATAGCTCAAGTTCAAGTAATCACAAACGCGCTCATAAAACTCAATTGAAGCATTAAAATTAAGTGCTAAGTCATAATAAAATTATCCTTGTTTGTTATTCTTCCTCTGCACTTCCGACAGACAGACAGACAGACAGACAGAAAGACGAACAAACAAACATCTGCTTCATCTTCAACAGATGCTGGACCTTAACTGAGCTGTTACGACCGCAGGATGTGTCCAGCACATCTTTAATGCCGAACGTGTTTTGTGCCACAAAACGTCAACAGAAGCACGCTTTTATGGCCCATATTGTTATGGCCAAATCGGCGAAATGACGTTTTTGGCGTTTTTGGTGTCCGGAAAAATCAAATACGAAAAAAAGGTGTTGTTGTAACATGTTGTTTGAGTATGTTTGAGCTTAAGGCGTTGCGTGGCGTGGTGCGGCGTGTCGTGTTGTCTACTTGGGGGCACAGTAATGGATTGAATCGAAAGTGTCGTGTGACACGTTTCGCATACGCAATTGTATTTTGTCCACAAAGCACACTCGTTGACATGACGACACATGCCGCATTCGGCATAACACTTGTCGAAGGAATTAAAATTTTTACGATCATTTTAAGACTTCGATAAAAGACTCTTTGAGAAGAACAGTAAATTTCTATTCTTTTCTTGTTCATTTATCTCCAATATTTTATTTATTATTTCTTTTTTTTTTGAAACTTTAACAAGTCCTAAGCTTTCAAAGTTCGACTGGTGTGTGAAACAAAGAAAATTCCTTGAATCGGTTACAGCATTTGCCTCAAGCAGCAGTATTTGTAAACTGCTTAAAACACTCAAATCGACTTTGGCAAAGTATTCGAAGAGTTCGCTTGCATTTTTGAAATTACTTCAAGAATGCTGCCCTTGCAAGCGATTGCATTTCATCCTCATCATTCATTTGGCAACCCTACACAAATATGCACATTGCATTTGCTTTGCCAATGTCCTATATGTAAGTGTTTTTTTTTCTTAAGTGTGTGCGTGTGCCGGCCTTTCGAGTATGTTGAACAGCGTTGTTGGCAAGCAAAGACACGAGATTCCCATATGAGTGTTTGCCCTACGGACAATTTTATTATGTAAAATTCATGTTCGCACTAACACCAACATGATCATGCAGACCAAATACAATTCCGCCACCACTACAAACAAATACACTCTATTGCGTTTAGTTGTGCACTTTAGTCGGAAGCATTTAAATTGCATTATTTGGTTAAAATATTGAACAAGCAATCGTTTTTGAAGTCGTTTACATGATTCTTGATAAAAGTTTCATATCTTCTTTGAAATAGATCTCAAGTTTAATTATTTCTGACTTAAGAATACTCGTTTTCAACAATGTATAAGGTGAATAAAATAGTTAGTTTATTAAGCAACTAGTTTTAGAAATCGTTAGGTTCGACAGAGCACCCAATTTTCGGCGATGCCTAATTTGCTTTAAAATAAAATATTTTATTTACTGCAACTTTTGTTCTCTGTCTTGTGAGTTGAAGTTACCTAAATAAAAATTTGTTTAAGATTCATGTTGTCGTCTTAAATTAAATGGTTTGATTTTTTTTTAACAAAAATACCGAGTATCGTACATAATCTTTAGATTGAAAAAAAATCTGAATATATGAATAAAAGCAAAGATACACAGAACGAAATATTGAGAAAAAATTAACTACTACTATTGTATGATTTACTATATATAATTAAATTTTAATTAATACAATTAACAGCGGTAATTGAAAATTGCAGAGTAATACTAAAAAAATGATTAATCGATTAACTACGTCAGAGACGAGATTCTTAAGACTGTGTTACTGACGGGCAATACCTGTATTTGATTTTGTGTATCTAAGAAGCAACATTACAGTTCAACACAGAATTTCTTCTAGTTGCAAGTCTCGATTTTCTTTCAATTAACTAATTAATCAATACAATTCCAATTAAATCAAATGTTTATCTTAAAAGAAATTCTTTCAAAACTAATTTTTTTTCAATTAACATTTTATTAGCAATTTATAGTTGTTTAGTTAAGCTTTATATAAAAATTTTAAATAAAAAAATTTGTTTTTCTGTGTATTTGAGCAAGCTTTAAGCAACCCAGAATGTATCAAAATGAAAGCACCTTCCAAACGCATTATCGGATCCAGTCTGTAACGTGCGTTCATCATAACAACGTTATCCTTATTATCATCACACACACACACAACGAAACACACATACATATATACATATGTATGTTTATACAATATATACGACGACAACGACGACAAGCCATTCCAAAATAAATGAAAATAAGAAAATGAAAAACTCTGAATCATTGAAGCAGGCGGTTTGTGACAAGAGCGTCATAAAACGAAATGATAGAAAAAAAATTGAAGTTCCTTTGCTGAGGACTTCTTAGCTTCTTCTTCTTCTTCTTCTTTTATCGTGTATTTTTCTTTCTTTTTTTATCATAAACGGATATGAAAATTTATCGACAAGTGTCGTTGTTGCTGTTGTGAAAGCCGTTCTTACCTACACAAGCACACAAACACACATATTGGCAAACAAACAAACAAACGAAAAAAAAAAATACGTAAGAGAAAAATAATCACCAACACCGAGACGCAACGCAGATTTATGTTGACGAATATGCACACACGCTGAGCGAAAGACAAGCATCAGCAGAGGAAGTGAGAAGTGTGTGAGTATGAGTGAGTATGTTCTACAAGTAAATTATCTGCTTATGGAAATATTGCTTTACCTGATGCTGTGCGCAACGACACGCATACACAAACAAACATTTATGTGTGTCGATATGTGTTTTTGTACCTGCCACCTGAAGCTTTTGCACACCGAACCGATGCCTGGAGTCGAGCGATCGACCGAATAAACTTACTTCATAAAAATGCAAAAATTCAATCGCTATTTTCACAATTTCATTTTGTTGTTGTTGTTTTTGTTGTTGTTTATATATATGGTATAGACCATAGCACAGCGAATGAAGAAATCATTTTCTTTTCCGTTTTACAAATGGCAGCGCTAAAACATTGAAACGGCAAATGGAAAATCCAAATACACGCAGAGCAAAAATACTTTCACACACACTGGCAGGCGCACGAATGTGTGTTATGTGTGTGTATGTATGTGCGTGCGTGAGAATGTATGCCTGTCAGCGGGATAACAGTGTGCCAGGATATACTTATCATAATTCAAATAGATTTATGCCATTTGCCGATTTGGCAATGTTGCTTTTTCATGAATACACGCCGCGAAAATTCCAACATCAATACCAATACAATCAATTTTTTATTCATTGATCAAATCGACACTAGCGTAATTTATTGATTTCGAAAGTTGGTGTGCGGACTTTTCGATATGCAAAATTTACTCGAAAGAGTTAATAAAATTATTTATGCGATTTAAAACAACAAATAGGCAAATAGTACGAGTTAAAGAAAAAATTCAACCCAAACCAACAGTTACAAATCATGTCAAAAACTACTATCTTACATTGTTTCACTTTGATATATGGCCATTTATTATTTGGTATATATGTACGTCCATACACCATATTCAATATGAGAATATATTGCCAATGTGTATAATTATCTTTTAGTAATACAAAATACAAAAATTTAATACAAAAGAAATTATTTTGGGTATTCATTTAAGCGCGCAAACTAGAGAACCCGTTAAGCTAGAAAAATTGCGAACCTCTTTTCAGTTTTGACAGTTCAGTCAGCTGTTTTTAATTAGTTGTGCCTAATGTCATATTTCAACTAGTATTTCCAGTCTAATATTTTTCATTTATGGTTTTGTCTTCTAGTATGCACCTAAAACAAAACAAAAATTTACTTTTATTTTTCTACAATTTTAATGTAAGATTTAAAAAAAGTTAACTTTTTTATGACATTAGTAGTACTTTTTTTATATAGGCAACACTGTTAATTAAATATAAATTTGTTCTCTGTGTAAGATTTTTGGAATTGCTTCGTTGCTCGTGTTGAAATTTCGTCTGCTGTGCGGCAACTGTAGCTACTGTTGCTGCAACTGCTGCTGTTTGGTGTTGTTGCTTCTCGTGACTGCTTTTGATTGTGCTTGTGTTTGTATATACGAGTACATGTATATGTGTATGGGCGTCTTTGTTGTGATTGTGAATTATGTTGAAGCAATTTTATTTACGACAATTTGCTGAAATCTTGTTGTGAATTTATTGCCAGGAAGTTTGTAAAAAGGTGCAACACTTTCGCATTGTTGTTGTTGCCGTTGCTGTTGTTGTTACCAATTTCTGCAGCTAATTGGAAAACCAAGCAGTTACTCAATTTTATATTTGAGCAGGTGAAAGGAGAAGAAGAACAACAGCAAAAACAATTCCCACCAATTAAGACGCTCGGCGCCACTTTAACTCGACCGAATTTGCTGTCAAATTTCGCCTCTGATTGACATTTGCCGCTGTTGGTTGCCTTTTCGAAAACTAATCAATTTGGCAGCTATTCTGGCAGTGCAGGGTGCGCCGCTGTTCTGTCAAAATGTACTTTTGTCCGGTCGCGCATGATTTTGATGTGAGTAGCTGTCGAACGCGAATTTTTTTTTGGAATTTTATTGTTTATTTACTTTTTTTTGCTTAATTGCATTCGTTTGAGATTTACTCATCGCATTATTTTTAGAATGAAATACTTCAATGTAAAACCGGCTAAGTTTATAAATTTAAAACAAGAATCATAGAAACCGCAACCGAAATTGTGTATACAAGTAAACTAGCTCAATAAAATATTGTTGTACAAATAACTTTTTAAAAAGTAGTAGTAGGCAAAATTTCAATTTATGAAATTTTTTATTTGAGGTGTCCATCAATTGTATTTGACATAGTTAAGTGTTCAGTTCTTATATTAGGTGTACAAATAAGTTTCCGCCGTTTTTTGTTAATAAAATAATATTTAAACGATTTTAAACGATGTGAGACTGCTTGCTGAGTGACTTCTAAACTAAGTGCAAGTTCCTTTTGTGTTTGAGACGAATCTTCACCCAATAATTTCTCCAAATCTGCATCCTCGTAAATTTTCGGCCTTCCACTGGATCTTTGTCTTTTATGTCAAAATCACCTTTTTTAAATTTTTGAAACAACTCACGACATGTTCTCTCACTCAAAGCATCCTCATTATATGCTTCTACGAGCAATCGATGCGACTCAGCAGCAGATTTTTTTAAATAAAAAAAAATAAATTAAAAGTACCCGCATATGACAAGAAAAATATATGATGCTAATGCGAACTTAATAACATGATAAGGTTATGTTGTTCTGGAATAAACAAACTAATTTTCAAGTAGGTTACCATCTGCGAATTCCAACGTAAACCTCGTGACATGCCATCTTTCTCAAAACGGCGGAAACTTATTTGTACACCTAATAATAATAAGAACATTTAATTAATATAATTCGTATTAATTTAATTTAATTAATTTAAATTTTTTAATTTTTAATTAATTTAAATTTGTAAAGTTGTAAAAATTTTTAAAAACTTAATAAATGAGCCTCAAATGAACTAAAAGAAATCTGCAATATGTTTAAATTTATTTATTAATTTTTTTGATGGCCGTTTTCAAAGAAAACATTGATCATACCTTGTCAAGAAGCTTCTGTTACTTGGGACTAAGATCATTAAACTAGACCGATATCAATTTCCTCCGACTGCCCCTGAACAGTCTACGGCTTGAAATCATTTTCATTATTGTTAATTTTTTAATTATAGGCCCGTCAATGAATTCAAAAATTTTAAAAACAACAAAATATAATTATTTTGCAATTACCTGCGCTCCGCCGCGCCCACTTGTCGAAATTTAATGCTTACGCTACACATTTTGTGAACTAAACTAAACGAAAAAAAGAAAAAATAGGTTAACACAATTTTAGCCACAAGGCGAAAACTATGAAAAATTTGCGCATATCTACGACAAGACAAATTGAAAACTCAATTTTGCGAATTTCATCGAAACTGTCAAGAAGACATTGACGGGCAGAAAAACGTAAATTTGCAAACCAAATTTCGATTTTCTTTTTCTTCTAACAGACTCGTAGTACATATGAAGAACAAACGTAAATAAAACAAAAAATCGAAGTCAGAATATTGGCATGAAAAATTGTAAAACGATTGCCGCTGCTAATATGTCATTTAGCACAACGCTCACAACATGACAGTGCCAGAAAGAAATCTTCGCATGAACCAAAATACAGCAAAAAAAAAAACAGAAACAGGCGGCTGAAATGAAAACACGTGCGACGTTGGCCATTTTCATAAACATGTCCAACTACAATAACAACAAAACACAGCGAAACACACAAAAATCTTTGTAAACGATACTTTAATGTAATCAAATTTAACCAACCGAAAAGCCAAAAAAGCTTTTAAATTTTTACATTATGCTCCTGTAAAAATGCGAGATGCCACACCAACCGCCATATCAGCCACCTAAGTCGAAGGGCTTCAATTAGCCGTAAACGGAGACGCTTGAAATTTTATTGCAGCGTACCACAAAAACAAAACGGAAAAGTCTTAAACATAATTTAAGTGTTGCCACTTTTTTTGCGTTCATTTTTAGCACGTCATGCGTCATTCGTTCCGTTATTCATTTGGCTTTATTAAACGTATTAACACGAGTTCTTGCGCTGATTTTGATGATTTTTTCTTTTGTATTCGGGCGCATTTGTCAATTTCGATATTTGATACACTTTTACATTAGAACAAATGTGACAAGCTCACCTAAGAGTGAGCACGACATAAAAACAAAAAAAAATGTCAACTTGACATTTGGCATGTGCGAAAAAAAGAAAAAAACATTGTAAAGCCGAGGCGGCAGACATTCCATCAGGGCGGGTGCCGAAAGAAAAGTGTCATCGTACTGACGAGTCATAGTGACACGCTGATACGGACCAAATGTGTCTTTGAACTACTTACTTGGAGACTCAACAATTTCGCTCGAAGACTGTGTGAGGCATTGCGGTATTTTAAGCAAACGTTTAAAATAAACTGAAAATATCTTTGAACTAAGTGCAGGTGAATTTTCACTTACGAGTATGTGGAAATTTTCCATTTAAGTTGAGTACTTCAGAGCTTGAGTAACAAATTGAATTCATTTATATTGTATATAAATCTAAAAAAAATCGACCTTTTATAAGTAAACTTAATGCTCTAAATTTATTATTTGCACTTCGATTTGATGTTAGTTAAATTTTATATCTTATCATCAAGCCGCTCAGTTAACTAAGCAGAAATATAAAAAATGCCTCTTATCCTATTTACCTTGGACAGTAAATACTTTTAAGATATTTCTTAACATATCTTCTCTATATATTTATTTATTTTGTAAAAATGTTTCCTTAACATATGAAAAGCACTACAAAAAGTTTCTGTGACTCTAAATTACTTGTGTACGTGTATATAACATTATTTAGTTTTAATTAATTATTATTTCTTATTTAATAGATCATTCGCCGGCGCAGCGTCTTTCACACGCTTCCTTCGTACAGAAGCGATTTCGATTGCCGTAGCAGCCTTTGTAGTTGAACTTTCTGCATGCACCTTTGTCGTAGAACCATCGCGTTAGCGTTTTCGTTTGATCCTTGCTGCTGCAGAAGTAGCCCTCGTGCTGACCCGCATAACAGTTGACCTGATCTGTGGAGAAAGGCGAAATTTGAATCAATCAGTTTTGCAATCTTGTCATAATCTAAAATATTTGGTTCGGTATTTTCTAGTTAGCAAGAATTTTTTTTAAAAGATTATATAAATGTAATTTTATATTCAAACATTTTATTCTATCTATAATTTTTATCGTTTAATATATGAACATATATGACCAACTATTTAACTTAAAATTATAATTTGTATTGCTTATTTAAGTTTCCTTTTCAAGCTTTTCAACTTTTCCACCTGAAACTCCCAAAACAGTTTACTTTTACTATTTTAGAGATAATTCATCTGACGTACAATTGTGCCCAAAGACATTAATCAGAAAGCGTTTAATAAATAGACTTGTTTACTTTCGAATGTCAAGTGGGATTCTTCACTGCTCGTTCCAACATTTTTACACGGAATTGTGGCCATCAAGTAGCCAACATTTTTCAAAAGAAAACACTTATTTTAATTTATTGCCATTAAAGTATGTGAGAATTATAAGAGAGCTATTAATAATTTAAGTTCTTGCAAACCATTTGCTTTTGTTTAGTTGTTGGACGGTTTTAAGAACAGAAAACATTAAGTTTGAAGAAATTTGATTGAATTGGTTTAATCCAAGAACCTAATACTCTTAACTCTATGAAATTGGTAATTGCGATCTAATGCAAGGTGAACAAATTTTGAATAAAAAGGAGAATATATATATTAAATGACTGAACCAATAAAAATTTTTTAAGGTATTTTTTTTTTAATATAAAACTGTTTAATAATAATAATAACAATATTCATTTTTATACAATATTGTATATTCATTAGTAGAGAAATAAATTTCATGCAAATACACGTTTCTGCTAGGCAATTCAAGTGAAGTGGTTAATTTTCCATACAAATCTTGAAAATTCAGTTAAAAATACTTTCAATCGTTAGTACATATTTTTGGATTTTTTTGAAATAAATGCATATTTTTGCATATTTTGCAACAGATGCATAGTTTTGCTTTTTTTTAACTGTGCATATTTTACAATAAAAATACATATTTTTTACTATCATTATGAAGTTTGAAAGTGCATATTTTGTAGTTTATGTAGCATATATTAAGCTTTTAGGCGCATATTATATGCGCATAGTTTCGATGTTTTACTGCATGAAATTCCTTTTCATCATGAAATTCCATTCAATAAAAACATAATTTATTTTTAAACGTTAAATTTTATCTTTAACAATTTTGAAATAATTTAAATGATTTGTTTGTGAATTTTATTCAAATAAACATGAAAACATAAAAAATTTGTTGTGAAAATAAGAAAAGTTTAAAATTTGAAATACTTCACGCATTTCTTTTTTCCGAGTTAGTTTATTTTCAGATTTACGAGCGGGTAGAATTTTTTTTTTCATATATATTAATATGAAAATATTAAACGATTCTATTTTCGTAAAATAACTTAAAATTCATACGACAATTCTTTTAAATGAATAGGCGAACATTTCAAAAAAAACTTTATACTAATTACAAATTTGTTTAAGCAAACGGAATATTTTAAACTCGTGGGTTATTAAACTATTTTAAGTTTATAAGTAAACAAGAAAATAGCTAAAGAGAAAACCTGAATAAAGATTTTCGATTGCTTAACAGTTTTTAGCACTGGCCCACTTAATCCATTTCTTAAAGTTTTCACATCTTGTCTGTCTGTCTGTCTGTCTGTCTGCCGCTTTGTGTGTACTTAAATGAACCGTCACAATAACCAGCAAAATATCGAAAATTATGCAGCATCACAACTCAATCAAAAAACGAACACGCACATCCATCAATTCCAATCCATCATGCGCCTCAAAAGACGTTATCTTACTCAAATCTTTGCACTGCGTCGCACTCGCAACACCCGGCCTCGCCAGCGTCAAAAAGACAATCGCCAACGCCGCGACACAAACGACCAAATTCATTTTCATCTTTGTGACTTTGGTGCTCCACTTGGTGTGCCTCAAATGACAAAAGACAAGGCAATATAAAAATAAAAAAAATGAGATTCTCGAAAAACTACAAAAAAAAAAACAAAAACTTTTCCAAATTGTTGCGGAAATTTCAAAATTTTGAGCGTTAATTGCGGCGCGGAACAACGACAAACTAAAGCGACTGGGAACAGACGTCGCGCTTTTATACCAAGTGGCCGGCCGCAGCGGCGGCGGTAGCGGATTTTTATTGTTTTTTTTTTTCGGCTTTGACGCAAAACTGTTTTCGAAGTTTTCGCTCGCGTACGTTTTCGGGCAGGAAAATGCAGTGAATAGAAAATATTGAAAAATTATTTGCGCGCTTTGTGGTAGAAATGTTGCAAGTGTTGCAAATGTTTCGCTTTAAATTGTAATACACTCATAATAGAACAAAATCATGTTAAATTAACATTAGATTGGAATTTTTTCAACATATATGAACATGATAAAAATACAATTTTAAGTGTTATTTATTTGTATTATTTGACAGATACAAGAACCGACATATTCTGCCGGTATTTGACACAAGGAAGTATTGGCCCAATAGGAAACAATGTTAATTTGAAATTTTTTTCGTGTTGATTTTTATAAAACCTTTGACAGGTAACATTAAACTATGTTAATTTAACGTTAAATTAACATTTATCTTGTTAAATTAACATTATATCTTGTTAAATTAACATTACATCATGTTAAATTAACATTAAAAACATTATATTTTGTTTAATTAACACTTTTTTCATATTAGTTTATTTTTAAATTAATTTTTATTTTAACACTTAGGCGCAATGTTAAATTTACTTCGAAATTTTTTCATTTTTCTATGTGTATTGAATTTTCACAACAATAAAATTTGCCGGAATTAAAATTACACACTTGCGAGTTTTTGGCAAAATGTTGCTTAATCCGATTTTGTGTGCTTTTTTAGTACGGATTGAACGTTTTAAAATTTTTTATATAAAAAAAAAAATTTTCAATACAATTTAATTGATTGCACACGTTATTTTTAATACATACAAAATTTTGTTATTAACACATTTGGCGTTTAAATACTCTTTAAATTCGATCCACTCTAATGTGTACAACAAGCCAAAATTGCTATTGAACCCATTCCAAAATTGTATGTACAATATAAAATACAATAATTTCAGTTGCCAATTATTTCAAACAATTAAATTATTTTTGTTGCATTCGCAAAGGTCAAAAGCAAAAGAACGAAATTGAATTTCTGTAAGCATTAATTCCATTTTGAGTACAATTTGTCATGGTCTTGGTCACGCACTTTAGTCAAAGTGTTTGACCGAAAGGCAAGTTATCTAAATTCATAACAAAACATAAAAAAAACGTAAAATGACCCAAGGAAAAGTTTCTTCGTTTTGGTTTGAAATTTTGAAAATCAACCTCAAATTTCTCCACTCAAATGTCCACGCGTACCAAATACCCAAAACGTTCCACCGCACCTCACACTGTCCCGCAATTGTTAGTCGATTTTTAATTTAATTTTGTTTTTCAATTTGTCGTTCGTCGTCTTGCAATCAATCTTAATTTAAAAATCAATTAATTTCTTGACTTGAATTTCACAAACTTTTCTTCTCTTCTTACGTCCCTAACATAACGTGGGCCGGAATTGCCTGTTTGCTTGCTTGCCTTCTTCACAAATCAGACAATCCCAAAGTGACCCTTAATTTTGGCCTAATTTGGGCCATATTAATATTTTAAATGCTGGCTGCAAGATTCGATTTTAATTTCGTGAATAATTGATTTTTGCTCTGACTTTGGCTTTGGGTTTCAAGAATCCATTGTCGCTCTGCAGCTGCAGCTGGAACTTGAATTTTGTTTTGTTGTCCTTGAGGTTTGTTGTGCTGTCACAAAATTTCAAATTAGCAATTGATCAAATTTCGGTTTCACATTGTTGCAAACGTTTTGTTAAGCATGTCGATTTTTCAATTTGCCATTGTGAAATTGTGTAGAGATGAAAGCAACATTTGCCATAACTCAATTACTTTAAACATTTATGTAAACGTTTGGAAATGTATTTATTACATCGGCAACTGGTCATATTTAGCTTAAATATTTCAAGGACAAGCTCTTATTTATGCATTACGTATGAATGTATTAAATTTTGCTAAACCAATATTTCAGACTCAGGTTTTATCATTATTCAACAATAAAATATTTTTTGATTTCCAATTCTTTGAAATTACATCAAGTTGGGTTCGAAATTCTAAACATTTAAAAACAAAGATACAAAATTTAAATATTTGATATTTCAACTCTTTGTTTACTAAGTCTTGAGACTGCGCCTCAATACCAGCAGTTGGATTTGTCCTTATATCATTCCGAAACTGAGAAACAACGACACAGCTCAGTTTGCAAGAATTTTTTTTTGGGGTTGTTATTCTCGATTAATAAATTAATCAATAAAATTAAAAATTTGTTTAAAAGTATATTCCGTGTGAGAAGTCTCTTAAAACAACAATTAATTAAATAACACTTTTGTTTGAAAGTTGTTAAATACAATTAAAAACCTTTGCTGAATCAAGAAACTTTAAACCATAATTGATACAAACATTTTGTGTGGCTCCACCGAATGATATGATTTTGGAATGAAATGAAATGAATATTGATATTTAGTTTTTGAATTCTTAAACACATTTTTTTTCAAATCTCCAGGATATTGTTTAATATAATTTTAAAAGATCTGAGTTAAGTATTCACAGTATAATTTTTGCCGGATATTTCAATTTGAACGACTCACATTTATATAAATACTGACCTAGGACGTAATATCAAAATTACTACAATTATAAGTACGAGTATATATGTATGTACCTGCCTCAAAGAAGCATGCCCCAACACAGCTGTTCCATATTTTATCATCGAACAACAAAAAATGCAAAACATAAAATATTATTAAAGGTAAATTTAACATGGCCGATTTTGGGGTTGCTCTTTGGTACATGCGAGCGCACCCCTGCCTTATATCCGCTCTAACAATGCAGTACGGAGTAAGGTACACACGCATTAAAATTGTAAACAAAGTCTAAACAAAAGAGAAGAGACGACCTTTTTCCAAAAACAAACATTAGCCAGAAAAAAGTCTTGCCATCTTTAAGTATTTTATTTATTTATTTAATTTTCTTTTTTTTGGAACTAAAACCAAAGTTTATGCAAAGGAAAGTAAAATTTCGGAATAACAAATAAATATGCAGAGCTTACAATCCACACTTCCTTAAATGTGCGCTCCATAAATTTGAGTGTCACGCGTGCTCTCAGAGCTTTATCGGGCAGCGTCGATTTGGTTTTTCTAATGAAAATTTCCCTGCTGTTGCATATCAACAATTTCCCGCCCCATAGCTGCCGATACAATACAACAAGACACAAACGCCAAACGACACAAGTTCGCATCCGCACTCTGGAAAAATCGAAAATTTCCCTGCGCGCGTGCATTTTCATCTATTCTTACGCTCTCGCTCTTTTGCTCTTTTATGTGTGGAATGCATTCGGCAGCTGCGAGAGTACATCACACGAATCTTTCCGAAATTTTTGATTGTGCGGACAATACGAGTACACGCACACGTTGGGGGCTTTTGGAGGGCTGCCGCACATTCGGCCGTTTCAGTTAAGAAAGATGTTTCAAACGGTGCGAACGTGTGTCGCTGCGTCGATGTTTCGCTCAGCCCTCCTTGCCAAATGCTTCTAATCATTAACATAATTCAGCAAAGTACACTTGTGGCAAACAATAATTGTGGCAACAATCAAGCAACAACATCAACATCAACAACTACAATAACAACAATAGCCGAATAATAGCGCGAACGAAAGTATTCGAACGGCTGCGTTAATGAAGTGTAAATAAACACGAGTTAGTTTTGCGGTTATAGTGTTGTTTAATTTTTTTTAAGTTCTCTGTTGGCGGAATTCATTCACAGTTTGTAAATTAATGTCGGGCTGAAAATGCGAAATGTGAAAAATGATTTTGTGTGTGAAGCAATAAAGGCGAATCTAAATAAATGGCGCGTAACAACAACTACAAGTGTTAAAGTGAAATTGTTTTGGAAAATTGTTTAACAATTTTTTTTCACTGTCGGTTTGTGTGTGTGTTTTTTTTGTTCTTGTTAACAAAGTGTCCGATGATGATGTTGCATGGAAAATGTGCTTTTTGGCCAAAATTTAAGTTTTCGTTCTGTGGCAGAAATTAAGAGAAAATGAAGATTCATAAAAATTCAAAGTTTAGTGACTTCAAAGTTCCTGTTAAGGTTTTAAGCGGTTGCAAGAATTTGTTTGAAATTTAAATTTACACAAAGCACACAACTAGTAGGCACTTGAAATTTGTTATTTAGAAATCGATAAACTCGGAAAGTCTCGGAAACTTCAGTCATCACTTCAGAAAACGCTCAATATATTATTTGGCTTGAAATATGCAAAAAGCCGCATACACCAGAATTGAGGAAAACCAGATAAGAAAACATAAACAACAAAAAATTTGTACATTTGCAAATGTCAAAAGAAAAGCAACAGCAACAACAACAACATCAAGAGCATAATAAATTTCCACTGTGAAAGCATGTATTCATAAAGTCGCTAATAAATCAAAATGTAAATAAGCATAATTTTAAATTAATAATAAATACGCTAAAAAATAAATGTGAAAATATACGCACACATAGTACTACAAATACAGTCACACATAACACATACAGAGACAAATATGAACACAAGTTTCGGATAAAAACGGGTAAACTAGCGCATAAGAGCATAAGGAATTTAAGTCGTAAACTTACGAGTTCCATACGAACATCGTACTGCAACTTGTTAGCATCGTTAAGGACTTTGGTGTCGCACACATCTTGTCGTCTAAATGCTTTACTTAAATCTAGTAAGAGCGTTTAAATCAATTTTGAATTTTCAAGTATGTAAATGTCAATACGAACATAGCACCAACATATTTTTTTAGTATGCGAAACAACAATTCGACAGTTAGAAATATTTAAATGTTAACTAAAAAATATTTAAAACAAGTCGTAAAGTTTAAGGAAAACTAACTATAAACATATAAAAATATAATTAATTTACTTTATATAAAATAGAAAAACATTAAAATATCATTTAAAGGAACATCACAATTTCACGAAGTGTAAATATCAGTTAAACAAAAAGAAAATCAAAACAACTGCAAAGTTATCACACTATAAAAATAAATTCATAAACAATTTATAAATCGTTAAATACAGGAATTCTTAAGTATTTACTTCAAGCTCTGAATGTTAAAAGCATTAAACAATAACATAGTGTAAATATAATGAAAAATAATAATTGAATTATAAACATAAACGTAAGAAATAATATTTAAATATTTTATGAAAATAACTATAATATACAATATAATAATAAATGCGAAAGCACACAAGTGTTTCGTCTATTGTCTAATGTCAATATAACAACAACAAAAGTAAGAATCAAAAACGCTTTAAAAATCTTCACATACCCACAATACAAATACAATACATTTATCTTATAAGAATAAGAATAACAATAACAATCATTCGCGAATCGTCTAAATATCGCCTAAATATCGTTAATATATCACATACAATAAATCACTTTCGAAGTAGGGGACCAACCAGGAAGGAAACGCATGAGCATGGCAATTAGGCGATAACGTTTAAATACGCGATAAAACAATGAGTCAATGCATTAAAATAATAAAATTCACATAAATCGCAGGATAAGAATATTTGAGCAAAACAAAGAAGAATACAAAGAAAAGTCCAAATTCCACCAAAAACAACCCACGCATACAGCCACACCCACACACACACACCAAGCTAGGCCAATTAAACGCGCACCCTAACAAGCCGGCTCCGACATCTACACAGCCGGCCAAGCGGCCGGCCTCAATCAATATCAATAATGGATTATAGCCAATTGGATGCGAATATTAATGGCAACATTAATACGGGCAACATCAGTACCGATGATTTCCTAGCGATATTCTCTACAACCGCCACCGCTGCTGCTGCCGCCGCCGTCTCGCCTGCATTCGATCCGGGCGATGGCAGTAGTAGAAGCGCTTGGAGCGCTGCAGTTGTCACTGAAATCGCACCCATTCACAATGCCTTCAAACTGACGAACGCCAGCAGAATAACGCATAGCAGCAGTGCAAGTGGCACAGGCAATATAACACTCAATCCGCCCCTACTCACCGTCGACGGACAGTATACGCTGTCCAATTTGCTCGAAACATCGCTGGCGGGCGCTGTCACCACACTCAATCCGAATGGCTATATTAACGATAGCTTCTTCTATTTGAATAGCAATCTGTACAATGGCAGTCAGTTGGGCGGCAGCGGCAGTGGCGGTCTCAATCTAACGGGCGGCAGTTACTACAATCAAACCATTACGAATACAACCACCGGCGATAATCTAACCGATATTATACACTGGGACGGTCGTTATCCGAGCGGTTATACGCTGACGCACATTATCATTGCTTCGATCATTGTTACCATTCTCATGATTATCATAATTGTCGGCAATATGTTGGTCATCATTGCCATTTGCACCGAAAAGTCACTCAAGAATATTCAGAACTGGTTCATAGCATCGCTTGCGGTGGCGGATTTTTTTCTCGGCCTCGTTATAATGCCCTTTTCGCTGGCGAATGAACTGATGGGCTATTGGATATTCGGCAGTTGGTGGTGTGATATTCATTCGGCCGCGGATGTGCTACTGTGCACCGCTTCGATTATGAATTTGTGTCTGATATCGTTGGATCGGTATTGGAGCATTACGAAAGCTGTTGACTATCTAAAACAGCGAACGCCGTTGCGTGCGGTGATTATGATTGCCGCCGTTTGGATTATGTCGGCGTTGATATGTATTCCGCCGTTGCTGGGCTGGAAGGTGAATTTGCCCGAGGGTCCATTGCCGAAGTGTGCGGTAAGTCGGTTTATTTTTTTTTTCTTTCTTCTAAATATTTACTGACTTTGTTTATTAAATTGTGTCCGGTTTAGTATTTGCACTTCTCTAATTGTTATCTACATATTTTGCTTATATTATAGTATATGTACATTTGTATTTCGCGTTGTTATTTATTTTGCACTTTGTTTGTGCAATATTGTGGCAATTGCTATTTACAAAAACAACTTTTTATTGTGTAGCCATAAAAGTTTAGGAGTTTATTGTTTAATGATGATCATAGAATTGTACGTGTAGTAAAAACTTGTTATTAATAAAACTGTAAGCAGTTTTAATGCTTGCTATAAAACGAACAACAATTGCGAATTACAAAAATGTGCTGGTCCTCCAGAACTTTTATCATTTGTACTTCGTTTGCCTTTTATGGAATTCCTACTTCAATATCATTTTCTATTGATTTTCTTGGAATGTATTGTATATACATAGTGGATACATTAAAGTGAAAGTTTTAAATAATTTTTAAAATGAAGAATTTTTGTACCACGTTCTTTACTAGTTTGTATAGAATGATGTTTGTTATCATCTCAAGTCTCATTTAAATGAAGTGAACTGGTGAACTTGCTGCCATATGATATTCAGAACTATTCGAATCTGGTCAATCATTCAAACTGGACTTTTTAATATACTTTTTATATAGTTTAATAACTATCATAGTTGGATTAGTCGTAATTGTCATGAGATAATCGTAATCTTAATTTTAATCGACAAGTAAGAATCGTTTCATTCCTGACTTTTAAACCTGTACCATAAGGTAACTAGTTGCCTATTTTGGTTCTCAGTTACATTTCTCGAATAGATCTTTCGCTAGTATTTAAAGCAATTAAAAAGTAATAAATCGCCAAATTGACCTACAGTGGCTACCAACTTCTCTCAATATAATTTACAACACAACTTTGAAAACATGGGTACATCGGTTCGCCGTTTCGATAAAACTTTGCAACCATTCGTCATTTATTGCGTTCTCGTATGTTTCTGCTGCGGCTGCTGCTGTTCCTAGTTTCTAGCACGCGCGACGTTAGCCAATTACTGTCACTTCATTAGGGACTGTTCATTAATCAACATTTTGTTGTGAAAGTGCTTGACGCTCGACTGCAGCAAATGCTGCACAGCGCGAACGTGACATGACGTGACGATGCGACATGCTACACAAAAACTGACAACAAAACCTTAGTAAAAAGCGGTTTCTGTTTGTTTCTATGTATAAAAATGGTATTTTTGCAATGGCAGCCAGTGCTGCCAATTAAATTCACTTGTCAAAATATTAATGCCATACGTGTGGCAACACTGTGGTGCGGTTGTATGACATCAAGTGCACTTTTGTATATTTGTATGTGTAATCTGTCGGAAACTTTATTATATTAATTAAATGCCACTTGTGTCAACATAAATGTTATGTATGGACTTATGCAGTAATTGAATACGCAGAACACAAATTTGAAATGTTTGTGAATATTTTTAAAATTTTATTTCGAAAATTACTTTTTATCTAAAATTGTTGTGGTTTATTTTATTTTATTCTATTTCGGGTGATTTTTTTTTGTTTTTAATGTACTCAAAAGCATTTTTCATTTCTGTTTCATTTTTGCCTTAACATGTTTTGGTGTCTGTCTGTCTGTCTGTCTGTCTGCGTTTGCTTAATTAAAATTCGTAAATGAAACGCTCAGTCATACGCAAGCTAAATTTTAAAATATCTCCGTGCGCGCGCGCCAAACTTTTTCCATTACTCATAAGAAAGAACAACAACAAAAAAAACAACAACAACAGCGAGTGTTGCAGCACACCTTTATGCGTCGCATTGTTTGCACTCATTGCCGGCAATAAATCCTTTTTTCGCTCCAAATGTGTTGCTACCGCTCCGCGCCATCATATTTGTGCCTCGCCCACTTTTCATTAGTTTGACTGTATTTTCTTTTTATTCTTGTATTTTTTTTTTCGAACTGCGAAAATTCATTCATTTCTTTTATTATTGTCCTCGGCCTTGTTGTTGTTTTTGTTTTGGCTCTGCTCAAGGTTAATTAGAATTTTTTGTGGGCCCCAGAATTATGTTCGCTTTTTTGTGTTAGTCTCTTCGCACTGTTTCGACTGTTTCAAATGTTGTGACTGTTTTGTTTCGATTTGTTTTCTTCTTTTTTCCAGCGCTTTTGGTCGATTTTTTTCTATTTGGTGTGCCTAATTAACTTTAACTTTTGACAATTACGAAGCAGCCTGTTTTCGCCATTCGGAATTTATCAATGGACAGCCTCAAGGTCGCAACATCTTTATTTTTTTTAATACTTGTTCTTGTGTCACTTTGTTGCTTTCTTGTCCTTATTTATCAGCTCAACGATAAATTATTTTATTTTCGACGTTCTATTTTAGCGTGAGTTTGCCTGAGTAATTCTGGTCAATTTGCATTTTTTTCATTAAAAATATTCATAAATATTACGTTGAAATAAATACAAATTTCAAGTTAAAATTCTCATATTATTAAAATTAAAGACAGAAGAATTTATTAAGAACCTAATCAAAAAACTACAAAAAATTTTAAGCCCTTAATGCGATTTACATGTCTGTTCTGACGCAATCACAATAGTCACCAGAGTATCAATTGATACTGCACTGACCACTGATGCAACATGCAAAAGCTCAAAAATTATCAACTGTCAACGAAATTGCGACTCTCAAGTATTGAGGTCACAAGTGAAAACGTTTGTTTAAAAATACTAAAATTTCATAAGACAAATTACTTGTAAATCAAATAAAATTTCCATATAAATCCCGAAACAAAATGTATAAAAGCTTTTTATGTCAATGCGTATTTGTAAATACATACATACATATATAAGATTATATTGCTGCCAAAATGCAAAATGACCAGTACCAAAATTTTTTCTGAAACACGTTTTTATAGTTTGTGTGTTTTTATTCACATTGTATAATGTCTTTTGCTTCTATAAAATTTCAGAAATGTTGGTTAGGGCCTTCATGTATTTTGACAGTGTTATGTGCTTTTAATAAATTTCTATTTTTTACATACAAGTATAAAATAAAATTTTATAATTGTTATAAAAAATTTAAATTCACTTAATTTGAATATATTGTATATTCAGCCTAACAAAAGTCAGTTCTCTCTTTAAAATATATACATATGTAAAATAAATGTGGCAACAACTAAACATTTTAATTCCAAAAGAAAAATTTTTGTGAATATGCAATATATAATATATGCAGAAAATAATTGCTGCCAAGAGATTTAATATCTTAAAAAATCAAAACGCACACACACACATTCATCTACCCACATGTGTGTACAAATGACGATAATATTGCAAATGTCAGAAACTAAAAACCAGAATAAAGCCAAGTCTAAGCAAATCGTACAAAAAAAAACAACAAAATACAATTCTGAACCGAAACGAACTGAAATGAAGCAAAACTAAATAAAATATGCATATTGAATTTCTAACGAAGCAAATGGCAAGAGATGAATTCGACGGTACAGCCTGGGATTTGGGCGGCAAACTAGCAGAATAAGGACAAACTCAATTTGTGCGTAAGTATATCATTTTAACAGGGGACTACTACCCGAACCAAACCAAACCAAACCAAACATACCATGAACGTCGTCGTCTGTCAGGCCAAACAAAGAAGAGTTTGAGACGAATGTGAAGTAGTAATTCCAGTCAACAAATTTTTAAAGTGGAATAAGATGCAGAAGTCGAGTTGATGAAGCGCCCATGAGTATAGCCACATTGATTGCCATCATTCTCGAATAGAAAAAAAAAACCCACACTTGAAAAATTTGAGGAGATGAAGAAATAAGCAGATTATATCTTGAATAAATAATTTTGTTTAGCTTCGAGTGGGCATTAGAAGTCCAGCTTTAAACGCCATTAAAATGAAACTCAGGTTCAGAACTCCGAACTCGAATTTGTTGACCATGATTAAATTACATTTTACAATATTTTGTTATCTCTGTGGATCATTTAAAACGACTTTATAACTCTGTTATATTTCATTGTATTTTTCTTTCAATGCATGTACGAGTATAGCTCGAGTATGTTTGTGTATGACCTATGCTCACACACACAGTGAGCAAAAGGCAAGCATGCTGTGATCGAAAGGATTGCCGACATGTCAAAAATGACGAGAGATTTTATTATGTGTCGCCCAAAAGTATGCAACGAGTGTGGTGGTTGTGTATGTGTGTGGAACCACCGGAAGTTGCCAATGGTTTTCATGGTGGTGATTTCGTTGTGGTCTCCTTTTATGGGGTTTTCTCCAGCTGATTTGCTTTTTGAGTACTAGCATTTCACTAATATGCGACGTAGGCACTTTCGTTGTGTTGTTGTATTGTTGCCGTAAAAACCCGTAAAAAAAGGTTGGTTTACTTTCCTTTACTTTCACTCGCTCGCTTGACTTGGCACTGGCTACATTTTTGCCTGTCACTTTCAGTTTTTGCATAAATTTTTGTGCTGTGCTGCTTTTACGGATGTCTTTACTGTTTTCTTTTTCTTTACTTTACTTTGCATTGCCGCATTAGTTACGCACTTTATTGTTGTTTTTTCTTTTTTATTTCCATATCGATTTTCCACTTTTCTTTGTGTTGTGTTTTCTTCTACGTCTTGTACGAGTGTCTCTTTAAAGTAAGACGTTTTTTTTACTTCTAAACTTCAGTTTTAAAGAATTTGCATTGGTCTTCGTTTTTACTTCCTTTTCTGTGGAACGATTCGCATTTTCGCTGGTTACGTTGTTGCAGAATTTTTAGAAAATATAATTTTTGCAGATTTTATACAAATATGTATGTAAATACGTGTTTACTTTTATTATCTTTGTAAGTTTGTTTTTTAACCATGTTACACATTCTTGCTTAGAGAGTTTTCTTTTTTGTTAGAAATATGTAAAAATTGTAATATACTTAACTTAGGAAAAAGTTTTTGATATATATTTGAAACAAAAATTTTTCAAGCTTATTCAAGAAAGCCTTGGCGAAGTTTTCATTTGTTAAAGTAAAAAATAAATATATATCTTTACTTCATCGTAAGACTTCATTCTTAACAGATTTATTAATAAAAATGAAGAAAAATCGGTAAGTTTCGAACTTCATAGACTCCAAATAAAAGTTGTTTCACATCTTCCAATTGACATATCACATAATCCATTTTAATAATGATTAGAAATTTGGATATTTTATGGATTTAAAAAATGTAAAATTGGTTACAACAATAATTCAGTTGTGTGCTTTGATCTCTTGAGTTATCTTAAGTCACGAAAACGCTCCTTCAAAAGTAATAAAGAAACATTTCAGTTTCTAGCTTTTCTAGAAGAGTTTCAGAGCAACTAAAAGTAAATAATACTTTATCGATTTGAACGTCATGAGAACTCCTTTAAAGCGTCTCTTTCCGGAGCTTATTATTTGACTTCGTTTTCGTGTATAGTTTACTGTACTCCGGTTTAAGAGCATATTAAATTCGCTTAATATTAATATATAATAAAACAATGGCTTCGAATTTCCAAAGAAGTTGGTTTGAAAACATTTCGTAAACTATTTAAATAAAATTGTAGAAAAATATCTTTTCTATTTTTGGATATTATGAATTAGAAAAACATTTCGTCAAATCTGCTAAGTCTGTAATGCTTTGCCAAGAAGCATACTTGGCTGGGTTGGCTAAATTACAAGAATTACTGCCAATGAAAAGAAGACGTGCACCCCAACGAACCAACCAAAAAAAAAAAAAGACCGTTCAAATTGAATAGGAACCAAAACAACTGCGAACGCGCAATAATCTCAACAATTTCCGACACTAATCCCGGCTTAGAAAGTTTCTTTCATTCTTACCAAAAAAAATTGACAGCAGTAGAAACCATCCAAAGCCAACCTCCTCGCTTATACCACGCAAACAATAGCAACAATGGGACAGCAGAAAGAAAACAAAAGATGAAAAATGGCGGCGCTGGTGCACAGAAAACGAGCGCCAAAGGCACATACATACATATACTCGTAAAGCAGCGGCAGCGATGGTGGCAGTAGTAGAACATTGACATGAAAACACACAAGCACACAAACACATATATACACTTAAACACACACACAAAGCGAAAAATGAATGAGTTGCGTGCTGCAGGATATCGAAGGATAACAGCGCGCAGCAGTGTTCCAGCCGCCGAGCTAAAAGCTTGCTTTTCTGCTGATATGAAAAAATTATGATTTTTATTATTATTTCCATAAGTAAACACATTTTCCGGTATGGCTGGCGTTGGTAGCTGCAGAAAACAGCGGCGCACAGCATACTTTTAGGCAGGGAGGCATATGCTAGTAATTTCCTTAAAGTTTGAGCGCAAGTTAAGTGAAAGGAAAAGCACTCGAGTACTCGCTTTCCCCCACTCACAAAGACACCACGACTCCTTCTGCATGCGCAAACAAAGGCAAAGGCAAATGCTAATATTTGTTTATTTCGCTTTTCAAAACGAAGCCTACTTGCGGGCGCTGCCAGACATTCTGTGCCCTTATGTCGTGTGTTTCTTGTTTGTTGGTTTGTTTTAGTGTTTGTGTGTGTGTACGAAGACATTAATTTGCCACGCGTTCTGATAAAAATATTGCAATAAGCATAAAAGAGGACATTCCGGAACATGAGCGCCCTGCTTCGCTTTTCGTTTTTATTTTGCGGAAATGCCAGAAATATGTTAACGAAAGAAAAAAAAACAAAATTGATAACTTTGGTTAAAGAAATTTTTGTTTTTTAATATTTTTGTGGGTATCTTTGGAAATAATGCCACCGGAAATGAGTTTCAAATCGCATGCGATATAGGAGTGAGTGCTTAACTTCAGCTATGTGCATGCGAATTGGTGTGTGTGCCTGTGTGTGTTTGTGTAAATATGCTTTCACATTTCAGCATCTCTTCCTGTAATTTTTGTGGTAGTTTCCGCATTTATCCCAAATTTAGGAAGCAATATCACAGCTGAATGGTTGTTCCGTTTATTTTTGCTGTCTTGAGTTTATCATTTCATATTTTCTTTGGCATGGAAATTGTGCTTTGAATGGCTCTCATTGGGTGATATTTTCGATGCAGGTTGAGAAAACCCTGTAATAAAGACATTGAGAATAAAGTTTCATAAGAAATTGACAAGCAAGAATTTTTTAAGAATGTTTTTTTTTTGGCTAAAAAGTTGAAAATCAAATGCATGCGAAGTATTTGAAAACCGAATCTGTGAAAAACTACAAGCAGAGCTTTATGTTGGGAAATTTTCTTATTTATATAGCTCGCAGACAGTCGTTTGCAAATTTGAAAAAGTATTTCACGTAACTTAATACGGTAATATCGCATAGGAAGCTCGTTAACTGTTTTTGACTGCCTGTTTGCGTACTTAAATACCGCTTAAATATGTTGATGGCAAAATTATGAATTAAGTGCTTTAGTATTTCTTAAATATTGTATGTTTCTATTGAAAAACCCAGGAGTAGTAAACTCTGGAATTTAATAAAGTAATGTTATATAATTGGGAAATTTTCTTTTACATCTGATTTATCAGAAATTATTTAAAAGAACAGTCGAAATTGATTTCATGGTATAAATTGATAACAACGTATAAAAAGAACTATTTTCTCTTTGCAAAAATCAATAAGATATAAACTTTGGTTGGTTGGTTGAAGTGGTGATTCCTAGAGAAGGAATCCAAGTAGCGCCTCGCTTTCAACTTGTTAAAAGATTATTGTATACTGCAGCTTTACTAAATCCAGTCAGTGCGGTTTAAGAACCTTAGCAGGTCGTAGATGTCTGTACCAGACAGCTCTTTGAGGATTACAAATAGCGGTTTACCTAGAGTTTGTAGCCTGACCCTCCATAAGGCTGGGCATTCACAAAGAAAATGGAAAACTGTTTCTTTTTTGTCTGATATAATCTTAAAAACGTTATATTTTTATCGAAAATGTTCTTTTTATTTAGTTTTTGTTTTTGATATCGTTATTTTTCCAAATTTCGTTTTTATATTAAAACCCTATTAAATCATAACGTATTCGTACAGTCAGTTTGGTTGCTTTGGTCGTATCGCACTTCGAAATTTCGTTTTGCGTAAACAACAAAATTGTGCTCAGCCCTTTTTGCTATTTTTAGCGACTCATGCCCTTTTTAGATTCTACCTACTCTAAAAGTCTGTGTTAATTTGTTGTCAACATGTCAAATCTGATTTTGCTATTTTGCTACCCTCCCAAAAAAAAAAAAAAGAAGAGGTTTGTGCCTGGGCATGCCATTTGCGTGGCTTCAACGCTGCCATTTAGTCAGCCAGTCAAGTGAGTTGGTGATGTTGATGTTTATTTGTCGTCTGGGCTTTATGTCATAACCTGTCAACGCTTCAACTTAAAAGAGGTATTACCAAGAACAATCAAAATAAATAATAACAACAGCAGCAGAAAGCTGATAAAACATATTACAAAAATTGCCAATTTTAAATTTCAAGCTGTTTAAAAATAAAGTCAAAGCGTTAAAGTTTAACGAAAATTGATGTAAAGTTAACAATTTTTAACGCACAGATTTGAATCAAGAAATTTAATTATTGCTCATAAATCTGTTTTTAGATAGTAATAGTATTTTAAGTAGCTCGTTTACAATTTGTCTACATTAAAAGTTTTTATTCGCCTTTAACAACAAGACAGGAAAGTTGTTAAAAGTAAGTTTATTACTATTGACAATCAATGGGCCATAAAACTTTTGCTAAAGTTATTTTGCAGTGTCACAATTCATTTAAAGTTTTGCTTCGAAACTGCTCGCAGTGGATTATTAAATGAATTCGCTAAAAATTGCGATCTTCATCAAGTTTTGAATGTGCGTGTTTGTTTAACAACTTTTAAGTGCTTCAATTATATATAACTCATTCTGTAAAAAAAACTTTAATATTCGTATAGTGAGTTTCAATAAATATGTTATGTAAATTTTTTGAAAGTCAGCTTGAAATGAAATTATTATATAAATACAATTAATCGAAAACATATGAGCTCGCTAAAAATATCTTCAATAATAAAAAGCATATATTTTGGAAAAATTAAAAGTTATAATAATAATCTACACAAATTCATGAATCAATCCGAACAGTGACGAAATTCGTGTTATTGCTAAAATTCTTAATTCAGTACCGCAATACTTAATTTAAACTTCTATCAAAAACAGACCTTGAAATATGAATATATATCTGAAGATCTAAATTCAAGATTTAACAATCTTATTTTTTGATTTAATCTTAGTTTCAGTTTTACGATTTTTTGGTTTGTTTAAGGTTTTGAAATCTTAAATCGAAAGCGCACAATCTTAATTTAAGTCAAAACCGAAACAATCTAAAATTTTGACTAATCGTAGTTAAATTAAGAACAATTTAAATTGTGTTCTGCAATAGAACGATTATTTTACCATTTTTATTTGTGGTCAAGTTTAAAATATCTGCTAAGGTATAATGAATTCAATCACAATTTAAAAGAGGCACAACTCAAAAAGAAAACTATTCACAAAAATCAGTTATTAATAATAGATTTGTCCTTGATACACTGAGTTATTTATATAACAATTCTTTTTAATTTTACATTAAGATATCATTTCGACTTCTATTATCATCTTTAGGAGTATTAATACATTTTTAATTTTAATAGTTTACTTGTATAAGTGGAAAGACATCACACGAAAGAACATTAAAAATATTATTGCTCATTTTTCCTCTGTATCATACGGTTTTCCACTTAAGAAAACACTTTTACTTTAACTCAAACTATGTCCGGATATTATTCCGAGAAAATTTGCAAAAAGCTCAGAAACGTTTTATTAATTGTACGAATCGAGTCATATTGATTTTAGGAAAAATTATTTATTTAAATTATATAAAAAAAAATTTCTGCTGTCTCCCCAAATAAAAAATAAAACCTCAAAATGTGCAAAAAAGCCGACAACCACAAGAGGCACCTTTCACATAAAATCATGTTGAGGTAACGTCAGTAGAGCGTAGATGATTTTATTCGATTTGCTTGTGAAGGAAAGCACACACGAAGTAATTATGAAAGAATTTTCTGGTAATTAATGTTTAAACAAATTACAAATTTATTTAGAAATAAAAGTTTTAATAAAATGTTATCCATATAAAAAGTATTGAGTCGAGTATTTCTTTTTTTTAATTGATAAAATACGTCAAATTAAATTATAAGTACCAAAAAATTAAATATCCTATTCACTTAATGTTATTACTAAACGAAACATATAAATATTTCATATATAAATAATCGCTCGTTGCGCTCGATGCGAGTGTGAAACTTGTTTACAGTCGTTGCCGACGCCACCATCAACACCGCCACGTAACAACAAAAGCTTTAACTGCTTTTAATTTACGTGAAAATTCCGGGAATCGAACACCAAAGCCAGCATTTCGTTCCGACCTGACCGGCCGACCAACTGCCGCCGTTCCAATGCGGACGCTAGCGACTATTCAGTCTCCTCGCTCGACTCCTGCGTGCAAAGCAGAACGTGCGGATTTGTATATAATTTGTGATTTTCCACTTGTTTTGGCAATTAAGCGCTGTTTGACTTTTCGTTTCCGTTTGCGCCGTTGTTTTCATTTCCGGTGACCTGCCGCAATTCTGCATGCCTCACCGCACCCACCAAGTCAGGCTGTTCCGTGCCGACGTGCTGACGTGAAACAAGTTTGTTTCGTTGGTGGGAATTTTTGCGAAATTAATTCGTCAGGATTTACAATTAATTCGTTTTGATTGAAAATTTGTCTGGTATTTTTAACTGTTTTTGTTGTTGTTTTGTTTAGCTGTGTTTGTGCGGATTTTGTCTGTGGTTAAATTGATTTTTAATTATTTCGTAAAACGTTCAATTGAATTTCGGGCGTTTTTGGATATAAGCTGAAATTTAAGCAGAGGTTTAATAAATCAAAATTTTAACTTGATTATGTTTAGACTTTCAAGGTGACTAATTATTTAATTTATTTTTATATAAAAGATTAGCAGTGCAAGAAAATTGCATCTTATACAGCCCTAATAATATTAGAAATTATTTATTTGAACATATTGAAATGTATCTTTTATAAGCTTCTTAGTAAAAATATAATGAAATACTAGAGAGAATCTTTTTAATACTCCAAAAACATAAAAAAATTACTTATTTAGCAACCAAGACGCGCATCCTAAGGTATACAACAACCATTAAATTCCAAGCATAGACACGCACCACACACGATCACAAAGAAAGAAATAGAGTTCCTTCGTAGCCAAAAATCGTGCAACTCATAATAAAAGTTAATACTCGAACACATTTTCATGCACTACCCGAAAAAAAAAATCTTTTGTGCATACACCCAAGTAAACAACAAAAACAAAAAACAGAAAAAAAAGATAAGTTAATCCCGAGTGAATTTTATGGATGACAGTAAAGCTCAAGTTGCATCCAAGTAGTCAACTTCAGCGCATGAATGCCAAAGGCAGCGCAAGTTGGCTCCTTTCGTCCGCCTCGCCTTTACTGCGGCCACTTTTGATTCATCATCTTCTACGTTTTCTCTCTCTTCATCTTCTTGGGCGTGTGTGGAAGTCTATGAAAAAGTTTTTAAGAAGCAAACTTGCTCAAGGAGTACGTAAAAAACTTCACACACACACCACGAAAAGTGTTTGCATGTGTTTGTGGTGAAAATTCCAAGAAAATAAATTCCCACAAACATGATGAATGAAGGAGGGCGGCAATAAGTTTTAAAAGATTTAGCGTCCGGAAAAGCAAAAAAAAGAGCAACTATAAACTTAAATTATATGCAGTAAAGTAGCGGTTAATTGAGTAAGTTTATGCGGATAAGCACGGATTCGGGAATATCCAAATAAATATGCTAAGAATTATGCTTAAACTTTTGCTGTTTTGAAAGGAGTGCGAAAAATTTAACAAAACATTTTTAAATGGTTTATACACGAATTTCCCCAAAATATTTCATTTAAAGAAATTAAAAAATTTTATTTAGAAAGTTGTTTTGTAATTCATAAAATAAATTTCGTTTAATATACTCGTAATACCTCCTCTTCGTTTATTCCAATTTAGCTACATTCCTTGCATAATTCATTCTACTCTTTTGCCCGAATCAATAATCACGCCTTTTGCGTCTTAAACTTTACCATCGACAATAAACAAGAATAACAACAAACAACTAACAAAATAAAATATTTACGCAGAAACTTGTGCCAAAAATCAAAGCTGGCATTTATGACAGCCGCTGCGAATATTAACACCATAAATTAACTTGAACCCTTTGTCGCATTCGCGCGCAACATAATGGCACCGCCTCCACTTCGACACCAACGCCGCCGCCACCGCCGCCTTAAATCAAGCAACACTTTTGTTTACGCGCGTACATTATGCGAATATTGTGCCTTGTCGTAACTAAATAAAAATACATACAAAAATAAAATATATAAAAATAAATGAATGCGAACGAAAATTTACACTTTTATCAGTGGAGAATATTTTGAAAATTTGCTGGCTTTATATGAGCAACATAAGATAAAGAACACACACACACACAAAAACACTCACTCACACACACGCAACATAAAATTTTCAAAAGCAGCGACAGTCAGGCAGGCAGTCGGGCCGGCCAGCTGTCGTCAATGTCGTCAGTTCGGTATAAGCGCCGGAATTTATGCTCGGCACGAGCTGTTTATGTTTTAAATATAGCAAATGTTCTTTTTTTTTTGTTTGGCGTCGGTTGGATACTGTAGTCCTACGACAAGGGCGCCTCAAAAATTTTTAAACACAAGCCGCCACCATGATTCTCAGATTCTGAGCTGAAAATAAAGAGTTACGCCAATGGGTGCGTTGGTAGTAGTAGTAGCCAGGCTACTCATGCCACTTAAGCATTAGACCCAATTTGGCAATTTAATTTAATGTCGCTGGCAATAAATTTCTGATAAACTGTTATGGATTTTGGCTGGGCTTTTGTAATGTTAAACAAAAATTTGACATAAGCTTTTTATGGCACTATTGAGGAAATTCAGCGTGCTTTAAGTGTTTAATTTAATTTACTTTATAAATCTGCAAGGCGAAAAGTTTATCTACATATAACATAGATCAAACTAAACCCTTTTTCTTAGGTAAAATGATAAAATTGATAACCCTCTCAACTAAACTTAATTTTCATTTAAATTTCACTTTTTATATGCACGAACTGCTGGAAATAACCCTTAAGAAGCCTGCAAAAAACAATCATTAAAGTTGAAATTAAAAAAAATGTAAAAAAATCTGTTTACCTGCCAACGTCGACCGTCTCGCGCAAATACACGCCCTCCAAGTATTCTACAAAAAATCGAAAATCGCCTTAAAGTATGCTGCCTTTTGTCTTCGACCGTCAATATGAAAAGCAAAATACTAAGCAGGAACAAAAAAAAACACTTTCGTTCAATGCGATTAGGCAGTAAAAGGAAAGTTGAAAAGTAAAAGATATAAAATAAAGCATAAAGTGGAAAAAACGACTGCGGCAGGCAGCAACATCAAAAAGAGAAAGCCAACGAAAAAGAAAACGGAGGAAAAAGTTCAAGCAGCAGCGCTGGCGAAGAAAGACGTCGACGACAAATTAATTCAAATCATTGCATCATTCAATTTACGCCATTTGCGTCGGGCCTTTTGTTTTTACTCGCGCCATTTTATTTAAAATGCTTCCTAAGCACCGTTCGTTGCCTACTTTTTGGCGTTTTGTTTTGGTTTCCTTGATTTGCTGCCGCATTTCCGGGATTTTGTGATTTTCTTATTTTGCACTGCGCTTTGTGCCGCACAACTAATGAAGGAAATGGAATTTTTGAATGATTTGCATCCGGTTTTAGCGACTTTTCTTCCTTCATTCGTATCGCTTGCTTTTATTTTTCATGTAATTTTTTTTTTCATTTTGTTTTCGTTGTCTCTTTTCGTGCTCAAAATCAACTTGCCTCGTCCCTGCTTCGTCACATTTTTGTTGGTCTCTCTCTCTCTTTTTGCTTTTAAATTCATTACGTTTGGTTTATTTTCGTGCTTTGGGGAAATCAGAAATTTAAAGAATTTTTGTCTTTTTTTTCTACCGTTTTTTTTTTGGTGTATTTGTTATTTTATTTCGACGTGGTTAAGTCTTTTGGGTATTCTTTTGTTATTGTTGTTGTTACATTTTTGTGTTTGTCTTTTGTGTTGTATGTGAGTGTGTGTTTGTGTGTGTGAAAGTGTATGTGTGCGACGCTTTTGGTACTTTAAATGTCAAAATTTCTCCCATGTCGCCAAACATTTTTCATATGAGCGCATTTTGCTTTTAATTTTCTTCATTTTTTTTTACTCGTAGTATTTGCCCTTCCTTGGTACATTATCATAAATATGCGCTTTGTTGTCACTGATTCATGACTAGTGATGTGCAATGTTTGACGTGACCTCGGAAATGACTTGATAGTAACCATCATGTAGAATCGCATTTTTCAATTATTATATAGTTTTGTTTCAAAATGTGACTATTAAGTGACCGTCATCTGTCAGTCAGGAGACAGTCATGTGACCAACGTGAATCATTTATATAAATTAGTAAAAATGGTATAATACTATTACCAATATAATTTCGTATGACGTCCTATGACCATCCTGTGACCATCATGAGAAAATCTTGTGATCATCTTGTTACCATCTGGTGACCATCTTGTGACCATCTTGTGACAGTCTTGTGACCTACTTGTAACCACCTCCTGGCCATGTTTTTTTGGAAATAAATATATAGTAAAGAAATGTGACTGTCAGCAATAATTATTCACCAGATCGCACTGTCACATTAAATTTATTTTTAAACACCTTAAGGGCACTGTAAGCAGTGTTAACTGCTCATCACTAAATGACTAAGCACCCACATTTCATGTTTTAATACTTTCTTTTTGCAACCTTTAACATGATGACTTTGGCTCCGTTGGCATTCTGCCCTACTCTGGGTCATTTTTAATGACGGTCAGCAACGTTGCTCTTAATGCAAATTGAAGTTTGCTTCTTTCGTTGTTTAATTGAAAAAAAGGCAAAAATGTTGTTGTGTTTTTTCTTCTGTTTGGTTTTTTGGAAATGCGCCACAATTATCGCAACACGAAAATAAAATTCTGGTAGCGCAGCGCAGCGCACAAATAAACAAAACATTAACATTTCATTTGGAGTTGGCTTTTTATGATGCCAGTTGGTTGTTGTTGTTGTTTTTTTTTTGTTTGTTTGTATTGTACTTTTAATTGTGTTGCCTTTTCGATCGTAAAAAGGCGTAACGCTGGAATTTTGAGAGAAGATTTTTTCCGCAGCGCACACTTTCTCGGTGCTTTACACATTTTAATTAAGGCGCGATTTTATTACTTCGCCGCGGTCGTTTTGATGGTATGAGTACGCGTATGATTGAATGTGGGTAGGTGCTAAAATCGTACGACTCTTATTTGAATGATGGATTTGGGTGCCGCGAAAGGATTCAACAACAAATTTGTCTCATTTCATTTTATTTTGCAGCTGAGTGATTTTGAAAGCATTTACAACCTTTTGGCCAAAATCGGTGTTGACACAATTTGCCAGTCATTTTGGTTTTTACGTTTATGTGCCGGTAAAGTTGATTAAATTTAAAGAATTTATTTGAAATTGCAAAACATATTTATTGCAATATAAAAACTGAATGAAATTATTTGCTGTAGATTTTTAAAATTGAGTCTTTGTTTTCCATTAAAACATATATTCTACAAAATTTATTTGATTAAAATAGTTTCGGATTAGATTATGTTAATAAAAAAATGTTAATGTTTACAAAAACTTTGCTTTCACAGAAAATAACCGTTGTTTGACTATCAAGTTTCATTAAAAAACCAACGTATGACTGTAATTTTATTGTTTTAAAAAATGTTAAGAGTTTTGTTTGATTTTAATCCGTCACTTATTCATAGTTTCCGCTAAATCCAATGAGGTCTGAACAAAAAATTATTGTCACATGAACAACAAATGACCATAATTTGGCTATCATATGACCGCCATAAAACCTGCATAAAGTCTTTTTTTATATTATAGTGAACGGAACTAACATATGGCCATAGTAAATAATTAGATCTTAAGAAAACGTTTCCTAAATGTCATGTGACCAAAGTAAACTATACAATTATGACCATAGCGTTACGACAATTTAATTGACATTTACTTTATTACTGCCATTTGACAGTAGACAGTAATTAAATCAACAACTGATCACCATTTAATTTTATTTGTTGTCTCTTGACCATCGCTTGATCGTCACTTAATAGTCATATCCCTTATACTGACCACTAGTCTAAGCAACACTTCTCCTTAAAGACTTTTTCAATTGTAATTTTAATCATCTTGTCATCGTCATGTGCGTGGACGAGTTATTTAAATTTTTACGAATTATTTAACATATATTTTTAAATTTTGTTTAAATACTTGTTTTTAAATAAATCATTTTTGTGTACCCTAAAGTCTTTTAAATTCCCTAAAAGAAGGTTGTTTATTCTAAGTAACGCAATTTTTATGTGTCTTTTATTTTTACAACTTTTTAAATAATTTATCCCAATTACCGCTTGTCGCGCGCAAAGAAGCACTTAGAAAATATTAGATTTTCTTTGTAAGAAAAAAGAAGAAAATATTAACAAAATAACGTTTTGCTCAAAAGAAAAACATAACAATAAGCTCGTAAAACATAAAATACCGCTATAAAAACCACGCCTTTCGAGGGATGCCCGCCCATCAAAAGCCACTTTAAAGTGTGAATTTTTGGAAAAGGGGGAACAGGAAACTGGATAAAAAGGCGACAGAGAACCCTTGAAGAAAAAAATACTTAAATTATGATGATTGATGAGGTTGATAAGCGCAGCGCGAGTATGTGTTTATGTGTGTGTGTATGTGTGTTAGCACTGGAATGCCTTATGCGTTGGTATGCGTGCGTCGATAAGATGAGAACGAGGACATCGACGACGATGACGACGACTACAACGACGCTCTTGGCAGCTGCGGTGGCACGCAAAATGTCATAAAAGTGAAGGAATTTACAAAATGAATTGTGAAGTATTCATCAGAATGTAAGACACAAGCAGAGCATACACTCACACACTTACACGCACACACACACACACACACACACACACACACACACACACACACACACACACACACACACACACACACACACACACACACATTTAGCTTGACGCTGAGAAAATGTGCAAAATTTTATTATGCTCGAGTATTTGAATTAAGCGCTTAATGGTCGGTAGGGGGAAACGGGTCGAAAGAGCTATTGCGCGCTTTTTTCATGAAAATTATGTCAGAAGAATTTTAAGCTTGTCGAAGCGTACTCCTTCAGAAATGCTTAACAAAAAGAGAAGCGCAGAAAAAAGGGATAATGAAATAATTAAAGAAAAATAAAATATAACAAATTTAAAGGAAGCCACGTTTAAGTCAATGTCAAAAATGTGGTAATACGAGTTGAACAATTTAAGCTTGCGCTATGACGTCGAAGGGAAAACAAATTTTAACCAAATAATTAATTTATAAAAAACTTTAATATCGGTTTTCATAACCATATTTTATCGTTGACATTAAACTAGAATCGAGGTTGTAATAATCTAATTACAAAATAAAATTAAGTAAAAAAATAAAAACAAAGTTAAACTTTATTATTTGAATGCCTTTAAAACTCTTATTTACTCTATTTTGGCTTTAGACTTAGCGTAAGTCAACTTAAAGTCTTAAAAGTATTTTTTTTTGCGTATTATTTATGCAACACTTGAGCGAGGAGTCCTTTTCCAAATTGACTTCACTCGAGTACTTGACCACATTCATTGGATTGCTCGTAAACACAGACGTAGCAATTAAGTACTTGTATACGAGTATCTGTGTGTTAGTGAGTGTGTGACTGGTGTGCTCGTGTCACATAAAAATGTCCTGCGTCCTTTGAGTTATGCTTAGCAAAAGTTATAAAGACAACAGAAAAATGTGTTTTTCGTTTCTTTTTGGTCCTCTTTGCGTTAATTAAGTGATGCGTAAGCACACTTACATACTTTTTGTATACGAGTGTGTTCGTGGGTGTGCAACAATTTACTACACACACTTAACACATAAACAAACACACACGCATAAACATATCGACTGAGTCACTTGAAGTTTTCTCATGGTGGCACAAAGACGCGCACTCAGGCAAAAAATCAAATCTTTAATGAAAATCTACGCACTTTGTACGCCGTTAATAAGAAAAGCCACAGAATAAGTGTGAAGTGGGTGGGCACATGACAGCGATCGGACGGTGGGGCGGACTCGGTTGTTGGGGTTCATCGTTAGCCGCCAACGTTCTGTGCTGCTGACATATGCACAATGTCAGCGAACGATAATTAATGAGCGTGTTTGTATTAAATGAGCGACATTACCATTTATCAATGCAATTGGCCGGCGTAAGTACACCAAGTAGGTCTCTACTTATTCCAGCACGGTTGACGTACGTGTATGTAGTTCAAATGTACTTTAATTAAAAACTATTTAAAAGGTTAAATCATTGATCCCTTGAATAAGTTCCCTCTTGGTTTTTTTTACTTGTTGTCTTTTGTTTATAAACTGATTTTTTATAGGTTTTTAAAATTATTAAAGCGAGTTTTTTTGAATTCCAATTTCAATAAATAAACATTATATATATTAAAAAATTAATATTAAACAATATTTATACAAATTGAATTAAATTTTAAATGGAAACCATTTTAATATGCATGCAACGCTTTAAATAGTTTCTTGGTCATTAAACAAGTACACACGCACAATCGCACACTCGTGCACATAAACACAGATAAATGCGCACGTAACCATTTTAACCATAACTACCAATTTACGAGGAGTTTATATGGCCAGCTGCGCCTGTATTAATGCTTGAAATCCCATCTCTGAAGCACAAAATCCACAAGCGAGACAGTGGCGATTAAAACAAAACAACAACAATAACAACAACAACAACAACGACATCAGAGACAATATTGTTTTATGTGAATGTTGCACGCGCTTATTTGTAAAAGTGTTCATTTATGTACGAGTGTATGTGTGTGGGTGGGTATGAATGTATGAATGTGTGAGTTGGCAAGGACACATGTAAGCAACACAGCACATACACACAGATGTTTGCTTATGAAAAAAATTCGCTGCGCTTGTGTTGGTGTGCCTATTACTCTGACAATTTAAAACTCCCTCGCACAGACACTGGCTGGCAGACAGACAAACAGACAGACAGACAAACAGACAGACACATTGTGCTAGTATATGTTTCCTTATTGCAATTGTTATAGCTGCCGTCGCCCTCAACGTCGTCGCTGTTAGCTGCTGTGCTTTGTTGTCCCTTACTTTTACCTATTTTACTATCTTTAGCTAGGACGCGCCATTCTACCGCACAGTACTCTTATCTTATAAAAATTATATTATGGGAAAAATTAAAGTTAGAAATTGTATTTCATAGCTAGAAATCGGGCAACTGTCGTACTGTGCGAAAATGTGCTTTCAGCATTTACAGCTCGAGTACATGCGGTACAACGCTCTTATCCCTCTCTGAGCATAGCGTGAACTATTTGTGTCCGCTTGGTCTTTTGCTCTACTTTTTTGTTCTCCATCTCTCCACTTCTTTCACGAGCCGTTGTATTAAATATGTGTCTCGTATGTGCCGTTGTCGTGTGACGACGACTACTTCAGCTTCAATGTTGGTTTTTCTTTCTGCTTTCTTTTCTTGCCTGCTGCTCTTCCTCAGCTCAGCTCAGCTCAACTCATTCCTCTTTGTTCGCTTACTGTCTTGCCTAGATTTTCATGCTTTTGTTTTTGTTTCCGTTTGTTGGTTTTTTCTTTCTCATTTGCTAAAAATGTGGGTGTGCGTGGTTTCCAGCTGAAATTGTCTTTTTCTCTAATGGGCACTTGTCGCAAGACAATTGCTTACTTACATCAGCATTGTTGTTGTTTTTGCTATTGTCTTTTGGTATTTTTGTCGTATGATACGCACAACATATCCTTGAATACGCCATGACCATTGTTGATGCAAGGATGGTGGAGGGGGACGGGTGAACATAAGATGTAGTTAGACATGTGTAGATATTCCTAATCTATCTTACTTCAGAATTGGTCTAATTTAATTTGATTATTCATTAAAGATTTTCGTGTAGATTTAAAATATCTTAAAGCATATCGAATTTTGTCTATAATATGAAAACACTTTTAATTGCCAAGAAGAGATATCCTCTGAAATGGAATTTAAAAAATCAATGCCTGTCAATTACAACATTAAATGCGGCTGGCTGACTTAAAAATCTTTAACAAGAAAATAAAATGGCATCTCACTTCCATTGTCCTTGAAACGTCGTCAGGCACGAGTGACCTTAAATAAAGACCAAACAATAAAGGAAGAAGTAAAGAAAAATTAAAAGAGACTGCCTACAGCAACTACTACAGCTAAAAATAAAAGTTTATCTAAAAATCTTGAAAAAAATAAGAATAACAAAAAAGTCAATTTTCAGTGGAAAGTCGTGAAAATTGCGAACGGTCGCTTTATTATTAGCTTCATTATTATTTAATTGAAAGTTCGTTAATAGCAAAGTTCGGCATGAATAAGCACAAAAGCGCAAAACTAATTTAAAAGTACAAATTGAGCGTAAAAGCGAACTTCAATTGAATTTAATCAGGCGAGCGATTTGCTCTTCGGTACCACGGTGCGTATGAGTGATGCGCAATTATGCTGAAACATAAAATAAGTTTTAATTTTTTCGCATTAAAGTAATGAAATTAAAACTAAAAACATTCAAGACCATTCTGTGTGAATATGTGTCAATATGTCTGTCCGTCTGTGTGTTTTTGTGAGTAAAGTTGAAAATTAAAAATAAACAAACCACGCAAAACCACAACTGAAAATATTATTTTTTGCACATAAATCCCTCATAAAACACTTTGCAAAAAAGCAAATAAAACAAACTGTGTATTCGAAAGTAAATTGTTTGCCCCCATCACCAAAACCCAACAACAACAACAAAAAATGAAAAAAATAAAAAAAACAATTGCGACGCGATTTTAATGCGCTTTTATTGTTTTCTATAGCCGCGTTGCCTCCAAACCACTTTGGCTGAAAATGAAATTTACAACGAAATTTATTTACCCCAGCTGTACAGCTGCCAAACACTAACACCACAACAAGTAACTCACAACTAGCAGGGCACAATCCGCTTTTACGGTTAGCAGCGAACGCGACGACGGTTGCTTAAGGAACTGAAGTGATTTTCGCATTATGCGTTAAGTTTGGTTTGGTTTCTTGTGAAAAGGTTTTCGGTGTGTAGGATTAACAAATAAATTGTGTAAATATTTTTGTTTTGTACTTTGAGGAACTGCCACTCGATTTATTGTTCATCATATTCAAGTTCATTGAACAAAATTTTTAGAATAAACAAAACCGCTTAACTAAAAATACATTGCAAAACTAACGAATCTCATTATTATATGTATTTAACAACTTTAAATTTGTCTTCTTCCTTAACCATTTTATTAGCAGTTTTGGCGTACAAACTTAGCGAACACAGCAGCTGTTAAGGAGATGTCCGTAGTGCAGATTATATCAATACATGCGATTTATTTTAAGCATTACTGTAATGTAAATGGAAAGGAATCGGCTTTTTTCGTTTTTACTTTTAATTTTTCGAATTCTGAGCATTTGGACAGGTGTAAACTATTCTAATCTTATTAAGTACATCAAATATACAATATTTCCCGAAATAAGTTTTCTCGGTTTTTTGATTTGAAATTCAGTTTGTATAACAAACAATTTATTAAACATAAAAATTTTATTTTTTTATGTAAAATGAGAATTTTAAAATTAATGTAAGGTTTGTAATAATCAAATTACTGTGTCGTCATTGTACAGTTCGATTCTGTCAACATGTTGCCTGAACTTTCTAGCATGTCTTATCTAGGAAAAGTTGTTCAAAATCTCGTTATATTTTGAAGATATCTAAATGAAATTGCAGCATAGTTTTTATTGTTTCCGACTATCGACTATGAATGACTTAATTAATAGCTTGACTTAAGAGCTGATTACTAAATACGACTATGCATATGCGTCATATTCATTAAGCGTATTTTAATTAGAAATTGTTTTTTAAATTAAAACAAATCGTTTACCGTTATTCATAATATAAAATAAATAGAATGCAATGCAAAAAAACGAACGAGATTGAACACAAAAAATAACTCTTGTAAGTTTTTCTGTTTGCAGCCAAACGCAATCAATTGCTTTCGTTTAGTGCAGTTTGCACCATAAATTCGCATTAAAAAAACTTCTTTTATATATTGTTTTATTTTATTGTATTGTATTTTATTTGTTTTTTTTTTTTTTTTTGTTTTTTGCATTCGCCTGAAAGTTGTACGCCATTATTTGCCGCCCTCGACAACCACTTCGCCACTCGTCCAGTCTGTGCGCGGCATTTAGTTTGTGCGCTTCCGTTTTCGTTTCCGTTTTAAATGATCTGCCATTTTTAATTTCCTTTCCATTTCCTTAATACGTTTATTCTTTCGTATCGCTCGTTGCTTGTTTTGGTTTTTCGCGTAGTTCTGCTCTTACTTCGCATTTGTCAGTGGCGGGACAGTTGGACGGACGGACGGTCGGACGCACACAGTTGGCATTTTGGCATTTCCCTTCTTTGTTGTAGTCTGTCCGTCCGTCCGTCCGTACATATTTATTACTACTTTCTTATGCTGTCAGCGTGTGATGAGGCAGGCGGAAGCGCTGAGTAAGTTTCGCTTTTCCGGTTTTTGTTAATGTTTTCCTCCTGCCCAACCGCTCTTCCGTTCTCCTGGTCTGTAGATGTTCAGATTTAAACATTAAGCATTCCGAGCGTTTTGTTTCTTTAGTTTTGTTTTATTTTTTTGCTTGTATTTATATAAAGCGAAAAGTTAAATTATGTTCCTGAACTCAAAAAAAGTTGTTGTTTTTGGTCTGAATTTAAGCGCTTTTGTTTGTTTCCTGGCAAGTTGAAAGATTAAAAAAAAAGTAAAATTTTGTTAAATTTCCAGCAAACAATTTTCTTTTCAATTGGATGTTACGTAGCAGAGCGTAAACCAAATTGTAAGCGATATGATAAAGTTTAGAAATATATTCGGATTGTCCATGAGATGGTAATGCAATAATGTTGTTTAACTATCTCTTGCGAGTTACCAACAATTTGTCTTTACAACTAATTGTAAATTCATCGTACTTCTTTAATCTATCTATTTATTTACTTATTCACGATACTCAGACTTTAAAGTCTCTGCAGTATTTCTTCTTCATTTTTTTGTTGCTACTATCACTTTTCCGTCTCGCTGTTGCATTGATGTCAAATACACTTTTCGCACAAGACAACAGCAATACGCTGTAAAATTATATCAAAATGTGTTGATAAGAAGTAAAGCTTTATTGTAAGCGTCCGTCCACTACGTCTGACTGACGTAGCTTCCCTCCCCTTCACGTGCATGTTGAACAAAAGTCAACTTTTGCACCCGATAACGTTAGTCCTGCTCAAAGTTGCGGAGTTTGAGTAAAAGTGAAACTTGCACGCGTACATGCAATGTACAAGGACCTTTCAACACATACAAACGAAGGAAAGGACTTGAGTGGCATTTAAAGCGAAAAGAATGCTCGTATTCAATTCGGTATTTCTTTTATTTGTTGTTGTACGCTGTACGCTTGTTGTTGTGCGATTCTGATAAAATGCGAAAAATTCCGAAATGACAGTTTTAATAATTGGCAAAAGAATGCAACCAACTGTGAACATTGGCAAGAATAGTTTTTTTATAGTTTCTCTTCTTTGCGATATTTTCACAATTTTTCATAATAGCAAAAGAATTTTCATTCGATATTGTTATGACGTTTAATTCGTAAGGTGTAGAAAACCAATACAAAAAAATGGACTTAATATGTATGGAAAATTATAGAATTTCAAAATGATAAAAACCGAAAATTATTAATTTCCTTTTGAATGATATCTGATATTAACATGGAAAGTGTTTACAATATTAGCATGATAGTTTTTTGAGGGCAATCGTTTCATACATAACTTACCTACCATTAAATTGAACTTTTGTCCATCCATAACAACGTAATTTCAACAAAACATTATGGATATTATTAAATATTATTAACATTTTGTCAATAAATAAAAGTATATGTACATTTTTTAATCCACTTAGCATTATTTTTATTATTCTTTGTATCGTTGTTATTTACGATCTCAAATCGCACTTGTGATTAATGTGGAACTTCTCCTTGTTGCGCGCCAATAAAAACGACACTAAAAGTCACTTCCGAAAAACAAAAACGCCAAAATATGACCAGTCCACAGCGCTTATTTCATCGTCATCATCATCGTCCCACAGTGAACTCAAATGAATTTAGTTACGCACAAAACTCTAATAAATTCAGCACTCAAATTTCTGACATTACGATGGAGAAAATTCTTCATTAATTTTGGTGTGCTGTCCACTTTAATCCATTACAAAATTAAACTAATGAAACGAATTCCAGCAAAAGGCCAAAGACAAAGCCAAGCAAAGCCACGTCGAAATGCCATTGAAGAAACTAAAAATATTAATAACAACAAAAAAAAAATAGATACAAAAAATGCTTAGCTTGTGCAGAGCATGACTAGCGGCTGTCATGCACCACGATGGGTTAAGACAAAACTGCAGCGAACGAAGAAGCCAAAGGAAAAAAATATAATGGATAAAGAGGTGTGCAAAGCAAAACTAAACAATTCTGTCAACTATATCCATTAAACTTACTGATAACAAAACTCTTAAAAAATCTTCGTTTAAAATAAATTCAACTTATTAATAATGAAGAAAGAAGATCGACAAATGGTCAGGACTTAAACTCAGATTTGATATGTTTATCGAATCTCGATAGTTTCCTAATATATCTTAACAAAAATTTTCTTTTGATATGTTGTCCTAAGATTATAGAACTGAAATTGTTGACTGCTGATCTGTACACCCGTGAGAAATCGTTGGCGGCATGCTGGGAAGGACACTCGTTCGCATAGTTTGTACAACAATGCGTAATTTGCTGCTATCATTTTCCAGCAGGAATTTTTTTCTGTTGTGTGTTTTCTCTGTGATGTGCTGTATTCTTCGCTGTTGCTGCTTCACTTTGAGTGCGTCATTTGCAGCGCGCTAAAGATGAGAATGTTCAAGCTGTGCCGGCGACGATGAAGCAAGAGTGTATAGTAGAAATAACCAATTGGCGAAGGAGATGAAGGAGGAGGTCAGGACGAAGGATGTTTTTGTGAGGGTTCATGGTAGAGGTTGGTCGGTCGGTCGGTTGGTTGGTCTATCGGTCGGTGTCGGTCAGTTGTTGCCAGTGTTGCAAACAAAATTAAACTATAAAATGCATGAAATACTTTCACTGCTCAAGTTAAGCAATTTCTGCTAAAGCTACAAACTATGTTGCGCCATTTTTCTTTCTATTTTTAATTTTTTTTTCCCTTAACTGCGCCCGCAGTATGGTGGTGTATGTATGTATGTACGAGAAGGTGTGTAGTTTATGTGTTAGAATATGTGAACTCTGCCTTGTATGCGGTCGTTTGAGTGTTGTTGTTATCGTTGTTTGGCATCTACCATTTAGATCGCATCAATCATAGTGAAGTACCGCATAACAAGAGCTGCAGGCGTTAATAACTTTTGACTTGTACATCTTTGAAACTGGAAACGCCATTTGAGACATGTTAATTTTTCTAAGAAACAAAAAAATTTTAAAGAAGTGGAGAAAGAAGATATAAACAAACAAAAAATTATAAAATAAATCTCGAAAAAAATTATAAAATAAATCTCGAAACATAAACCCAATTTATTGTGACTGTTGTGGTACTCGGATTGAAAATCTCATTTACAAAACGAAACCGAAGGTAAAACCGATTTATAGTTTTGAATAATTGATTAAGTCAATAGCTTCCCAACAATGTGCAACGTGCAATTAATTTTTGCAATGACAACGCTCGAATTTCATGGCGTATTGTTTATTTATATTTGTATATAACTGTTTATAGTTTACACCATTAATTCGTAAATTATTTAAGCTAATGAAATTAATTACAACCGAGAGAAAAACGCACAAACTCACAGAATCACTGACACAACCATATGGCAACCTCAAAAACTTTACAAATTCAGGTGGAAATTTGTTAAATCTCAACCGCAAAACAGGCAAATACTCAGCAGCAGCAAACAACAACAACGACGTCGACAACGACTACAGCAACAGTAACAGTAAATGCAAACCAACATCAACATAATAAATGAAAACGGAAACAACAGCAAAAAACCGCGAATATCCGGCGAAACAGAAAACCACTTGACACGGAAATAGCGTGTGTTTATCTGTATGGGAGAGTGTTTGCTGTCGTAATACTTATGTGTGTGTGTGTGAGTAAATGTACGAGTACGTGTGTTGTATTTGCATCATGGCATTTGTTTGTTTGTGTGTAGTAGAAGCAGAAGCACACGTTGCTTTTTAGTTTATCAAAACCGACAACAACACGTAAACAAAAACAAAAACAACAACAACAGCAGTTGCAACATTAAAAATATGCTCGACAGCAAAATGCACATGCACCCATATATTCACATAAATATGCACACACCGAGATACACACAAATACAAGTGCACAATGGAAATGCAAATGTTCACGTGTCTGCTTGACTTTATGACACGCCATTCTCTTTTTTTTTTGTTCCAACTTTTAAACACGTCCACATCCGACGCATGCATGCCGATTTTTTTTTTTAAACTACCATAAGTCTTCTACACCCTACACCCTACAACCGAGATCTTCGAATTTCACTCTCATTTATTAGTACTAAAATTTGGTAGTTTTATTAAAATCTCTTATCAATCAAATTGAAATTGTCTCGATCTTAAAATAAATAGGAATATATAATAAATATATATGAAATGTGGTTCCAAATTACCCTGCCTCTTTTTCATTAATTTATTCGAGTTCATTTCATGTCATACTGATAAGAAAATTCACAAACAAAATTAATTTCCTTTTGCAATGCAAGGTATTGCAGCTTCGTTGTAGTCAAGTGAATTGCTGCGGTAGTTCTTGTGTTTGTTGCTGAGGTTGTAATTGTTTTTTAAGCAACCACAAAACAGCAGCAAACTAGCATGACTCGTGCACCGAATGTGCAGCGAACAGAGGCTTTCAAATGCCACAATACTTACCCAAGGGAATGCCAAGTTCATGCCCGCCGCCGGCTTATGCCTCATGTGACTTATGATAAGTGCACGAACTCTGCTGGGTACAGTGTATTGTATTTTTTGTTGTTTGCTTTCTAGTTCTTTTTTTGAGAATTAATCTTGCTTAATTTTTTATTCCTTCGGACTTGCCTATTAAGAGATTACATTAAAAGAAAAACACATTCTTGTAAAATATTCGGGTGGACAAGTTAAAAAGCCAATTTACGAAACGGTTCGAATGGCCGTAAAATTTCCAAAACATTTTTGAAAATGTTTTAAACTTTTCTATTTATTTGGGAATGTTAAAATAATGTTAATAATTTAAATAGAAATTCTTGTTTAAAATCAAAACAATAACAAATGTATTTCTTAACAATTCATGCATTTATACATATGATTTGTTTGTTGTAATTTAAATGAAATTTGTAAACTCAATTAAATAGATTATTAATACAATTAAAATGTTTGCAATTAGTAATGGATCAATTAACAGAAATGCCTTTTAAACTTTTTAGTGTATTGACAACAACTTTTAACCGTTTTTATAGAATGTAAAATTTGGAATTTCAACGGAACATTAATCAATGTTTGTTTCAGTAAATAATAAAATTGAAATTGAAAATATAATATATTTTATTTTTTATAAATGCATACGTGAGTGGAAATCTATAAATTATATTGTGCCAACAAGCAACGAGCAGCAACAAACACAACGACAACTATAAAAACAATAAGCAAGGCAAACACTAACACAATTCACAAAAAAAAATAGAAAAAGAGAAAAAGGAAATAAATGAAATTTATGCGAATTGCGGCACATAAACAAATCACAACTAAATTAAATGCGGTCACGAGCCACGCAAATAAAATGAAGAATGAAAGAGCAGACGAAAAAAATAAACAAAAAACAAAAAAGAAACTAAGAAAGTGCATGAAATGAAATAAATAAAATAAACAATATAATAAAAAGAAAACACTCTGCAAAATGCTTGTCGCTTTCCGGCTCCAAGGATAATCGCAAAAAGTGCCAAAACTGGCGGAAGAGTGACTCTTACGCGTACGCGTTTGTATGTGTGTGTGTGTGTGTGTGAGTGTGCCGTGTATATGTGTTGACGGCCATTGTATACCAAACAGAGCGCACACAATGCGAATGAGATCCGAACCAGCAGCGGCAGCAGTGCTCGTTTCTTCACATTAATGTCGAGAGTCGGAATTGCTTGCCTTTGATCCTTTGAAGTCACTTACACACACACACGTACACACACGCACACCTTAACGTTTTTCACTGACTCACTCACTTATGCCGCCATGTTGATTTTGCTCATTTCCGCATCTAATGGAATTTGATTGTCAGTCATGATGGTTGTGACGTGCCTGTCATTTACTCGACCGCCCGCCCGACCGCCCGCTCGCTTGTTCGTTCGTTCGTTGCCCGTGTGAATTTTTGTTTGTTTTTGGTTTGTTTTGGTTTCACAGGGCCATTCTAAAATTATTTACCAGAACATTTGTTTTTGCTTTGCAAGTTTCTCTCATTTGAATTGTTTTATCTATTTTAGAATGGCCACTATTGTCAGTGAGTGTGTGTTTCACTTCACCAATTTAGCTTTACTCTACACAATCAGGTTTCTGGTTGGCCCACTGACCTAGTCCTTGCAACATGATGAAGAAATTTATTATTGTCACATTTGGCCAACGTTTTTATTTTTTCTCTGCATTTTTTTCTTTCTTGTTTCTACAATTCTCCTTTGGGTTTTTTGTTCGTTGTTTTTGTTTTTTTCATCTGTTGTGGTCATTTTAGGTTTCAGCTTCTGCTTTGGCTGTCATCAAGACATAATGGCCAGTCATTTCCGGCGCTTTTCCTTTAAGTTATTTTATTTATTTTTTTTTGGTCCTATGGTACTTGGTGAATTTCACCAAATTTTTTCTATTACTCTCATTTCGTGCAAAACTTTCGGAAATCATTGTGAATTACTTGAATGAGCATGGACGTTATTACGGGTTGATTTGATCAGAGTCATTAACTTAAAGTATGAATTACTGAGTGAGCGTGCAGCGGTCTGGTGGCTGGAGTATGCACATAAAAACGAAGTTGTACATTTTTGTTGTCAAATTAAGGCGCAATAATGTCGTCATTATTTTGCGTTTATATTAAAAAATAGCGAAAATGGCAAAATGCAGGGAATATTATTTTTAATGTGACCTTCATAGCAAAAAGATTTCATTGCATTTATAAATCCACTTTAGTGGGTAAGCAGTGGAAAATTGTTTTGCGTGACGTTTCAAGCAATAATTTTTGCTTAGTTTTTTATTAAGAAATCTTTTCTATATTAATATAAATCAGAAAGTATATCACACAAGTCATGATTATAATATTTTAGTAATATTAAATGATGAAACTCTATCACCATTTTTGAAATGAAAATACAGGAAAGTTTTATCCATGTAAAAATCACATTCAGACACATCTGATCAGATTTGTAAACTGGGTTGTATATTATAATTTAAATGTGACAGATTGTTTAATTTCTTTAATAATCAGTCCTGATTTTTGTCGTAATAAGAACTGCTAAAGTATTAATCTTCTTTAATAAATTAAAATAAAATAGAAACTTATTTAAGTTCTCTCAACTTCGTGAATTTTAAAGAGTGTTCAAAATGTACATATATGCAATATGTTACATGTATGATATTCATATACATTTATATATTTATACATTTTGCTCGTTTCTCGTTTTTCGAAAAGCTTAAGATCAAAAAGCAACAAATTTGTTGAACGATTTACTTTTGAATAACTTTAGTTGTTTATTAATTTTTATAATAGAATTTTTTAATGGGTAATAGAATTTAAACAACAATATTTCAAATGTCATACACCACATGTTTGCTTAAACTAATTTTTTGTTTGTCTCAAAATTTTAAATTTTTATAAATCTAAACATTACAATGAAAAAGTTGAATATGCTCTATTTCTATTTGGTATAATTCTTAGTTAATATTGTTTAAAGACATTAAGGTATGTTAATCTAAATTAAAGTCCCCAAGGACCTTTTGTACGATTTGCGGTAATGGTATGAGAAAATCCTTTCAAATAAATTAAACTGCAAATGTTTTTTTTTCTGCTATGCCATAACACTAAAATTGTATCAAGGACAAAATATTTACACTAAAGCTCTGTAATTGCCCAGCTGCGGCAGGGGCGGCAAAAGCAAAAGCAGAAGTGGCGGCATCGGCATCGGCGACGGCAGCGGCAGCGGCAGCCAAGTAAGTAAATTGAATTTCAAAGCACCATAAACTGCAAAACTGATCCAATGATCCTCAAATTGCGATTAAATTTCGCTACACCCACACAAACACACACACACACACAGCCGCATACCAACTAACAAAGCCAGCGTAAAGAAAAACACTTGGTAACCTCATAAAATAACCCGGCATAAAACTGAGAATGCCGTCGCTATTTCAAGATGTCGGCAAAAATAAGCAAAAAGGCGCAACAAGAAGAGCTGGCTCGGTTGGCGAAAATGTATCGTATATGAAAAAAGAAAAAAAAAACGGAAAAGAAAAGAAAAGAACTTGTACAGTGAAATCAATGAACGAAGAAACAAAAATACAAAACATTACCGCAACGCAGGATAATGGAAAAATTCCAAGAAAATTAAATTCTCGCCAGATTGCCTGCGCCAGGACACAACCAAGTGATTCACAGAGAGGAAGAAGCCAAAGTAGAAGCAGTAGCGAGTGTCGAGTGTTGGTGTAGTATAACCACACCTAAACCGAAACCAACAGCGACACCAACAACGCCACCAGAACCCGAACCGCATCCATATTCAAAAAGACTGTGTGCGAACGACCCCAGAGAGCCACCCAAACGAAACTAAATGCCGCGCAGGTCGGGCGGCAACAATGGAAATTATTGATTTGGTTTAGATTACCACGCCCTTCAATGCATCACTGCCGTACAGTACTTAGCTTTATAGTCGAAATCAATTCAAAATTGTATAAGAATAAATTAATAACTTTTATATGTAAGAAATCTTGTCTCAATTTTTTATTAGTTTTAGAATTGTTATTTGATTATTATAAATCCTTAAACAATTTTCTTATAGATCTCTTCGAAACGCTTAAGTTTGGTTTTTCGGCTTTTAACACATTCCTCTGCTATGCTAAAGTACTGTTTAAATTCTCCCTGCACTCATGCCCATTCCCAGCGCCATTCGCCTGTGGCACTGCGACACTTTGCCAACGTTTAGATACAGCTACTGTAACAGTTTTGCTATTTGCAATAAAAATTCCTTAAACGAAACGCTACGCTGAGCAGTCGCTCTTCGGGTTAATATTGTACACGTTTCTTGGTTTTTTTGTTGTTCTTCATTTCTTTTATTTTGTTGCTTCTTTTGTGGTAACAATATCCTTATTGCGCGGATGAATTCCTAAGGATGATAACGGACGGTTGTCGGTTGTTCTATATGTGCTCGATGTTAAAGTGTATTCCTATAATGCAATAACATCGAATCATATTTTTTGTTTCGTTCACGTTCAGATTATGGATTTTTTAAATTATGATGGACTTTTTTCCCAAAAGACAATACCAATAAACAATAACAACAACAAACGTCAAAATGTGCAAGGATTGCTTTTGCCAGATGAACGAGATTTATTTGGCAAAAGCACGACGCACAAAGAGCACAACACAACCGAAATCTGATGATGCTGCGGGGAAGGTACCCCAAAAGGCTATTCAAAATAAATGAAATAAATCAAAATGTATTTTGAATTGGTAGGAAAAAGTTTGATTTTGAATCTATGCTCAGGAAATCAGAAAATCTGACGAGAACACATCGAAATTTTCAAGTTAAGTAAAAATCAAGAAAATAATTCAACTAAATAAAGTTCAAATCAAATAGTTCATAGAACACTTTCGAACATTTCTTGTTTTCTTTTTGTTAATAAATTTTAATTGTTTATGATAAAATCCTTTTCAATCGAAGCACATCTTCAAGCAACAAAACTGCAGTGATTGAAAAGGAAATGCAGACTGACGATTCGTAGAACATTTTTATTTGGGATTTTGTTAAATAAACTACTGAACTTGCGCGTAAGATGTCGATACATTGAACATTGAAATAATGAAGTTAAGCTGCTTTTAATTAAAAACAGGAATTGGTATTATTCAGTGTTCCAGAGAAACTAGAATTTGCTGCAGAAAAAGACGGAGAACAAAAATGTATTGCTCACAAAAAAAAAAGTTGTTTTTATATACAGAAGTATGTACATATATCCTATGTTATATATAGAACTATACTATATTTGTGCTGTTAACATGCCCAATAAATGTAATTTTCAATAAACATACTGACCTTGTGTTTAAGATGTCCTGACGTTTAAAATTGGAATAAAAAAATTTAGCTTCTTTAAGTAAAACAAAACAACTGACTTTCGGTGTTCCAAAGAAACTTGGATTTGCTGCAGAAATAGTTTCTCCAAATTGTGAAATTTTTGAAGATTTTCTTTAGGAAGTACTTTTCAACTGTAGATCTAAATTACACAAAAATGTAAGTTAACATTAAGAAATTTTTCCAAAAATTGCGCTGCAGAACAAAATTTCTATTTTTTTGTTGGATATAAAAAAAAAGATATATTTACTATACAATTTTGTATAAAATATAAAATAACCCGGCAACGCAGGGTATTATAAGCTAGTAATATATAATTACAAGTCGAAATGTTTAAAATGCCAGAAAACTTGACAATAGAGATAAACATTTCTCCAAGGTAAATAGATACAAATGTATCTACATATGTATCTGCTTAAACAAAAAAAAAACACTAAACTGAAATAACAATTTTGTGTCACACCACAAAATCCACCAATTTACGCACCAGCGAATGTCATGAATGGCAAACGCAAAAATACAGAAAAAAAAACAAAAAGAAAAAGGAAAAAAGTAAACCTCGTATTTATTTAAATTGAAATCGCAGTTGAAATGAAATGAAGCGCACTAAAAATCTTTTTCCTCACACTTAAACACGCAAAGCAGACAAAAAAACACACACACACTCACACACTTACGAATTAAATACAAATGAATGTTGCGCATGTGTGTATTGAAAAATATGCGACTGTATGCGTATGTGTCTGTTATTCAGTATTTCGTACGCAATATAATGAGCAAACACAAATGCAAACACACACTCACACATACACTAACACACAAACAATCACATATTCATACACAGACGTGTTTGTATAAAAAAATATCAAATTGTACTTTGTGGCTTGGATTTTTGCACTTGTGCGATTTGCAAAAGCACTAAAAAAAGTTAAGGTGGATAAAAATATATAAATAAATCCGTAAAAACGATAAAACCTGCACAACCAGACAGACAGGCAGACAGACAGAAAAAGCGACAATAGCAAAAAACGTAAGCGCGCCAAGTTGAATTAAATGGGAATTCCTGCGCGCACAAATTGCCAACAAAAAACAAATTTCACACACCCATAAGTATACAAACGCAAGCATACACATAAACGTATTCGACGCACATACACACACACACTCACAAGCAGTGGTGTATATGGCGGGGTGTTTGTGGGGTTGTTAAAGTGACAAAGCAAATTAATATTTTAGCACAAGTAGCATAAAGTAAATTTAATTCTTTCGAATTTTGCAGTACTTCTTTATAACCCAACGAAATGTCCACCTGCCCTATCGATGGATGTGTGAGTTTATAGTATATACAAACTATTTCAACCTAAAAATAGTTGCAAGTAGTTGATAATATTTCTTGTCATTTTATCCCCACCCTCAATAGAATTTTAAGAGGGAAAAACAACAAATATAATTTCGTAACAAAAAGCTAATCTGAAGGATTTTTAAAGATTTTTATATTAAAAAATATGCATTTTTAAATCCTCAAACATTAAACAACATAAAAGTTCTAATGTAAGGCTACGCCTCTGGTTACAAATGTGCTTGTGATTGGAATTTAATACCAACATTTTTCGTTTTCCCGCTACGAATGCTACGGCACATGTACATACCACTCGTACACTGGCAGCAGTTAGACTTACATACAAACAGACAGAGAGACACAATGCGCGTAAAATAATATTTGACGGAATTGGTAAATCGATCATCAGTGCCGCCGCCCGCCGCGCTATTGTCACCATTGCCGCCGCGCGTCATCATCATTACCTGTGACAGAAAGCGTTCAGAAAGACAGTGACCGAGGAAAGAGGACTCTGAATTGCCGTTGCGTTGCGCCGCGCTGCCAACGGAAATTGAAGACTACAACTACAAAATAACCGTAATAAACTCAGTCATTCACAAGCACATACACACACACACAAACACTTTTTTTCTCCACATACACACGCAAACAAACTGACTGTTGGGAGTCTTTTCGTGGGAAAATGTGAGTTTTGCGTCAGCAATTTGGCAATCGTAGATTTTTCTTGCGTTAGCAGGTTTACGGATTGCGTATGCTTGTGTGCGTGTGTGTGTGTGTGTTTGTATGTTTGTTTGTTGTGTGTATTTGTCTCTTGAACGTGACTCGGTGGCATTTCGGCAATTGACGGTCGCGTTAAGTGACAAATCGTTGCGTTTATCATTTGTCTGGCATTTAGTATTGTCAAACAGAGATCAGCAAAGCGTGTTATTTTTATTTTATTTATTTAAACCAATAAAACGCACCAGAAAACTTCTGTTTTTCCTTTTTTTTTCTTTTTCGTTTTTGTTGTCTAGTATAGCAACCGAAGACCCATACACAGAAAATGGGTTAAGGTTTTACAAATTACTTTAGATTTAACAAATGTTTAGCTCAAAACAATTGTATCCGAAAATTAAGGAACAAAAATCAACAAACATTTGAACTGAAATATACAAATTTTAAGAGCTTTACAGTCATTGCAGCTTTAAGATTTCTTGAGCTAAAAGCTTTTGAATAATTTAAAGGTTTGAAAATGAAATTGTGTCATTTTAATCAGAACTTAATAATTTTAAAAGTCATTCAAAACTTTAAGCTTTTGCCGGTGTATTTTAGAAAAACAACAATAAAAAATGTTGTTGCAATTAATTTAAGACCTTTTCGCATAAAAATAACTTTTTCCGAAACAAAAAGTTTTTTTGAGCTAAATTGGTAAACTTGACAACAAAAAAATGGAACTTTTTAAAAGTCACCAAAGTTGCAAAAGTGGGCTGGTATGTTAAGGTAAAGAAGGGTGAGTGTAGTGGAGTGAGATGTACTGAGTTGAAGGTTGCTGGCGGCTATTAAAGCGGAGAATAAGGCTAACGTAAGCAAAGCGACTGTTGAGACCAATTACAATTAATTTAATAAATCAACACAAGAACTTTTTAACTTTATTTTGCGCAAATAACTCAAAAGCAGATAAGAGCCCAGAAACGGAACTTTATATCAAAGACGACACAACAATCGTCTTGGATGCGGAAAAGTAGGTGAGCGCGCGCCCAGTGGATGATGGTTCAGAAGTGCGCACCATAAGCACGTACTTTGTAAGGTAGAAGTAGCAACGTTAAGGAAAGCAAACAATGGAGAATGTTGCTCCAACTAAACGAACAAACGAAAAAACGATGAAATCAATGTTTCTTGATATACGAGCCAACACGAGAACTTAAGAGAACAATGGAAAAAAAATATTGCTTCAAAAATTTAACAATAAAGTAAGGCAACATTTTTAGTGGTGGTAGCGGCATCATCCATACTTCACTGGCTACTGTGAATGAACTCGTCTAGGGATGAAATACGCCAACTAGTTTTATAATGCACGACAGTGTGCACAGTGCACTGACGAATCAACTAGGATGAAAATTCTCCGATTTCGAGTACCTAAGCAATAAGCTGTATGAGCTGTACATCGACAGAGTTAAGCGGATTTAAATCCAACGCTGGCTAGGTCATGTCATGGGAATGGGAGGCGACGCTTCAGCGAAATGAACACTTAATAGTGATATCAGGTTATTTCTGGTTAAAAAACAAGGTCATGTGCAACCTGACATCAATTAAACAATCTTTGAAGCATTTTTAATTCGACCAAGCTTAACTGATGATTGTAGTGTACTTCTATACGAAAAACCACTTCAGTAAGTAAAAGATCAAATCTAACTGATCTTATAGATGAATTATAATTAAAATTGTTAAGTATTAAATGGAGAGCTAAATCTCCGATAAGGAGATTTACAGAATATTGTATTACAAATCTGATATCTCAGAATATATATTAAATTAAAATCCGGACACTTGCAGTAATTAACTACTACCATTTTTCTTTCACATATATTTTACATCGAAGCACTTTGCGCCGAAAGCAGCTTTGTGTAGTATTTTATTTATATTTTTGTATTTGTATTTGTATTTCCTTCAGCAATATTAGTGTTGATTTAGGAGCGCACAGAGTGCACAAACAGTAGAACTGGCAAGGACAATGGGCGGAGATGTTGGCGCAAAACCTTATGATGCCAAATGTTGTGTGTTACAAAATGCTCTTAGTGCCCAGATCAGCACCATTTCCGTTTGTTATACGGGCTGCGCACCCGCGTTTGCCACCCGCAGACATGAATGCTTCCGCTGTTGCTGTGCTGCTTTCGTTGTTGTCACCGAGTTGTTGCAGTTGTTTTGGCACAGTTCCAGAATAAGTATCAACGCCTAAATTATTGTGCAACACGTACACAATACAGACACTCTTACAGAGACATGCGAAACAATTGTTGAAACAAATAATGCTGCTTCCGGATGTGAAAGCCCCCGCCACCGTAGAGGCGCTGCTTTTGAGCGGGCTGCCTGCTGTTGTGCTCGATTTCTAGCATCGTTTCAATTACACTTTCATTGGTTTTAATTCCAACTGAGCTGCTTGTTCTTTTTTTTGTGTGTTTTTTTTCTTGTTCATTATCTGCCGCTGATGTGCCTGTCGGGAAGGAACTTCTCACATAATTTTTTGCAAATTTTCCGTACATTGACATAATCGGGCAGAGAAAAAACAAAAGTTTTCCTAACTTAAGCGAAATCTGTGTCAAGTGAAGAACGGAAACGAACAAATTTGAAAAAAAAATTATTAAGAAGAAAATGGAAAAGCTTTAGGACATGAAATTCAACGCTTGAAATTGATTCGATGTACAAGCACGATTTAAAAGATTCCATAATTAAAAATTTGTTTCCAGATTTATAATTTTAGATGCAATGAAAAGAGAAATAAAACGTAAAAATATTAAATTAAGTTTGGACAGAAAAGACATCTCACAATTTTCCACAGATCTCGATCTCTTCTAGTTCTAACTAATGATTTATTATAAAACACTTCCAATATTCTTGTTATATCTGAATTCTCCAAAATCTTATCAGAAAGTGAATAGTTTTTAAAATATTTATGCTTAAATTTTCATAAGAAATGAACTCCATTACCACATTCCACAACAAAATAACGTTTAACTCATACCCAGCAATAGCAATTTTCGCATACTATGAATTGTTATAAAGAAAAAGCAAATAATGTTAACTGCAAAAATGCGCATACCAACAACAGCAAACTTTGAGGTCAAGAATGAAGTTGAATTACAATGAAATAGCGGCCTCATCACAAATATCCTTTCAGGAGCAAGAACACCAAAATTCCTCTGCGTAATGATTTCCAATTCATTTGCGCTGCACAACAAAGTCGCCACGACTCAGTTTATGGAAGTCGTTAAAGACGCTAAGAAGGTCAAGCCACACCCAGTTTACAGAAAAAAAAAGCATATATAAAATAAAATAAGGACTATCTAAGAAATAGCAAAGAAATTTGCAGCTTCAATGGAATTCAATGAATTCCATTCAATATCGAACTTCTTACACAAAATAACGACGTTTTATGTCCTTTTACCCCTTTTAGAGGAAAGGCAACGCGTTGTTTGGTGGGTTTCCTTGGCAGCTTCTAAAAACGCTTTGGCTATAAAACGCAACAAAGGTATTGCCTTCAGTTAGACCGAATTAGAAATACCTTATCTGCAACTTAGTGCTATAAATAATTTGTTATTTAAAAATTATATAATTCAAATCATAAGATATAAGATAAGTTATTCACAGGAAGTAATTCAAATCAATCGTGAAAAATATTTCTGAATAATGCTTATTTAAAATTAGTTCTCGAAAGTTGAAATTTCAATTACTTTGTTGACTTTGTAATACCTAAAACTTTAACTATTTATCAGAGATGGGAACAATTAATAATTTGTTTCATTATCATTACTTTTTCAATAACAATAAAGAAACAATGAAAAGGCTTCAGGACATAACATTCTTAATACATTGGAAATACTTTTACTTTGAAAATAAATTGTGAATCTTCAAACCAAATCTTTTCTTCTCCTACGAGTATCAAAAATCGCATACAAATGTATGAACTCTTCGGATCATTGTCGCAGGGTATCAAAAATAAAAGCAAAGACTGCTCATAAGAAAAGAAAAATGTTTGCTGGAAGTTTCAAAACAAACAACAAGAACAACAACATAAACAATAATGACGATGGCGAAAGGAATGAACGCCCGCTAGCAGCAACTTTAATTAAAAATTGTTTTCGAATTTTCACCTGGCAGCACTTGGCGTTCCTGGAAACGCACTAAAAACGAAACGATTTTGAAGAGGGCCAACATAGCGGGAAGCCGGGAAGTTTATAAAATGCTGCCCGCTTGCATCGGCATTAGCAGAAGGTAGCTAAATGCTGATGGTGGTTTTGCTATTGTTGTTGTAGGTATTTGGCAGCTTCATAAAAATTAATGAACGTTAAAAAAATGTTGATGCAACAAAGCAAATGCGTCGATACGCTCCGATGAAAAGCATCATAGGATGTATTAGCCAAAGGCGGAAAGAAAGGAAACAGCGGAAAAACGCTTAGAATTCTTAAAGCTCGGACTATGGTTTTGGTTTGGGTTCTTGCTAGGGGCAATTCTTGCTTTTAATGTTTGAATAGAAATTATGGTTGCATTCAGTTTGTGGTTTTCATCAAAATCACTTTGTTGTAATATGGTTTTCACATTACATCATATAAAAACTTTGATATAATATATTTAATCAACAGAAACCTTAAAATTTCGACAGTGTTCTAGTTCGATTTCATGAGTTCTATTATAAATTATTGTGTGTAACTATATCAAAAATAAATCGCTTTTAATACTTATAAGTCCCACACTAAGTTATACATATATTTTATTGCCGACGAAAAAACATATACAAACATACATACAGCCAAACATAGCAAACCCATAACTTGGACAACTTTTTCATATCCTTTTCCCTTTCCAGAACATGCTCGGCCAATAAATTTATTAGCAAAGTGTCGTTCTAACAAATACAATTTAAGCCACTTCTTCTTGGCTCCAAATGAAATAAATGATCATTTTGCACCAAAGGGGTCTGGTGGTGCTATATATTACACACAAACACACACACACATTAAATGGCGAAATTTTTACGCCATTAGCAAAGCGAAATTATCAACGAATTGGAACAATTGAAGCAGCCCTAGGCACGTAGTACAACAAAGCATTTTAGTGGCAATGGCCAAGTGGGAATTTTCACCATATTTGTCGACATTTCATTTTGTTTAATTTTTTTTTTACTCTGGGAGTATGGAGCAACACGTAGTTCGGCAATACATTTTCCGCTGATGACACATTATTATGAATTATTTTTGTGGCTAGAGATGCGCTTTCACACATCGTCCGTACAAGTGAGAAATATTAACTTTCTCCATTCGACTTGACAAGACTGTTTTCATTTTGAATTAGTTATACGAAATTTTCCCAAGCACCCCAGTACGAGTGCATATTTCATTTAAAACTTTGAACAATTAAAAAATGTCTCCCCCTTTGTTAAGTTCTTTTTACGCCCACCCCAAAACTGTAAATGTTAAACCTTTTTTCGGTTTGCAAATACGGAAAGAATAGCAAATTAAACCATTTTAAGTGAATTAGACTTTTCCTGTCACACTGTCAAATTGTATTGCACACACACCCACAATTGCGCTAGCTGCCCAGTCAGTGTTGTCACATAGCAGTGGGTAAATAAAATGGGAAGACGAAAAAATAAATCATTTTTGTGTCGCTTGCCGCTGCCGCTGCCGCTATGCAGATTTAAATGTAAAAGTAGTTACCCTTGTCATTTGGAGTGAAATATTATTTTTAATTATGATTCCTATCATTTTTTATTAGATTGGCTGTAAAAGCATTTGAGTGAGGTTCAGATTTTTCTATTTTTTTGATACTCCGCACTGTGGCTGCGAACGTTAGCTATATTTATTTTGAATAGCTAGTTGAAGATTGCTTTAACTGGAACAGTTCTCTGAATGGAATAAATCAAGTTAATTTGAAAATTGATTTAATATTTCGATAACGATTAATTGTAATCATAATGATAATCGTTATCTAGATTAAGTAATCGGCTATTTTAATTGTCGATTTTTGTATTAAGCGTTTGTCTATTATTCTATTAACACAATCTCATACTGAACATCAAAAATATCTCATTAAAATTGCAGATACATTTAAATGTTATCAAAATGATTGAAAATATTCGTCGATTAATCTTAATCGTCGATTTATAACATGAGATCATTTTAATCGCAATCTTAATCGTCAACGATGTGTCGTTGGATACTTAGTGGAAACTATTTAATTAAAAAAATTTTTAGATTAAAAAGTGAATTTAGTGTATTTCAGTTTCGGTCAAGCCAAACAAATTTCCCAACTTCTTTTATTTTGCCCTGAAACATTTTAATCCAAACCGAAATGTATAAATGCTTTTACAGGAAATTAAAGTAAAACGAACCGCATCTGGGTTTTGTACAGTGCCAGTAGAAAATAGAAAATAGAGAAAGGGCGAAAAACAAAAAATGACCATTTCCCAACGAGTAAACCCAATTTAAGCAAGAAATGGGTGAGCGCGCGCGTTTGCTCGCAGCGGAAGCACCACATCCGCTGTCATGAATATGCTGTGCCATCGTAGTCACTTTGCGGTTCATTTAGCGCGCATAACTACTTTTAACCAAGGACCAGAGAAGACCGACACTGGCTGCGATGCGCAACGCTACGCTGCCAAAAGGATTGAGCTGGCGGGCAGTCATTCAGTCAGTGTCAGCACACCATCAAATCTTTAAAGCTGTTTAAGCGGAAGCTAAAGCTGCTGTTATGCTGTTATGTGTGTGCGTGTGTTTTTTTTTATTATAAAAAAGCATTAAATGTGGAAGTAGAGAGCTTTACAGTTTTCAAATATCCTTAATCGATAGTATATGTATATATATTTTATCATATGTAAAATTTTTTTATTGCACAAGGTTCGCTAACTCATAACAAATATTTAATATTTTAATTTTTTTATATATATATAAAAATTATTTTTCTAGGTCTTCTCTTCTTCTTGATATTTTAGTACAAACTCAACTTTTATTTGAAAAATATTTCTTAATTGATATTCTAATTTTTCTTCTCGATCTTTTGCAGGTAAGTGCCAAAAATGCTTTAAAGCGTAATTCGGTAGACTTCAAATTTCATTGACAACATTGTTTTAGTGTACGTTTAGTGTACGTTTAGGGGTAAGTACATTGTTGCCTATAAAATTTGGAATGAACAATGCGACAGCAACACTGATGGTAACTACTTGCTATACCTACATTGGTTATTATTGTAGTTGTTGTTGTTGTTATTATTGCACACTTGTGCTGCCGCCATTACAAAATTCGTTGTAGTTACCGTTCCGTACTTGTTATTTATTTTGAGTGACATAAACCGCAAAAAAGCTTTTAAGTCATTAATTCCCATTTACGAAATTCACAAAGGATTTTGAGTGCCGAAATGTTTGTCGGTTGTTGTGTATGTGTTAGCACTGCGCCACCCAAATGGGTTAATACAAAAATCGTTTTAATATGAGTTTTTTTTTTTAGGTTTTATTTGAATTTTTTAAATTTATATATAAAAGCATTAATATAACATTTAAATTTTGTATATTTGCATATTTAATTATTATAATTTATTAACGCCTACGAATCTATGTTTCACTACATATAAACACACACACCTGTGCATCTACATGCATATGTATAAGCGTAAATTAGTTGAAAGTCGTAATACATTTGCGAGCGAATATCTTAAGCTGCAACTTTGTCGAAAGAGCTAATTTATTTCGCCCGACAAAGCGTAAACATGTCAACCAAAATTAATTTGCTAATAACCATAATTTATGGCAACACTGTCACAAAGTTTTCCAATACAAATATAATCCAACACACGTGCAATCGTGATTATTTTTATATGGCCACGTTGGAATTCAAAAGTTTAAAAGTTCACACGAAATGTTTTTCATTTTTTCTATGCAGGAATAAAAACGATAAATTGAATTGAAAATGTTATTAATATAATTGTAACTGATTACATAAATTATACTTAGAGTGTAAAATAATATTTGTTTTATTAATTTAATAGTAAATGAACTTAGGTGACATACATTTTAATTTTAAATTTCATTGAACTTGTTAATATTGAGTTTCAAAATTTTACTTATTCAAATCAACAATACATTTAATCGATTCAACAAAACATATATTCAATAAAAGTAAACTTTTTTTATAAATACATAAACTAGTGTAAACGTGAGATTTTAATTAAAGCTGTTATTGTATTTACAATTCTTTCAATCTTAAAACTAATTAATCAAAGCAAATAATATTTTAATTAATACAAGGAAAAGTTGTTTCTTTAAATAATAGTATCTTACAAAGAAAATATTCTTCAATTTTAATAACTGGAATGGTGCTTGCTGAGATTGAAGGACGTAACACTTCTCTCAACCTCTCGTCTCTAAATTGTCTCCTCTCTCATTAGCATGACACGTGTCCCCATTCCCTCCCAATAGTTGCAATTCCCACTTACGAGAATAAGTTGAATAAATTTGGTGTCTGATCGTTATGAATTGTGTAGATAGTAGTTTCAGAACTGGGTCTAAAAAAAAAGACAGAAGAAGAAAAAAAATGTTGTTAGTTTCTTTTGATTGACACTGTAAATATGTAAATTTGTATCGAATTTTAAAAAAATTTTATAAAAACTAAAATATATTAATTAACATAAAAAAGGTGACTCCATTTGAATAGACTGGACTGTACTAACGTACATCATAAGGAAGACACACATACTTACAAAGCACTCACAGCCAAAACAACAACAACAACAACAACGACGACAAAATTCGCATTCAAATGAATCGCATAAATTAGTACCAACGGAAATTTGAATAAAAAGCTCGCGCGCGATTTACTTTTTCGTCTCATCCAGAAAGAAGATTTATCAAGCAACCGTCATCGAAGCATAACACAGACTCTGAAACACCTCTACACACAAAGCAAGAAAATAGCTGAAGGTGAAGTAGATGAAACAGCTGCAGCAACAGAAGATAAAGAAAATGGCGCTCAGGAAACGAAGCGAAGCGACAACAACAAACGTCATCAAAGTGCGGCTTTATTTGATGTAATAATTTTCACATAACTTTTGCGTTAGTGTTGGGCGCAATTAGTATGGTGTGGGTAAGGGCGAACACGAGGGGGCGAAAGTAGTAAATGGCGCGCTTGATGTGATTAAGCTCTTTTATTTCCGTTGCCGCACACACCAACACATATGTGCAGACAAACACACACAGAAAGACAGACAGACAGACATGCAGGCATGATCAAAAAAGGAAATTAGTGCGGTAAAACTTACACCAACATCTTTGCAAACACAAAAACAAACACACACACCCACACTGTCTCACTCGCACAAGAGTAAAGAAGATCGAATAAGGCGGTACGTGCGGAATAAAGGACATTGAAAGCAACAACTACGAAACATACACACACACACATACTAACATATACTCACTCATCATACACATTGCAGACAACCAGCCCGCGGCATACGTTATTTCGCCATAAATAATGTACCTCGCCTGTCTAAGGCGTCGGCATCACTTGATTGCAATTTAACCGCAGCGAGTGCACAGTACTCAATTGTTGTTTTTAAATTGGAAACATTATGAAGTTGCTTGATAGAATGAAAACCACAATTTATGTTTATAACTCGTAATTAAAAAGGCTTTGTGCTTACTTACTTGCTTAGATGGTCATTATAATCAGAGCTGGGTACGAACTACTACAATTAAAAAGTTAAAAGTTAATTAACGGAGATGAATATTTTGCTACTTTTTAACTTTTCCGTTCATTTCGCAAACCACTAAAAAGTTAATTAACCCGCGTCAAATTTCTTCCGTTAATTCAAGTTAAAAACGAAAAGTTAAAAAGTAAAATCAATAACAGAAAAAGAAAAATTAAAAATTTAATTAGGGCAAATCGAATAATTTACTGACAAATACCGCCTGGATATAAATAAATAATTATATTAAATTGGATATAGACTAACTGAATAATGAATTCCTTATTAACTATACCCACCTATGATTATAATCTTGGATCGATCGTAGTAGCATCCAAAAAGTTGCACCAGTTGACTATCACTTACTCATTCTACTTGTGATTTTGTCGTCCTTTTGTCCTCTTTTGCGACCCGCATCAATAAGTGGAGTAAATGTAGTAAATAACTCTTTTGCGGGGCAGCATCAACTTCCATTCGCTCGACTTGACCTGGTCATAAAGAAATCATATTTTTTAATTTTCACATATAATTTACATGAATTATTGAATTATTTTCGTACTACATATTTATTTATTTGATAAATGCCAATGGAGAGTACAACTTTGAATGCTTCTATTACACGAACGATTTGAGTTTATAATTTAAATAGTTATTTAAAATTGATTACAACAAATTTTAGTGGAATTATTTACATCGTTTAAAGCATTTAAACTTTTAAGCGTTTCTAACTTTTATAAGTTACATTTTTGTCTAACTCCGAACACTGTCAGCCACGGCGTTTGGTGACAACGCGATGCGATATAAATGAGTATGCCTTTGTATGAATGTTCTAGTTTTAAATGTGACTACATACATAGTATAAATATGACTGTGTGTGTGTAATGTGTTCTTGTTTGAGTCTCTACTCTCTTTACGAACCAACACCCAGTCGTGTCTATGGTAAATAAGCCTTTATGGCACTGTTGTGTGTTTTTCGGTGTATGAATGTATGTATGCACATATGTATACATATGTGTATGTATATGTATTTATTCGTGTGTGTGTGTTAATTGCGCAATATTTCCATTTCATTTCGCTGAGAAGGTGAGCGACGTTTTAAAAATGACGCTATTAAGATAATATTTTCGGTTTCTGCTTTATGATGATAGCTAAGCGCAAGAATGTACGAGTATGTATAAGCATAATTGTATTGTTGTGTGTGTGTGTTCATGTTTGTTTGTCTAATATTTACCTTAAGGTTTGACGTTTTCTTAAAAGTATCAATCTTTTTAAGTATCAATTTTAGATAAAGTCATTAGAGCTAGAAATATTCGTTTTAAGATAAAGGATTTATGTTTTGTAGGTTTATATATGTACAAGCAAAATGTAAATAAATTTAAAACATTTACGAAATTTATTTTTCACAATTTTGTAAGCTTTTCTATATTTTGTAAACGACACAAAAAATCATTCGTTTATTTTGCATATCCTTTAAACCCCTCAAAGGATCTTTACATATAATTTTAACACTAATAAATTAAGTTCGAATATTTAATATTTAATGGCCTAAACTATTTACTTTTAAGTTATGTTCTTTTCACAGCATAAGCAAAGTATTAAACGGATCTTTAACACAGAACTTTAAGTGCAAAAATTAAGGGATTTCAATTCTTTCCTTTTTTTTCGTAACGCAATTGACAAAAATTACGTTCCACACTAATTAACAATGTCCTTCATAAAAAGCAAATAAAATGACAAAGTAAAACGCAAAATAAAAGAAAGCGAGCGAGCGAGTGAGGGAGCGCATTAGGCTTTATGCCACTAATCCGTGCCGAAACAATCCCAGGACACGCACGTACGCTGTACAAGTGTGTGTGTGTGTGTAAATGTATGTTTATGTGTCGTGGGCATTTTCATTTCTATTAAGTCGCATAATATTGCTTGGCCTGGTTTATTTGTATTTATGGCAATGCTGCACAAAACACACGCATACTATATACACAGACATACCCACACAAATAAATTCTTACACAAATACATCAACACACACACACACACTCACATATATATGTAGTGAGTAAAAGAATTCATTTTTATAAAAATTTGAGTGAGTGGAAGTAGGTTTCGTAATTATTTCCATTCGTCATAAAAAAATAAATAACCACCAAGAACGAAATGAATAGAAAAAATAAACAAAAAAAAAGTATGAAAGAAGCAGCAGCAGTAACAACAACAACCACAAAAGAAAGAAGAAATATTTAATACTTATTACACATGACAGTGGCACATACATACATACGTACGTACAAACAAACGCAAACACACGACATAACCAGCGCGCAGACACATTCACTGCCGCAATTAATGTGTTTAGGCTTGCCCCGCTCCGACCCATTCCAAACGAGGATCTTTCTGAAAGCGAAAGTGAACTTAAGCGTACTACGCGCAGCCATTCAAATCGTTAAGCCACATTGAGCGTTAAAGGACAAAACTTACTCTGCGTCGTTCTACTTATTATGTACCTAGTTTATTTGCTTTTGGCATTTCTATACACGCTCACAAACCTTAACGCTAGACTGGTTATAAAGTATATACATATTTCTTTTAATTTAAAATTTCGTTTGTGTTTGTGCGTCTTAAAGCATTTTAAAGAAGAAATTTAATACACGAATCAAAAGCTCTTATAAGTAATTTGATCGAAAACATATTTTTAAATTATTTTAAATAATAAGTAAAATCTAAGAAAAGTAATCGTTCTTCAACCAGTCTAATATACATACATGCGAGTGTATCCACACGAACTCTTAACGCATTAAAGCTTTTTTTAGTGGTAGTTTGCGTAGCGACGCGTCGCGTCATTTTGGCCGAACTTTAATTTGTAACTTGGCTTTATAACTGTCATAAGCATTCAATGTGGTCTTAACATGTCGCCTACTGCTTCTTCCTCTTCTTTTTGTTCATATGTTTTTTTTTTGTTTTGTTTTTGTGAAGTATAAAATTAATGAAATAAAGTTTTGTCAAAGTTTTGGCGCTGTTAAAACGCTTTCGATATATAATCTCCACGTTTCGTTTTGTAGTGTGATATGATTTATTATGATGCGAGTTTGAGCTCGATGTTATTTATTATAGAAGTTCATTTCAAAATCCGTTAAAGGAATTGAGGGCCAACAAACATTTCAGTGATTAATTAAAAACTTTCTGCGACATCAATTGCAGCTCCTTATTTTATTTGAAAATAAAAGCTACTAAATTTAATTTATTTATTTAATAAAATTGAAATAAAAAAGTGCATTAACAAATACTCGTATGATTTCTAAATATATTTTAATATTAAGAAAATTTTAATATACTTAATTGTTGTTTTTTTATTTTATCCAAAATTTTGCACTAAATTTCTTCGTATCGATCCTTGAAAGAAGTTTTTTGTACGTATATGTATACGTTTAAATCTTTGAGTACAAGGACATTGAACCCTTGTTGTCTTTCGTACATATGTGCTTGTATGATTGTGTGTGAGTGGATTTGTGCGTCTGTACTGAAGCAGAAAAAACGTTAAGCATTTTCTAATTGCAGCGGCAGTGTTAATTAACGCGAAATAGTGTTAGAAACCGAACTTTTTGCTGTTGAAACTGAAAATTATAAATGAATTTCAGATTTGAAGTTTTACTAGTTACAAACGAGTTGTTAAACAAATTAAAATAAGATCAATTCAAATAGGAACATTTTTAAGCATATGGTCTACTACTGTCAACAGTTTTAAAAAGAAGAGATTCTTAAAAAACTATTCTTCTGGCATCGGAAGGACTTCGTCACTTTCTTTAATCGACTGGAATGTATTGCTTTCTTTCCACAAAAATTTTAAAAGTTTCACTACATCAACAGTTTAGAAAGACAACATCACTTTTAAGAGCGTTGTTCACCAACACTGCGCGTTAAACTCCACTCCCACAGACTCGACGTGTTTTATTTACCAAATGTGTCGCAGCAAGTGCTGCAGAGAGGAGCGACACCAGCAGCCAAGTCACGCGCGGTAACGCCACTGAACTAATTCCCCGTAATTTAAATTACGCTCATTTTCATTTCTCTCTCTATTGTTGTTGTTGTTGTTGTTGTTGGCGTTGCCCTTGCCGATGACAATGTCGCAGCTGGCTGGTTTTGCTTCGACACCTGCCGCTGCGACTGTCAAGACTTGTGGATGATGGCAATGACGATAATGGCGTTGCCATTTGCCCATCAACATTGTTGTGTGAGGTGGTGCTTCCGTGTTGCTTTTTCTTTTGTTTCTCGCCGTAATTGTTGTAATTGTTGTTTTTGTATTTGTCTGCCACGTTTGTTATGAAAACGAAAACGAGTCAAAGCGAAGAATTACCTCCGCAAAGAAGCGAGTCTTTTTTTGTTTTTTTTTAGTTGTGCCTTGGCACTGGAACAGCATCTAGAACTGTTATTTTTGTATTGCTCGTTGTTGTTGCCATTGTGTTAAAGTAATTTGCCCTCACATTTTGTTGTTGTTTTTGTTTTTCTTGTTGTTGTCTTTGTAGTATACCGTTAAGCGGATGTGGCAGCCATTAGAGTATTTGTGATTTACTCATACTGCTCTGCCGTTTGCTTTTGGCTTTGTAACTGAAAATTAAATGAAGGTAGTTATTTTCCTTCTACCTTTGGTACCTTCTATCTTTCTTTATCTCATTTAGTTATATAGACTTGCTGGGTTTTGCTTGACTTCAACTTTTCTCATCCTCATTTTGCATTAACTGACGACTTAGGGCAGGTAAGGGGCGTGTTCTATTATTTAATGTGCTGCTATCTTAATTTAAGTGATTAATTGAACTGTTTTCGACAAGAAACTCATTAAAAACAGAAAACGTTTATTGTAAAATAAACGCATCTATTTCAATGTGAAAATAAACATTTTACTATTCAAATTTTTATTCTACACCCATTGCAGCTATGCGTAAATGTCTTATAGAAAATTAAATCCGAAAGATACAAATTTAAAACACCTGCTTTAGCTACAAATAAATCAACTAATAAACCTATGGTACCTACCAATAAAATGTATGAGTATGAGTTGCTATACACTCGTATACAGTTACCGTTATGTTGCTAAAGTACCCATGGGATTGTAGTGATACATATTGAGCTTAATGTAACCTAAGTGCCACAATTCCCATTTCAGTAGTTATCAACGCAGATTTATTGATGACTACTAACATTTCCCCGCACGCACCAAACAAACAACCGCCCACCCACCCCCTTCGTAAATAAAGTGCCAGGCAAGCGAACCAAATGTCAGCAATCTCTGAACTTGAACTGCCACTTCGCAGCTCACTTTCCGTCGACAAACTACACCACAAACACCGGAATCCCAAACTAAACTACTCGAAATAATCGGGGAATATTGCGTGCATAAACATAAAAGCGGGAGTGAAATCAACGAAAATGTAATGTTAATCTATGGCATCGCATAACGCGCATATGCATTGGTTGGCAACACTGTGGCTGTGACTACAGCCCGGATGACAAAGGGGGTAAACGTGTGTGTACGTGTGTGTTTGTTTATATGTTTGTATATGTTTAGAATATATACATATTGCTTTATACTCAGTGCTGCAGGTTTGTTGAACCGAGTTCGCAATGGTGTAAAGTTCTGCTAATTTAGCCTATTTCTAGGCGATAAAGCAAAGTTTACGATTGTGCCCTGCCCTACCTCGTAGTGCCCTCGTAACGTCTCGAACAAGTCGAAATTGTGTTTCAATCATTAAAATAGTTGCCGTATAAAATACAAATGGGGTAACAAATCGGAACCAACGAGGGATCGTAAATTTTTACAACTGTTTCTATTTTTCCGTTATTTTTTCGTAATAGTAGTAAACGAAAGTAAACTCAGGATTATAAAAAAGGGTAGTAAAACCGAGGGCAGTCATATACAAAAGGAATGCTACTTTAGCAGAAACAAAAAATACATAAAAAATACAAAAAAATCCAACTTAAAGCTTTAATTTAAAATTTAATACCTGCCAACCCTCGAATTCCCACTCGAATATCCAACTCAAATGCTGACACTTACCCTGCACTTTGTACCCTACACTGGTTAAGTTTTTCGTACATTTTTTTTTGTCATTTTTCTGTGTTTTTTTTTTCGTGTTTCTGGCTTCTTTCAACTTCAACTTTTGCGCGCAGTTTGGTGACACTTTGAGCGTTAGCAGCAAAAGTGTCATTGAAAAGACAAAAAGCAGATGCCAACAAGCTTTTTGAAATTTTACAAATGGCAAAGCAACCGTCTCTCTTCAAGCTCAAGTTTCGGGCGCGCGTGGAATATTTTCGGCATCTGGGAGTTATCGATTTGGCTGGGCGACATAATTATTGTGCTGTTAACAACACCAAATGACAAGAGAAAATTTTTTCAAACTAACGCGAGTATCTCCGGCAATTGGGTAGGAGGAACTGCGGAGAAATTCAATTTACTCATTAGCGACATTCGACCCGGATCGAGTAAAGAATCGGCTTCACATAAACGGTTTAGACCAGACAGTTTTATTCATTTTGACAGAAGTTTTGGCATTAAGTTCCTGAAATTTCAATAAAGGAAAGCATAAGTTCGCCATTGGAAGTTATTAAAGAAGTATTGTTTTTATTTTTGTTGTTGTAAGGACTCCAAAAATACGAGTTAATTGCCTCCAAACTCTAATCAGTTCTTCAGGCCCAAGAAAAACCAGTGTATAAACTATCATCTCTAACGATCCTCAATCCAACAAGAAATATTAAGAGACGTATAGAGACAGACAGGAGGACATGGTTAGATCGACACAGTTTTTGATTCTGATCACGAATATATATAAATGTCTATATCTATCTGGAGTATGTTTTTAAATTAGAAACATTTGACCAAACACACCACTGAGTGGTGCACAAAAAAAAAACGCTCCTCTTACACCCCCGCAAGAGTGCAACTTTTGCTTATGTATACATAGTTTGGAAGTTTGTTTATTGTTTTTCCTTAGCTCTCCATTTTCTGTTTTTTTTTCTTCTTTTTTCTATCGAATTGGCACGGATGAAATTTTGTCGCTTCTGAGGTTTGTTAATGTTTTCCAAAAGCAAATATTGAAATTTACAGTTGATTCAGTGACCCGCATTGCCGGTCGTCCATGGTCGTTCATGTCCACAATTTGTAGGGGCGGTACTGCTGAAGAGATTTGTAAACAAAAATTTAGTGGCATACTTTTCAGCGGGCAAGAGCATACGGGCAAAGAGGCAGGCAGGCATGCTAGCGAGAGTGCCAGTGACTTTGTTGTTGCCGTTGTTATTGTTGTTGCTACTGCTGCTGCTGTTTTGGTTTTTATTTTTGTTGGGGATTTTCGGCAGCCGGTTTGCAGGATTATAGAATATTTATGAAGCGTGTAATGTGGCAAATGAGCAAAAGACATTATTTTAATATGTGTGCGTGTGTGTGAGTGTGTGGTTGTTTATATTTGTGTGTTTGTCTGCGCACCAAAACAGTGATCAACTGTGTGCGTGTGGCTGTGGGTGTGGGACTGTATTTGTGCTTTAATGTTTGCTATTTTAATTTGTAACTTTTGAATTAAGTAATTAAATTGGGCGAGCGAGATTTTTACGCAAAATTAACATTTTAAATTGAAAATACGACCCGAGAATATTTAAATTTACATTAAAAGTTGTCAATTAATTTTCTTACTTTTTATATACAATTGATTTTTAGTTTAAATTTAAACTTCTTAATTAAAAATATTGACATTTTTTAATCTAATAAAAATTATGACAATGCAAAACTTTTGTATCAAAAATATTTTATTAAGATGAAACAAGAGTTTGAGGAAAGAATATACAAATATCGTACATATTTGTCACAAGTAAATGTTTGTTTATCACAAATAAATTATATATTGCACTCCAACAAATATTGTATTCCAGTATAGTAAATTTTGTAGATGTGTTTATAAATATGTTTGACGTAAACAACTATTTATTTGGTTTATTTGCTGTAAGTAAATAACCTGTACAGTGGTAAATAAATAAAAATATACTACAAATATAGTTTTTAATTGCTGCTAAGATTAGACAATTATACTCATTTTAGATAGTTTGTGTACCAATATATCCAATAAGGGCTTTATTTTATGTAACAAACTCGAAACTTCTTGTCTAATCAGAATTTAATCAGTTGTTCCCAAGCAAAACAGAAAATTTTGAATTACAATTTCGTCTCATTTAACCCTTTAAAAATTATTAAAGCGCCGGAATTGCCAACAATTCGAACTGAAATAAATGCATACTTCATGAGCAGACTAGAAATCAAATCGAGCGTTTCCCAAAAAAAAAAGTTACAGTTTATGTGACCTACTCCAGTAAGAGAAAAGCAGGCGGGCGTGACCAATTCCACTTGCACAGCAACGTGGCCATTGTTATCTTTCGCTATGTGTGCTCCACAAAAAATACAATTCCGTATGAGTTGTGCTCATTTTCATGACAATACAACGACAGATTTCAACAAAATTGTTTAGTGCTGACATTTGCCTCGCAATCAATTTACATTAAACTTTTAGCATACTGTCAGGCGAATATCGCTTTCAAAAACGACGTTGAGCATGAAAATCGAAAAATACACACAGACACACACAATAACATTTCTCAAAATTCGTTTCGGCAAAATTTAACAAACACAAAAGACCACAACAACATGCTAACATGTTGTAAATACATGTTCAAAACGAAAAAAAAAAACTCTGTAAAAAAATAACAACAAAAAAACACACTACAACAATAAGAACATGCTAACTACAATACGATATCACATAACCAAACATTTCTCACATCAGTTGTATCGAGGAGATACGCCAGCGCAAAATTCGAAATTCAATAAATAAATTTGACGAAATTCGACAACAACGCCACCAAATGTTATTGCAGTGTTGTCGCGTTTCGAGTATTGCTCTGCGATTTGGATTTGCTTATGCCTATACGCTGCTATGTGAAATTTTCGGCAATAAAATCAATATGGGCATGGTAAAAGTAAAAAAAAATATTTTTTATTATACCGCCAGTTGAGTTCCAGCGCAGTTTTTTTTTTTTGTTCGTTCGTTTTCAGTGTTGTTGTGATAGGGTCACCATTGTTGTGCAATTTTTATGATTACTCCAATCGAGTGTGCGTGTGTGTGTGTTTGTTTGTATGTATCGCTGCTTCAACATTTCTATGGAAATTTGATTGTGTCGCTGTCAAATTTGATGCTTATCAGATTTTTTCGTCTTTTTTATGACAATATGAAAATTTCGCGTGGTAGGTTTGAAACGGAATTCTTCATTTCAGGAATTTATAGCTCTGCATTGTGTCATAAATGTCGATGTGTTTGTGCATGACGACCGCAAATTAGTTAGCAGGTGCAATTTTAAAAATTTAAGATCCTGCATATTATTATGAATATACTCGTGCATAAGTAGGTATATAAATATGTTGGTATTATTTTGTGTTGTGCTCGCTGTGAAGATTTCGCAAATATTTCGGGAGTTTTTTTTTAACATTTTCCGTTTTGGGGACTACAATTCAACTGTACCTTATCTACTTCGTTTGTAATGGAGTTGTTGGTGGTTGGGCAATTGGAGTAGAGTGGGAAAAATATATGGAGCTTGCTGAGGTTGAAAATTATAAAACTACTCTCAGCTTCACCTCTCTAAATTGTCAACTCACCCAAAAATAAACCAAGAGTCCGCCTTAACCACCCTTCCACCAGTTCCTTGAATATAAATAGCATTTTGTATTTCTTGTGTTTTTTAGACACTAGTCCATGAGCCGATTCTTAAAAAGAAATTATATATTATTTATTGTTCATAAATAAAACTTTGTGTATTATGCAAAATATAATAATCTATATACATGTGGCTTAATACATTATTCTTATACACCCGTTACAGAATATTTTTTAGCTTGTGCTAATTTCCCACGAGCACGTATAAATAAAATATACAGAAAAACAAAACTCTGACTTTTTGCAGTTGCTGATTTTCCAGCTCTGATTAAGTTGACGATTGTGAATGTGATATTACACATCCAACTTGAACTCTCATCCGATGCGAGAAATGACCAAAAGTCAAAGTTAGGATAACAGAAGGATATGAATTTCGTCCTTGCGGAGCATAAAGTACATCATCATGTGAAATGTATGTATGTATGTACATATTCCAAGCAGTATAACAGCTCAAGGGAGCAAATCATTCAAGAAGGAAAGCAGCACTGAAGAACAAAACTAAGATGATGTCCTTCTGCCAACTAACTCGTCCAGCAATTGTCGATGACAGTTGCTGTCTTTGTTCGCCCAATGCCATCGCAAGTGACAGTGCTGTTCGTTGTTGTTGTTATTGTCGTTCGTTCGTTCGTTGCCCGCCGTTGTCAAATGTCAAAATCATTGCGTAAACTTTTGTCATTGTCGTAATGCATTTTTCCGTTTGATTGCTTCGCTTTCGTTGCCAAAAAAAGGGAAAAGAGCATCTCACGTCACTCACACTCAAAGTTCAGCAATATTTTCTTTTTTCTTCTCTTTTCTATTTGTTCCGTCTTCAGGACAGGGTATATGATACTTAACGATACAATAACAACTAGTCCGAAACATATCGGCGTGGTCGATTTGATTTGACCATACAAAATCATCTCGCGCCCACTTCCTGATATGGAAATATTGATTGCGATCTTTTAATTCCCTTCAATGATTTTTTAAGTTTGAGACGGTCTAAACTCCACGTACATTATTCTTCACTGTTTTTTACTTTTTTTCTTGTACTTTAACTACATATCACCCTGTATCTATATACTGGGATATATTTTCGGAGGGCGTCTTATCGTGCATTACAAATGGGCATCGAGGTTCAATTGCTGAAATATCCGCATCACGTTCGCATGCGAAGTAAAGAGTTTTCTTGTTGTTTTGTATTTTGTCGGGTTGGTTTGTTTTTTTTGCTTTTTTTTGTTTGTTATTGTTATTGTTGCGGTGTGATAAATGTGCCTTTGCACACAACTGCAGAAAGCAAACATATTTCCGAACTGTTCGTGCATGTGGCTAAAACACGCATACACCAATGTATGTACGAGTATATACTTGTATATTATTTTTCATTGTATTTTATAAAGTTTTTCAGTTCATCGCTTTAAATGCAAATAAACTGACGTTTTTTATGAATTTTTGACAGTTTATATAATATTTATTTATTATTATGTTATAAGAAAGATGCAAATCAATTTATTTGAAATAATAATAGATGGACATTACAGATTTCATGTAGCCAATTATTCCTTCTTGATCCGTCGTAGCATATGAAAACTAGTTAGGAAATTATCTTCAGCTATCTAGAACATGAAATAGCCTCCGCTATATTAGAAACGTACTTCTTCGGACGGACATCGATAAATCGACTTAGTTCTTATGGGCGTCACAAATGGAAGAACAAATTCAATGTACCCTTCGGTAATTGCATGCACGTCGCGAACCATATAAAAACAACAACATACTCGTACATACCCAACGGTCAAGAAAAAATTAAATTAATTTAAATGATAAATAGCATCCAGCATATTAAAAAAATTAAATAATTTAATGAAAAGATAAATAGTTCAGTTAAATTTTATTTTATACTTTATTTTCATACATACATCACACGTTTTTCATGAACTTTTCCTTCTCATTATCAGCCAGAATAATGCAATTAATTTTTCAAAATGCCAGCCAATTAGGTATTTAAAAATACTTATTGGGATGTGGAATCCGAGCTTAAAAATAATTGAATATATACCTTCCGATTCTTCCGCTTCTACTTCAGTTTCTAAATTGTCGAAGTCCAGTCTCCGCGGACGTAACTTCCGTTTATTTACACGCAATGCATAGTACCCATCGCGGTACTCATGATCATAAAACGGCGGATATGAATCTTTCACTTGCTCGTTGGAGAGCGACTCCATGGGCAAATTATCACTGTTACATGCGACTGCTTCACGTTCATGGCGATACTTAAGTTTTGGAATTTTCGACTTTTTAGCACGTTTTTTCACCGCCGGATCGCCAAGTTCGATTGTTTTGACATACAGCAACTTTTTGTTCTTATTTTCGGCTGGCGCTGACATGTTGTTTTTAATTTGAAATAATAATTTTCTGTTAAGGACTGTTCAAATCTCGATCTCTCAAAGCGAACTGATGCAGCTGACGGCATTGTCACTCTATTTATTCAAACTTAGGTAAAAAGTATTTAGCAACTTAACCACCAATAAAAGAAATAAACAAACAAAAGTGTTCTTGAATGAAATTGAAACAGCAGGTATAATTATTAACTTAATTGTTAGATAACAGATACAAATTCTAAGTAAACACTTTTGAATACGTTTACATATATTATACTAATTCAGCAGGTAGTTGTAACATATAAACAGATACGGCCCAGAAGCAAAGCAGGTAGAAAGGTTAATTAGCTTGGTGAAATTTAAAAAAAATTACATGATAATTTTATGACCTGACTTTATACCCTCCGACAAGATTAGGCACGTACCGAAGGGTATATTCAGTTTGTTCTTGCATTTGTAATGCCCATAAATATGCGTGGTAGGTATGACAATATATAAGTATATATATAGTAGATGATCAGCATCCAATTTTGGGTCGATTATAACCGTAGTTTAAGAGATATCGAACAAGGTCGGTCCAAAAATATTCACCTCTCCCATATAATCTCCCATTTTTTAGAAGGAAAACTAAAATTAGTTCAACGTAGATATTTAGTTCAAACTCGGTATTTAATACCTTAGTAATGACATGAAATTACTCACAAAAAAATGATGTGGTCGGAAAAGACATGTTAAACACATGTGCCTATAAAATGGCGGAGGGTATATGTGCTTCGGTACAGTCGGAGATTATTCTCTTACTTGTTAAATGTATGTTATGCAATGTAGAATTGCGTCTTTCATTGACAATTTTTAGTATGCCGTTGTTTCAGTTTCAGTAGGATTATTAAATTTTGGATTAAGCAAATACTATATGGTTGGAATTGTAAATAAATATGGGTAATATAATTAGTAGACGGAACTTCCCTTTACTTCCCTTAGTACTGTTTCAGAGTTACAGCGGTGGGCATTAAGTTATTCCATCCACGCCATCCAATTGTCGACAGTAACCATATAAACTCAGATACCACATTTCATATTTGTAGATGCAATATTAGCGAAATAATCTAACATTTTTAGCTAGTATCATAAATTTTGGACGTAATTGCGGGCGTTTATTTTTTATTACAAAACCTTGGAATGAGCAAGTCCTCAAACTTTCGTCACAATCAGATGAATGGTTTAGACGCACAGAGGATAAAAAGAAGTAAAGAAAGAATCATTCATTTTTATATATATACTACAGATTATGTATATTGATGGAATATACACTCCTATTGAAAACCAATTTCAAGTTTTTCAAAAACTAAATTCAATATTGATAAATACATTATCACCGCTGAAAATGTGATACATGATGTTACCTAAACATACGATTATGTATTTACTTGTACTATATATACCACTAATCTTACTATACAAACTGAACATACTTAAATATTTTCTTTAATTTAATTATATGAAATTATTTTTATAATTTTTCGGTTTCTATTTCATTTGTCCTTTATTCAAAGCGTTCTCCTCTGTAAGTTTACTAAAGCGCAACGGTCATTATGATTGTTTATCGCCAATAACTGAACAAACACAACTACTCCAATAGAGCCATCAACATTAAAATCAAATCAAGCCATTTACAATTTGCACACAAAACTATGAACCCATTAAAGGCGGCCGGTAGCGCACAATATAAACCAAAATAGAACAAAAACACAAATGCAAATACAAATACATAAACAAACAATACAAAACACATACCAAAACAGTAGACTAGTTTTTGAAAAAATTATTAAAACTTTGTCATTCTTTTTAAGTAAGACTAGAAGAAAAGTATACACCTTTAATATGAGTATTTGCAGTATACTCAGTCTTAAAAAACTTTTAAATTCTTTTGAGTATTGTTAAAATCATTCTAAGTAAAAGGAATTACTTATTTCCTTTAAAATGACACCTGATTCTTGAAAATTATAACGAAACTGTACAAATTAAAACAAAAAAGGATTTTTAACTTTGAGTGTCCTTTTCGTCCTCAGTAAACAATCGCAGGTGAAATGTTTTATACTATACACCTTTAATTGAGTTGGTATGAGGTATCGCTATGTGGATCGGAAGTATCCAACAACAAAAAGAGTCCTCTCTAAAAATTAACTAAATTACGGGCAGGTGCATATAATCCAAATCTTTCTAAAAACCACTCTAATGCACGTACGTAAACCGCCTATTAATAAAGCTAACATTACAAGCGGCACGTGACGTGTAGGGTCAGCGACTGAAATTACGGGTTCATTATAACAAGCACACTGAAAAAACACAACAACAACAATAACGACTACAGCTACAATGGATGAAATTTCAAGTCAGCAGTAGCAAACTAAAATAAAACAACAGCAACAACAACACAAACAGCAATTGTAGACATCAGAAACGGAAGCGCATAAAATACGCGAACGAACGAAGGCTCTGTTATTATTGTTTTTGTTGTTATAATAGTTGTTGTTGTTGTTGCTGTTGATATTATTTCAGCAAAAGTAAAACATACTTTTAAGGTGTAACGGAAAGCTACGCCTCAACAACAACAACAACAACAATAATAACAAAAACTTTTATACCAGTTGCTTGCGTGTGTGTTTGTATGCTAGTGTTTTGGGGTGTGTATGTGTGCTTGCTAACAGGTGTTAGCTTGTAATTAAGTCGGCTTTTTGCGGGATTTTCGTTATTTTTTTGTTTTTCACCATGCTTGCGCCGTTTCTTTCTTTCTTTCTTTTTCCGCTGCGTGCCAATAAGCAATTTCCGCTTTGTAATTTTTACAAATTTTAGGCACTGCTTTTATGAAGTTTCATTTTGTTGAATTTAATTTTATGTTACACCGGTCGACAATGAATTTGGAAACAGAAAAGTTGTAAAATAATTGCTTTAGAGTAATTACAAAACCGTTGTAATTATTTATAAAATAGGCGTAATAGGGGGCATGTCAAATTTCGTAGAGTAGCCTAAAAATTCTTTCAGTTTCATTCTATTATATAAATTAATTGTCAGAATTTATTTTATACATGTTCTGTTTTTCTTTAACAATAGAAATGTTGGACCAATAGTAGCCAATGTTAATTTAACACTTCTTCTTGTGGATTTTTTCAAAATTATTGACAAATTGTAATTTACCACTATATCGTGTTGAATTAATGCTTTCTTCATGACACTTTTTTATAAATATTTGACATTACAATTCACATTAAACCTACACTGCCTCATCTTAAATTAACACTGTATCATGTGAAATAAACATAATACTAACTTGCTATTTTATCATTTGGACGCTATTTGAAATGCTCATAGAAATTTTTATTTAACTTTTATTGAATATATTTTTGTGAAATTAAATTAAATGAATTTTGTTCTACAGTTTAAAATATTTGCTCTTAGCCAGAGTTTTTCTACGCAATATTATGAAGTGATTATATACATAGAAATTATGTATGTACATACATACCTACACTCGTATACGGGCAAAATGTAAAGCATAAATAGCCGAAAATTCATTCTTGAACCGACACATTTGGGCAATGGCACATTAGTTTCCGTTTTGCAGCGGAAGTGGGAACAGCGGCCGTTTAGTTTGAATACAAAAATACAAAAAAGCAACAACAACAATAAAAAAAAACAAAAGCAACTCGAAAAAATAACAAATGCGCACATATTTTCTAATAGCTTTGGCACATTACATACAATTAGGCGCGGCGTGCTCGCTCAACAACAATAGCATTCTTTTAGGCACTTGCCAGCGTGGGTCATTTTATAAATTTTTGTGCTGGTGACAGCGCGACAAAGCTTTTTGTGTACATGCCAGTGTGTGTGTGTGTGCGTGTGTACGCTTGTGCCTGTGTGTTTGTGGCAAAATTCAATTTAATGAAGCGTAGAACATTTCTGGCACGAATTCAACATTAACATGCCCTTGCGTTCGTCCTTAGCTGGTCATCAACAACCGATTTTATAGTGGCTTTGCGAGGTATAATTCACAAGGTTGATTCAACTGAATAAAACGCTGAAAATTTAAATTATTATAAAATACGAAAAAAAATAAATAACATATATTTAAAATCTCCCTTATTATTAAGAATAATAAAACAAAAAATATTTTTTAGTACAATTTTAATCGGTTACTTGAAGTTCTTTAGTTTGCCTGTATGTATCGGTTCTATGGTAAGGTCGACCATTGTTAATTATATCCTTAGGTTGGTCGCGTGTTTGGGTGAGTTTGGCTTGGTGCGTTAGCATATCTAAATGGCAGGTAATGTTTGCACGTCGCGCGTCGGTTCGCGCTTTTCGGGAGCGTTTTAATTTGCGCCAAATGATACTCCTGTTGCTTCCGCCCCTTTTATTACACGATCCTCCTTTCATGTCAGGCAAAAAAAAATAAATCACCAATTATGATAACGTTTTAATGATGCCGTTAAGGACATTAGTGGACATTAAGGATGCTTACTGTTTTGATTTACGGTAATTACATTCTAAAAAGTTGTTAACGTGTGAAGACCGCACAAAAATTACACTGGAGTGGGTTAGCGTTTTTTATTTATTTGTGTGTGTATCTTGTGACTATCATAGCTCAAAATCGCTGGAATTTAAGCGAAAATATGGTTGCACAAATTTGGTGTTTTATTAATTTAATGTTAAAGTCTTTGTAAAACTATTTCAAAAATTTAAGCCAATTATCTTTCCATGCCTACAAGATTTCTTTTTAATTACTAAACTATCCGTGTATGCTAATTCCTTTATAAAAAAATCGTTCAAAACGTTTAATAAAATTAAATGAGACCCATTTAATACAAACGATCACTAACGAGGTTCCGTCATACCGAACAATAATACCATTTTTTGTTTTTGCAATCATTATTAATGCTGTCAACGATAAAAGTCAAAAATAATGACGGCTCAATGAGTTGCCACAATTTTAATAAAATTAATAGCTTCGAGCCTTCGTCTACAGAGGAGCAACCCAAGAACCAGTAACAACACGAAATACGCCCCCAAATACGCAACAAATACGCATTGTCATTTCACACGAACAGCCAAGATGTCATCAAACTCAGACCCACACACACTCAAGCAAATGATATGTATGCATGTATTTATATGTATATGCGTAGAAGGGGTTATGTCGTCGTATTCTTGCGTTGGATGGATGATGCTGCCAAATTTCCACGAAACATGAAATCTGCATCTGCAAGATTTAACGACGTAAACCGACCCATCAAAGTCCCATTTAAACTGACAACTACATAGAGGCGAGACGAGGCGAGACAAGACAAGACACACTCATGCAGCAAATTCGAATGACTACATGTATCTATATACGTACGTACATATATATGTACAAATGTATAGTGTGTTTATGTGACAATTAAAGTGTAATTTTAATCGCATTAATTAGCGTAGCCGTTAGCCGCAGCCTTTCATCATATGCGCTTAGGAATGGGTGCTTGAACACGAACCGATTATATATTAAGTTTGTGGCTAAAGCGAAAAGAACTGTGAACAAATCGTTTTTGTCATATAAAATACATGACTTCTATATGCTTAAGGATTGGCATATAGGAGAGTGGAGGTTTTGTGTTACCATATATCGCGCATTAGTTAAAACTCAACGCTGTATATGCTTTTATGATTTTTTGTTGGCCATGTACCAATATTGCAATTTTCAGTACCATAAAGCCAATATAATAAAATTTATGCATTTTCATTTGGGCTGGACAATTTTGATTTGTTCTACTTTTTTACAAATTAAATTTTGTTGAAATCAAGAGTTCCATGCTCTCCACAAATACAGTGGGCCTACTTTGAAGATGGGCCTGCAATTCAAACTTGGCATGAAGATTTCTATGGAAAACTTTATTTGAAAATGTATTCATTTACAGTTTTTAAGTTTTTCTTAGGATATTATAATTTAAATATTTGGTGCAAAGGTTGTAATCAAGTATGGTAAATACAAAAAATATTATTCAGAGCAAAATATGGTAAACACCTTAATGATGATAGGTTTCAAAAAATATTTGTTAATGCCACTTAACTTAAAATTATTTTTATACAAATATATGGTGGAATCGCTTAAGTCAAGCTGATAGCTCTTAAATTTAAGCACATGATTTTTTGCAGAGTCTCAAAAGCAGTTATTTCCACTTAAAGTTAACATATCTATTTACATACATACACAAGAATAGATCAACTTAAGCTCGTATTGCCTTTGATCACAAAATTTATTCCGAATAATTGAATCGTTTGCTTCTTTTAGTGCATTTAATATTTCTCCCAACAAACATCAATGAAATAATATGTTAGGTTAATTGTATTAAATAAAATATTAATTGCAATATTGTATCAGTTTTATTATTAATATCTAATCTTAAAATCGTAGTTCTTCACACACAATTTATAAAAATTCACAACCGAAAACATTTCATAGGCTGAGGCTAGAAATATGTACGTAAAAACATAAATTTACGAGTATACCACAAAATGTAAATAACACGGAAAAAGTTGTTTCTGTCGTTGGACGCAAAACTTTGCGGTGCGGCTTTGCGGTCAAGCGCGCATTTGTGTGTGTTATAAATTCGAGTAGGCATGTGAGTGCGTATGAGTATGTGTGTTTGTGAATGTGAATGTGTCTGCCCCAATGGACGAACTCTGGTTACAAAGTAAACATTGTAATTATTTCGAGCAGCAGAACATCAGCAACAACAAAAACAGCAACATTGCTGCTCAGCAACAAAGGAGCACAGGAGGCGCAGGAGGCGCAGGAGAGCAAGAATATTTTGTGGATACAAGCAGCAAAGGATTAACGACTGCAGCTGTTTTTGTTGTTGTTGTTGTTGTTATTCTAGTTGTAGCCAAATTAGAGGAAATTTAATTTACTGTTTAAATAAGCTGCCCGTGTTGCTGCTTATTACGAGCAACATTGTATTTCGTTGTTTCAACGACGTCTGCGAATGATTAACGACAAATGAGACTTCTGTTAAACTATGTACGAGTATGTGAGTATGTATTTAATTGTACAAGTATGTATACGTTAGGGTGGAGCTTCGTTACTTGGAAAATAATAAATACATTTGCAACAAGTTGTGTCCTTGTGAAATCGGGAATATATAGCCATGTATACTAACAATGGCAAACTTGATTTTGATCCGAAATCATCTTTACTTACCACAGCTTAAGGATTCGATTGAGAGGCTAACCGTTATTGCATTAACAATTTTCCTGAAATGCTTAGAAATTTAATTTAAAATGAGACCTCTTTCAAGGTCCTGTGGGCAAGTGCAGATTAAGTCAGACAAAAGCAAATTTATTTCAGCATGGTTAATGTTTTTCTTTATTGAAATCCCCATTGGCGCATCCTGCTCCAATATCAATGATATTATTCACACAGAGTATCTGCAAAGCGCCTCATTCTCGCTTTCAAAACATTCGTAAGTTCTTCTACTGAGCATTGGGAGTAGTCGATTAAAATGTCCTTGTTCTTGATTGTTTTAAATTTTCACTTGACGATGACTGCCGACGATGACATTGTTAGTTCCTTGGCGTCATTACCAATTGGATTCTCATTGTGTGTATCTAGGTGTTTCTTATCGCTGGTTGTCGTTTCTGGAAGTTAAACTTGGTGTCGCTGGAAACTGCGATGATTTCTCCTATGACTCAACGTCCATCGATGGAATTTCCATTAAAATGTTATCGGAGGCAAGTTTATTTTGAGAAATAATTTTCCGAATAGTTTTTATATTCTTTTTTTCAAAGACAAAACTATTCTAGATATTAAGGTATCAACTGAGATAAGTTAGTATTGAAATTAAAAATATTAACGAAAGTATTTAAAACAGGTTGTTTTAAAAGAGATACATAAGTTGGAACCCCGAGTAAAATTTTTTGGAAAATGGAAAATTAGAGAACCTTGACATGAGATTAAACTGAGTCTCGACGTAAGTGTAATCTTAAAAGAAAAAATTATGAAGAATTTGTACAAAAGAAGCTAGTAAATAAAAAGGTGTCCACTTTAGAAAAAGGCTAGATTAAGTCGAAAGGTCTATAACTTCTGAGAATAATAACAACAAAAAAGGTTGTCCTAGCCATCCAGATCTTTCTGTGCGACCCTGCGCTCAAATCAATGCAAAATAAATTCAATTCTTTAGAAGAAAGTACCTGTTTAGTAGAACACTGATCCAAATGACCCTGACAGGTAGATTCAAAATAATGTCTCGGCAAGCAAGTTCAATGAAATGAACCAGGAAATTCCAAGTATTCAAAAAATTACATCGAATATTACATTACCTGTTCATTGAAATTACATAAAATTTTTGCAAAGAATTTAATATTGGCTTCTGTTGCAAGTGTAGAACTGTCATTAGAGATGGACAGTTTATAAATTTTTTTGGACGATGTCGAAATTTCTATATATCTCATTCTTTGCAGTATTTATTTTAAAATCAAGTGCAAAATACATAATAAGATTTTTATAAATGGTAAATTTAAATATATTAATATGCGAAATTCTTTATTTTGTGTTCTTTTTATATATAAATTAAAATATTTGCAAAAGATTAGTCAAAACCTTTTTATGACTTTTAAAATAAAAAAATATTTGAATATATATATATATATATATATATATATATATATATATATATATTGATTATATAAATGTTTTACTATATTTTTATATTAAATAACAATATATAAAATATTGACAATTATTGTCATATGTGAGATCTCTAAGATCAGCAAATCTGACCTAACCTTACCTTATATTCAATGATAATAACACATTATTTTTACCAACTTTTTCCTGCTCTAGCACAGGTACATAGCTTTATGTACGCACGAGTCAGAAAGAATATTGCATCGGCTTAGCCAAGTCGCCGACAAAATTTATGAAGCGCGCGCGGAAAATTAAAGCAAAAATCGGCTCGCCAATAAATTAAATACATTTTTGACAAGCCACTGACAGTTCGTCGTTGAAGTTTAAATAATACCAAAACACTTTATATTTCCACCATAAACTTGCTCCTTTTATTTTCAACTTGGCTGAGCCGACGATTGTTTTGACTAGCCGTCATAAAAAAAATTATGGTCAGCTTTGTTCTGTGGCACCAGTGTCAGGCATATTTTCAACCGAAAATATAAATTTTATCTACCTGGTTAACATAAATAGACCACACGAAGTGTTCTTAGCTTAGATTCGACCTAAGCACTGACAGCGGAATAATATTTTTAAAAGTTAAAACACACAAAAAAAATATATATAGATAAATATCTTTACTTTTTTATCTGCGCAGTTATTGCGTACTTAAAGTAGTAATACAATATGTCGAAATACTTGATGTTGCTGTTGTTGCTGTTATTTATTATGGACTCTATGATATGCCGCAGAATAGAAAAACGTTCAATTAAGAGCCAATATATATCGGATAATTTATATTCAATGCTGGAAAACTCAGCTTCTAAGAATCGTTTAGACAAACCTCAAAATCAGCAACATTTAAAAACAATTTTGAAGGCAGAAGGAAAACCTACAAAGAGCTCAGACATCACTGACATCCAAAATGTTTATAACACGGCTAGTGACAAAATATTCAATACTACAAACAAAAAAGAATTAAAAATGCAAAGCTCAGACAATAATGACATTTTCAGTGATATTTTTTATACGGCGAGTGATAAAATATTCAACAATACATATGATAAAGAACTCACAATGGACATCAATGATATTTTAAGTAATGTTTTCTATACGACGAATGACAACGCATACGATGATACATTTGATTTAAAGTCTATTTCGAAAATAAAAGGTAATAAGTCCACTGTCGCCGAATCAACGTCACGAGAAGACGACTTCGAAGTGCAGACCACCGATGATGGGAGCTTGAACGTAACCAAATCACCTTTTGATGTTGTGCCCAACTGTGAGGACGAGAGCTACAATCTGACTTCACTCTGCACAAAAGTTCGAAACTATCCAACAAATTTGGAAGATATTTTGAAGGCACAGTACTCAAAGTTTGAATTTTTTTTCGGAGCTGACGCTACGAAAATTGAAAGTCGCATTAACGATCAGCCCACTGAGGACTATCTCTGTGACAGCGAGGAGAAAACAATTTATCCAGAATCGGGCATAACAATTGATGAGAACATGCGTTGGATCGTTAACAATGGACAATTCTTACAGGGCATTCGCATCGAGTTGTGCAGGAAGAAAGGCGACATCTGCAACAAGGACCTCACCAATAATCTACCCAATGGCTATCAAGCCACATGCAAGCAACACTACATGTATCGTCCCCTGATAGCCATAAGGCCGGACAAAACGCTTGTGAAGGACCAATTTAAGATTCCATCGTGCTGTAAATGTGTCATATCGCAAGTTTATTGAATAGTTAACTAAAGACAAAACCAACAACAACAAAAACTACATATTAATTTATTTCGTGTGTTCCTAAATTCAGAAATGTTTAATGCAAAAGAATATATTTGCAATCACATTTCTGCATTTATTTTCAGTTAATTTTTGTTGTTACTTTTATATAAGGTTAAATATTTTATATATGCAAATTTTTTTAATTAATAATAATTTATTAAGTTATGTCGTAAGCCTAATGTAAGTTTTTTTAATGATATTACATTTGTAAGATTTGGAAAATTATTAAATAAATTACAAAAAACAGAATAACTTTAATATATTATTTGGGTTAGATTTTTGGAACTGAATAGTTGCACATGTGGACATGAAATGACTTCATCAATCTTCTTTAAACTTTTTGATGACCCACAAATGGGTTATTCAGTTTTTCGCCATCATGTAAATTATATTATCTCTCTCTAAAAAATTAAGCTGCAAAATAATTTATTATCATTTTCGAATGATAATTAAATTGCCAACAACTTAAGTCAACAACTTTTTTCAATTAAAGCTACAATGAAAAAGTTATACAACCTTAAATGAAAAATTAAATGTTATTTTTTAATTTGTGCTCAAATATCCAAAAAAGGAATGTTAGTATTTAAGAAAAATGTTTATATCATTGCTTTGTGAAGATTTCTCCATAAGTTCGCGATACAACATTTTTACGTCATGCCAATGAATAAGTGCCTAGCAGCAGTACAACAATTTAGAAAAGATTAAAGAAGTCGTCAACACTTCAAAATTTGTCGGCCTGTTTTATTTATCCGTATAAAGAAAATTAACCCCGGAACATAATAAATGTGGCATCAAAACAAGACCTTGGCAATAAAGGAAAACACATACACAGCACACATCTATAAAACATACACCAACATATTAACATATAAAAACCATTCGAACATAAGTTATTTCTTAAAATAAATACATTTACTTATACAGAAAAAAAACTTCCACATAATCCGAGAACGATTTTTGCATTGGCATATTATAAAAAAATATTTTTACATTCAAAAACTTGGAAAGGAAACCAAAAAAAAAAAAAAACCAAAGGAAACGTTGAAGTATTTTTGCGCAAATTGCTTTTAACTGAAAATATGTTGGGTGCGCTTAAAATTTGAATACGAATTTGAAAAGTTGTAACGAAACGAAATGGTTTGAAATGGAATTTTAATGGATTTCCACTTGCCATTCAAGTTGCCACCCGCGCCTCTGCAGTACTTTACGGTTTTCTTATACTCGAAATGATGTTAAACGAAAATAGTGCGAGACTCATGTACGGCTATGTCGAAGCTCAAATATCCCGCAGGTTCGATCGTGCTCGCTTAATTGCTGGGATAGGCAAACTGTGAGACGGATGGACAGACGGACGGACAAATAAACATCGCGTATTTCGACGCTGATCCTTTATATATATATTGTATGTATATATAAATACCTACCACCTCCTTATGGGTGTTGCAAATATAAGAAGCAACTAAATATAACTTAAGGTCATTGCACGTGGTGTAGGGTATAAAGAGGACAAAACAACAAAAGACGCGCACGCTCACATATTTTCGTATAAAAATGCAAATTTGCACATGCATACAAACATACAGACACATACACAGTTGAAGTGTACACAAGTAGACATATACACACATGCAAAGCATACACAAAACAAAAGTCCACCGAGGATAAAGAAAAGAAAAATGAAGAAAACAGTGAGAAAAATAAACAACACAACGATCAATGAAATAAATATGCAAAGCAACAACAACAACAACATTAAATAGAGAAGAAACTACAAAAGGTTTATTTTCGCAGAATTTGAATTCATTTTTAAAGCATTCGAAAAGTGCAACAGTGCGCCAAAAGAATGCACTGAGCTGGCCAAAAACATTAGAAACTGTCCCTCTTATATAGAGACAAATCTTTAAACTGCTTGAAAATTTGGTATTTTTTTTAATTAAAATTGTGAAATCAAGTCAAAAATATTACACGTCGGCAACTCTGCCGATTATTTAGATTTTAGAACCTTTTTGAAACTTGAAGTTAGGTTACTTTTTCGGAAACAATTTCGATAATTTTACCTGAGCTCTAAAACACATGTTAAAAGTAGTGCAATTCCCTGTCGAATGATACCTGTTCATAGCAGTATATTTGGTTTATTTAAATTTTCCAAAAAAGGAATACAATATAAAACAGACATTTCCACCAAAAAAATTTTAAGTCATTTTCGATTACTTTTGATGATTGAGAACTGATTAATCGCTTTCACGATTTAGAAACGACTCAATTGCAAGTTGAGCAAATGATTAAAAATACGACTCGAAAAAGACTCGAAACTTTTCAGAACAGCGGGAAATAAAAGAAAAAATATTATTTTGTGATCGGAAAATGAGCGCATTTCTGACTGTTAAAATCGCGCAGATGACTCAAAAAGACCCGAATATGATCAACTATTTCATAAACTATTGGGTGGTCTCAACTGTCTACTTTCTACTTTCGAACTAGGAATAATTCAAATTTTCCGAACAAAAATATTGTTTTTTTTTTATTTTCTTAATATTATTGTTAAGTTTATTTGATATGTAATTTTTAGACATGAAACATTTTCATACATATTAATTGTTGAGCCACGATGACTTTATCATTTCCTAGTATTATACACTCACACACACCTACCTACACCCAAAATATAGTCCGCGTGCCTTCATCTCGTGTAGTTGCACGCCTAATTCCCATTTAAGCAATTTAAACTTCTTAAATAAAATATTATCCCGGCAAAAGGATTATTCCATCCGCATTTGTCGCAGCCGCACTCTCTAAGACTTTTAAGACGCTTAAGAAACCGAAAAATACCGCCGCTCGCTCGAATTGCATGCGCCAGAAAAGTTAAGCAAGTGCAACGTGATGAAAAGCTTTTGTTCGTTTAAGAAGAGCGCGTAACTTCTCACTGCTGCGCTGCCACACTTAAATAGTTTATTGCTAACTGTTTAGCATTGGTTCAAGGCAACATTATTTTAACATTTTCTTAAAAGAACATTTTAAGCTAATTATGCATTTTGCGCTGTGGAACTGCATTTCTTTTAAAATATGTGTGTCAAAGAAAAGCATAACAAAATAAATTAAACCATTTATATTTTTATGAATAATTTTTTAAACTTTTAAATAGTTAAAAAAAAGATTTTTTTAAAACACACAGAAAACAATTAAGAAAAATGAGACATCTTTAAACTGTTAATTTAACACTGCATCATATTAAATTAAAAATCATCTCCATTGTACCATTTTTAAGACCGAATTTAACATTACAATTGATGTTATATTAACACTGTATCATGTTAAAGTAACATTACTACTGCCATGATGTTTCAACACTAATGCTTGCATAATTTTTTAATAAATAAGAAAGCATTATCTAGTTTATATAAAATAAACTTTTTAATTTTTACTTAATTTTTAATGTGTACCAAACAGATTTCGTACAATGTTGCGTATATGCCACGTTAAACGAAAATTTTTATATCAACTTGGCGAGATTGGCAACACATAAACTTGTCGATTAATGGACTTAAAAATACTGCTAAAGTTTTCTTACAATTGCCCCAAAAATGTTTTGCCTTTATAATACAAAACACACACAGACACTTACACACATACAAACGCACACGAAAAAGAGTTGTAAAGTTTATGTAAAAACTTTTCAACCGCGCGTCCATAAAATATATAAACTATTTAACGTCAAGGCTACGCATTACACATACAAATATTTGCTTATTCATACACACACGCACACATTCTCGGAACTCATACATTTACAAGCACAATCCAACAGCATCCTGGTCCATGCGGCGAGAAAGAAACATGAAATTCAATTTCTGAAAAAGGGCTTCATTACACTCTACACACACATACACAAACACACACACACACATATACATGGAAACACGCAAACAACAACAATGGAAAAAACGAAAAAATTTATGGATTAAAAGAAATATATCGCATTTTTGTTTAAGAAAAAGAAAAGAGGAAAATCGACCACGCAGTTTGAACGTTTTCCACGCGCCACAGAAAAGCGACAAAGCTGCGCAAGTGGAAAACGAAGCAACGTTCATGCCGGAGCTCTATAACACAAGCATACCAAAAACCACACATACATACATCCAAAGAAATGCTTCAGCGAAACAAAGAAAAATCGAAGTATACTGTGCCGCAAAGGAAACTCCGCACACTGAGCTAAAGTTACAAAATTGCAATTTACGAAAAATATTTCATAAATTTCACTAAAATTCAACTTCTAATGTTATTTAAAAATCAACCTAAAAAAACTCGACATACATATAAATACATATAATTCCTATAAGTAGAAATATTGAAAAATTTCAATTTAAAGACATTATTTCATTTGCATATTGTACCACTGTGCGCTGAATAAGATATTATGCGAATGTGGCACCTTATCGTGGACAAACTGTATAAAGGCGCACTGCAATGCATGAGTGAGTGGCAGAGATGAGGCGGCACACAAAAGAGAGAGAGAGAAACAAAAGTGTGTCCAAAAAGGCGCATCACATGAAAAGGATAAATTACAAAAACAATCAATAATAAAAATAAATAATAATAATAAAAATGCAAACAAAAGAACGGACAAGTGCCGCCGCGATGAAATTCGATGCGACAAGTGTATGACTGTGTATGTTTGTGTATTTGTGTGTGTAAAGCACATTCACTGGCGCGTGAATATTTAAAAAAATAATGAAGTCGCGGCGTCGTGTTGTAAACAATTTCGTTCTATCGCGTGTCTCTTCTCTTGTGGCCAGTGATTCTTAAAGTTTCGTTTAAAAAAATGATAATGAAAATAAATCAAAATTTTGGAAAAAAAAATCTGCATGAATCTCATAAAATGTTCACACAAAGATTCGCAATTATAACGCTAAGATATGGCAACTGTTTGATTGCAACTTTTTATTATTCATAAGATAGAAATGAATCTAGAAAAGAGAATACGATTTGTGCGGTAGCTTAAATGATGGCTAACATAGCACTATAATGTTAGACTTTTTTCTTCTTAGGGAATACAAAATTTATTGGATAAGGTATAAGAAAATATTATATCTCTATAATAGTCAATGTCCTCCTTAAAACATTAAATGCGAATGACCTAACACAATGCGGTCTATCAGATCTGATTCTCAGCATCTATTTAAACCGTATTTTGATCAATAGGTTTCACTATAATTTTTTAGGGTGATGAGTGATTCTTTTTTATATTGAAATAGAGCCTATTTGAAAGAGGAAAACGTCTCAGGTATAACATGAATATTTCTAATATAATATAACTAATGGCTTATAGAAATTATGTTTCATACAAATAGATAAAAGTATATTGTATATAGTAACATAGACAATATTTATTAAATCAATTTAATACTTACTTTCGCAAGCAAAACGTAAAGCGTGTAAAACTCACTTTATTCTCATGTGTTGATAACTCAAAATATTGGGAAATCTTTTAACAAATGCTTGCAAAGTTTCTTTGTCACTTGTTGAGGCGAATTTCTAAAAACGAACGTAAGAAATAAACTCAAAAGTGCACCTTTGGGGCGCATAAACGCTTATCTCAAAAATGCATTTCCATTTCGATAGGTGTAAATATTTACATTATTCGAAGAGAAACGAAAGCTACAAAAAAGCACACAAAAACTCAAATATCGCATAAAACTTCGATAAAATTGCAATTTTCCAGCAAGCATTTCTTGTTGTTACTCACCAAACCCAAAATGAGGAACAGTCAAACCCCAAATAAACGCAAACCTGCCATCATCAACGCTTACGGCGGAAATTATACACAATTTACACATTACACACAGTAAAAACAAAACAAAACAAAGAAAAACAGTAAACGAAAAACGAAAAAGAAGGTGCGACAGTAAAGCGATCAAGGCGGGATTGTGTCGGTAGTAAGATAATAAATGGCAACGAAGCGGTGAAATGGGGGAGATTGAAACGAAAAGGGGGAAGAAGCACTTATGCAAATTTAAATGCAACTAAGTTACCTGCCAGCTGCATGCAACCTTGTGTGTCTGCCAGTGTGGCGTCGGTTTGAGGTTTACACCTAAACAACAAAAACAACAAGAACAACAAGAACAGCGTCAGCGACAGCAACATTGGCAATAATGATTACAACAAAAGTAAGCACACGAGTAAGTGTGCATGTTGAAAAGAAAAAGCTAGAAAACAAGAACAAGAAGAGACCATGCAACAAAGTATGGAAATCATTTTAAACGTTGCGAACAAAAAAAAAACGAACGAACAACCAACAAAGCAGGAAGTAACGAATAAGTGAGGCAAACGAACGATATAAGGAAGAAGGAAGGAAACTAAACGGAAGCGAGCAAATAACATGTTGCATATGTATGTGTTTCGAGTTAGATGTTATTCATATGGCCCGGAGCCTACAACTCGATTAGGATAGAGCGGGGAACGAAAGCGACAACAACAAAATACTTAATGAATACCGCAGAAGTTTCGCAATAATATGATACGAAAATGAATAAAATGCAACAAAAGTTAAAGAACTTGTAGGGTTTATATACATACTTGTTTTTGTTTATACTTGTTATTAAATTTAATTTTATATTCATATAATTTTGTTGTTAAACGTTTGTCAGAAATTTTATTTAGAATTCATAATAAATTGAACCGAAAAAGGAAACAGACGTACAAAAATATAAATATTAAAAAAATATATAAAATATACGTAACTAAATTGGCGATCCTGGGACGAACCACAATAATTGCAAAAGAATATATTGCCTTAATTAAAACGCAACAAAAATTTTCCTTTTTCTTCATCTACCTAAAAAAATAAAAATAAAAAACGAAAACGCAGATTTGAGCGAGCAACGACAGCAAGACGCACGACAAAAAAACCACATGACCGAAAAATCAAGCAGAAGCGAAGCGTTGTCAAAGAAAAAAACGTAGTAGAGAAAAATTAAAATAAAAAAAAAATTAAAAAAACACCAAGTAAAAGGAATAATCAAAATAAGAACATTCCAATTACTTTCGAAATTGACAAATGATTTTTCAACCCAAACAAATTTTGATAATAATTTTAATTCTATTTCATCTCAAACTAGAAATCATACTATAAATTCTGAAATTTTTAATAACAATTCCCATTTACTTAAACTTCCTAAATTTTGGAAAAGTTACCCAGAAGCTTGGTTTGTGTCAATAGAAATTCAATTTTCATCAAAACAAATTTTTGACGATACTACAAAATATGAAATAATTGTTCAAGCACTTCCTGAAGATTCGATTTTAACTGTTTTGGATATTATTCAAAGTCCTCCAAATAATAATAAATTTGAAACATTAAAAAACACATTAATTTCTAGAAATTCACTTAGTAATGAAGCTAGAATTGATAAAATTTTAAATGACTGTGATATAGGTGATAGTAAACCAAGCGAATTATATAGGAATTTAGAAATTCTTTCTGGCACTTCGAACATTTTACCCAAAGAATTAATTGTTAAACTTTGGATGCGTAAACTTCCAGAAAAGTTACAAATAGCTCTAATATCATCCAATCTTTCTAATATATTTGAAGTTCTACAATTAGCAGATAAAATATGGGAAGTAAGCTACAAATCTGAAGTAGGTTTATTAAATAAAAATAATAATTTAGAAACAAAAATATTATCAACTTTAGAAAATACTATTCAAAAATTTACAGACATTACCGCTCAACTTACAGAAAAAATAAATAAACTTAATGAAGAAAATATAGAACTTAAAAATGAAATAAGAATCAAAAATTATCCTCATTCCCAAAATAATCAAAATTACTGTTATTATCATTTTAAATTCGGGAACAATGCATTTAAGTGTGAACCCTCTTGCGTATTTTATAAAAATTTCAATCCAGAAAATAATTACGAAAACAAAAAATCTTCAAATTATGTACAGAATCATTATACAAGAAATTTTGAACATAATAAAAAAAACTAAATAAATCTATTGTTGTGACGACTAACAATAGTTTGTGTAAATTTAAAACAAGTCGTCTATTTATCGAAGATACTATAAATAATTTAACTTTCCTAATAGATACTGGAGCTGATATATCAGTTATTCCTGTATCAAAATTTAAAAATCTTCAACAAGATAAAAACATTTTTCTTACTGCAGCGAATGGCACAGAAATAGCCACTTTTGGAAACAAGTTATTAAAAGTTAATATAGGATTAAAACAAAATTTTGAATTTTCTTTTACAGTAGCCAAAATTAATAAAGCAGTTATAGGTGCAGATTTCTTAAATAAATTTGGTATTATAATAGATCTTAAAAATAAAATACTTTTTGACAGATCTATAAATTCTATCAAACATAAAGAATCAAATTTAACAAAAATAATTAATTCAAAAATACTCGAAAACATACCTTCAAAATACACTAGATTGATGGAAAAATATTCATCCCTATTTAATGAACCAGATTATACACAACCGGTTAAACATAACACCGTTCATCGTATTGAAACAACAGGCATATTACCTTATACTAAACCACGTCGTTTAGATAATCAAAAATATAAAGTTGCTAAAGATGAATTTGACTACCTTGTTAAAATTGGAGTCTGTAAACTTTCATCTTCATCAGCATCTTCACCTCTTCACTTGGTTCCCAAGAAAGAACCAAATGAGTGGAGACCTTGTGGTGATTATCGACGATTAAATAATATTACAATACCCGATAGATACCCACTTCCACACATTCATGATTTGAATATGAATTTAAAAAATTGCAAAATTTTTTCAAAATTAGATTTAGTAAGAGCATATCATCAAATACCAGTTGCAACAGAAGATGTATTTAAAACTGCAATAACTACTCCATTTGGAATGTATGAATTTCTACGTATGCCATTCGGTCTGAGAAATTCCGGTCAAACATTTCAAAGGTTTATTAACGAAGTATTATCCGGATTTGATTTTGTATTTCCATATATAGACGATATTTTAATTGCGAGTATAGACGAATATACTCACTTCAAACACCTTGAAGCAGTTTTTGAAAAATTAACGAAATTTGGTTGTAATATTAAACGTTCAAAATGTTTATTTGGTGTTAAATCATTAGAATTTCTTTCATGTAAAATATCTAGTAATGGCATAGAACCCTCAGAAGAAAGAGTGAAAACCATTATAAATTTCGAGAGACCAAATAATGTTAAAATGTTGCAAAAATTTTTAGGAATGATAAACTACTATCACCGATTTATTCCCAAAGCAGCTGAAATTTTAAGTACTATGTACGAAATATTAAATAATTCAATTAAAAATAAAACTAATACAATAGAATGGTCCGAAGCTTCCATTAAATCATTTGAAAGTATTAAATCAAAATTCGCTTCAAAAACTCTTCTCACACATATAGATTTTAATTCAAAAATTTCTATATCAGTTGATGCTTCAAACATAGCTATAGGAGCCGTTTTACAACAAACTCATAATAATAAATTACAACCAATTGCATTTTTCTCAAGAAAATTAAGTCCTTGTGAAATCAAATATAGCACTTTTGATCGAGAATTGCTAGCAATATACTTATCGATTAAACATTTTAGACATTTCCTAGAAGGTAGAGAATTTACCGTATATACTGACCACAAACCTCTAGTTTTTGCTTTAGATTCTAAAACAGACAGAAGCCCAAGGCAAACACGACATTTAGAATATATTGCTCAATTTACAAATAAAATCGTATACATTTCTGGTCCATCAAATTGCGTAGCTGATACACTTTCAAGGATCCCAGAAATAGAAATTTTAAATAAAAGTCATATTAATATTTTTAAATTAATTCAAGAACAAGAAAGAGATTTAGAATTAGAAAGAATAACAACTTCTGAAATATTACCTGAAAAAAATTTTTATAAACTAGAAAAATTTCCAATTAAATCAACAAATGCTGAAGTTTGGTGTGAAACTTCACAAATAAATAAGAGACCTTATGTTCCTGAATCTTTAAGGAAAAATGTTTTTGAAAAATTACATTCAATATCACATCCTGGAATACGATCAACAAGAAAATTAATTTCATCAAAATATTTTTGGCCAGGCATGAACAAAATTATTAATGAAATGGCTCGAAATTGTATACAATGTCAAAAATCAAAAGTTATTCGACACACAAAATCTCAAGTTAAAAAAATAGAAATACCGAAAGGCAGATTTGAACATATTCATATGGACATTGTTGGACCTTTACCCACATCAAATGGTTATCGTTATTTATTAACAATTATAGATAGATATACAAGGTGGCCTGAAATTTATCCTTTGAAAGATATATCAGCTCTAGATGTTGCGAAATCTTTTTACACAGAATATTTACCAAGATTTGGCGTTCCTTTATACTTAACAACCGACCAAGGTAGGCAGTTTACATCAATATTTTTCAGTGAGTTATGTAAATTTTTAGGTATTCACAAAATTCATACAAGTACATATCACCCACAAGCAAATGGTATGATAGAAAGATTGCATAGACAATTAAAAGCAGCCCTAATAGCAAAATCCAATGATAATAATACATGGAGCGATGAACTTCCCCTAATATTACTTGGTTTACGTTCATCTATAAAAGAAGATCTTAATTGTACATCAGCTGAATTAGTTTATGGTCAAACTTTAAGACTTCCAGGACAGTTAATAATTGATTCAAAAAAACGAATATAATCCGCAAGATGTTTTGAATAAAATTAAATCGTATTTTGCAAACATGAAATCAGATGTAAAACACCATTCTAAAACAAACTCATTTTTTTTACCAAAATCTTTAGGAACGTGTAAATTTGTTTTTTTGCGAAGAGAATGCAAAAAAGGACTTCAAGCTCCTTATGAGGGTCCCTACAAAGTTATTAAAAAATTTGAGAAAAATTTTTTCATTGAAATTAATAAAAAATCTGTTTCTGTTTCAATTGATAGAATTAAACCAGCATTTGTTGATGAGTCAAATGATACATTTAATCATATCAATTTACCACATAAACTTACATATACAATCAATTAGTTATTACAAATATTTTGGAGGGGGAGTATTGTAGGGTTTATATACATACTTGTTTTTGTTTATACTTGTTATTAAATTTAATTTTATATTCATATAATTTTGTTGTTAAACGTTTGTCAGAAATTTTATTTAGAATTCATAATAAATTGAACCGAAAAAGGAAACAGACGTACAAAAATATAAATATTAAAAAAATATATAAAATATACGTAACTAAAGAACTCTTAAATTGCTGTGCGATTAAAACAACAGGACATTTATAATAAACGTATACTCGGATATAAATATTACATTAACAAAGAGTTAAGAATATTAAAAAATTGTACAAATTGCTTTCTCGCTGTTGTACGTCAAGTATTTCTCATTACATAGCCAGAAAGAAAAACCAAAGAAAAACCGAGAAAACAGCACAAAGAAACTGTGAAGACGACAAGACGAGAAGCACCACAAGAACAGTTCAACAAAAAGTGGAAATGATTCTGGAAAATTTTTAATTAGATGTTAATCGGGCGGTCTTGCCTTCTTGCAAAATAATAAAAAAAAATATAAATAGTAGGAACTAGGAAAATTATCTTGGGCTATTTTGTAGCCTAAATACCCAACAGCATTTAAAGAACCAAAGTTTATATAATAGGTCAGGTTATTAAAAGAAAATAAGGACATAGTATTTATACAATTAGATATAGTATATCAAACGCAATATATGTAGAAATTAAGATCACATACCCAGTCGATAAATTTAAGTTCCTTTTCGTCCCTAATCCTTCCATCTCAACACCTTAGCACGCATACATATAGCGGGATCTACTAAAGTTTAAAGCCGAATCCGAACGTTAGATAAAGATGGCTTTTTGCAGCGTCTACTCTTGGGAATGTATCTTTCTAAAGATGCTAAACTTTACAAGAGATGACAGTTTGCCCCGAATGAGAATTGAACCTGGATGCCAAACGCATCAAGTATGCTCAGAAGTCAAACGCACTTAACCCAATGAACTATTACTAGCTACAACAATGGCTGTCAAAATAACGCGCAGTCTAAGAGACAGACAGTCTTACAGACAAACAAAAACCAAAATCATAACAAACGAAAGAACAAACTGAAAGCTCCTCCAGGCCATGCGTGCGAGTTGTGTCGGGTATTGGAAAAAAAATAAACAGATCCAAAGCAATGAAAGCGCATTTGAGGTTGTCTCAGGTGGGAAGGTAGGAGTGGCAACAACAATAAAGTAAAGCAAAGCTGAAGACAAGAAAAAAGCGGAAATAAAACAAAACGAATTTAATAAAATGTAAACAAGGCGAATAAGCGTGAAGGCGTAATTAAAAGCTCAAGTGGTCTGCTCTGCGCGAGCATAAGCGTTACTGAAGAGCGCTGCTTAAGCAACTTTCTCTTCTCTTCTTTTTGTTTTATTTTTCTTTATTTATGAACTTTTTTTGTTCAAGCCTTTTGTCTTCCCTTTTAAGCAGTTTAATTGAGCTTGCTTTAGTTTTATTAAAGGAGTTGTGCAGATAAAGGATGTCAATTAAAACAACAACAAAAATACAAAATTAATTTAAATTTTGAAGATATTTGAAAAGTCCAAATTTTATTAATTGAATTTAATTTAATTAAGTTCTAATGAAGAAACTTTTAAAGCTTGCCAAGTTTGAAAAAGTTCAAAGTGTTAATATATGTTTGAAAATTTCAAACTTGCAATACAAATTTTATATACAAATTGTTTCTTTTTTATAAAAATTATCGATGGTAGGAGTCAATTATTCATCATAATCTTTTAACTCTTTTTGCCCAAAACAAAAACTTACAAGAAGCAACAAGAATTATGCTTAACACACACACACAAACAGATATACATATAAAAGAAAAAAATCACATGCACACATTCACACAATGAAAGAAATAACAAGCGGGAAAGAAAGGAAAAGAGCACAATCCGTACATTTAAAATTCCCAACACGTTTAAAATTAATTGCATTATAAATTCAGTGGCGAGCGTTTTCAAGCAGAATCCGATTGAATAATAAATTCGCTAAAATACGAACTTTTCGATTTTTCTTCTCTTATTTCTTGGTTGGCACTCAAGGATAAACAAGGATGACGATAATATTGATAAAGCACACACACAAACACACACACGCACGCACATAAGCGCACAACCTTACGCTTAAAAACCGAAAACTTTAAGAAGTGACCTTTTGTGAATTGAAACTTAATAAAATTAATGCGGTTGTTCTTGCTCTTGTTCTTGTTCTTGTCTTGGGATGTTGTTCTTTGGTTGTTATTATTATTATTTTACTGTTGTTGCTTGAGATTAATTAATTTCAAAGTGGTTTCGCCGCATTACAGAAAAGGCAACGAACAGCAAACAGCAAAAATTGCTAAATCAAAAACCCAAAACTTTAGCGAAAAGTTTGAAATTAAAATGTGGATTTACATATTTCTGCATGCCAATTAAAAATTCAGTCAGCTGCATTTTGGGTACGCGCTCGATCGCCCACTCAAGTTTGCCATCCAACATATTTGCACTAACAAAATGTTCGCCATAGTTACGTCCATATCCTTCTAATCTAATTATAATTTTTATTATTTGAAAATTATTACTTGAATAATAAAATGATAAACATTTTCCTGAATTTAATTCGAACATATGATAGCTCAAAATTTAAGGACTAGCCTAATATAATTACTTATACTATATCAACAACAACAACATCAATCATACAATTGAACATAACATACTCGTACGCATTTGTGACTGACCACAATGAGCTTTTTCATTTTTGTTTGAATGTGCAGTAGTCGAACCAAAATCCTTGCTTCTACCCAAACTGCTCAACAAAAGCGAATAGTTACATTGGCACAACAATGGTAGCAGCAACAACAATAACAACAACAACAACCACTTTAGTACTTCGCACTGCATAAAATGTACAATTTTTCTTATGCATGAGTTTGGAGAGTTTGAGCGCGATAAGGCGTGGTGATTTTTTGTTTTTTTTTTTGTTTTGAGAATAAGAATGAGAGTACTTACTATTTTTTGAGTATACTTTGGGAAATTATGCAAATTAAGCGTTTTTAATGAAAAGTACACATAGAGTGCACTTCCAGCACTCAGCAGACTGCACTGCAAAGCACAACGCAGCCAAGGCAAAGGCGTTTCTTGCACATTCTCATTGAGATTGGGTTTTGTTTTTGGATGGGGCAACTGATGTGGAACGGAAATTGGCAGGGAAGAAACTAATGTTGTGTGAATTACTTTTTGAATTTGTATTCAGTTGTGCTTAAACTATGCGAACTAAATTGCATTTAATGAAAATTTCTTTAATTTAATTAAGGGAGTGGGTAATTTGTATGTATGCTTGAATATACTCGTAGGACTTGAACAAATTTCGGTCTATGTAAAAAATTTAATTAGAAGTGCATAAAAAAAAATATATATAACTTGAAACAAACAAATTATTTCATGCATTAATAACACACTGAGACAAAATTTCAATGCGAAATGTTTAAGATTAATTTTTAGAGTGGTTTTTAGAACCTAGAATATAATTTTTATTTTTAAATTCCACCAACTCGAAAATTTAAGCCGTTTGTAAATTAAAGTTATTGCCACATTGATATACTTCGGCGTGTCCTTGAATTGATGGGCAAACATTTGAGTTTGATTGCTTATCAGCTCACTTGGCAACCAACAACAGCAGCAATAACACCGACAACGCGCACAGCAAACAAAACAACAACAACAACAACAGCAACAAGAATAACAAACAACTACAAGAGCATAAAACACAGATAAACAGTTTTAAAAAATAAGACAATTTCCTGGCTTGTATGTTGGTTGGTTGCTCCTCGTACTTTTAATAAATTATGCAAAGTCCAGTTTTTCTCTTGGTAAAATCCACACACAAAAAAAGTATTTCCAGTCGTTGTCTCCTGCTCGTCCTTTTCCTTTTCATAAATAGGAGAAGAAGAAGAAGACGCAACAACGTTGCTGCGCATAAGCCATGAAATAATGTAATTTTGTTATGTTAAATTTTAAATGACTCCCCAGACCTGGACTAATTTTCTGCCGCCGCCATCTCTCAAGCTGACGATTTTTTGTTTTTCTTCAATTTTTGTTGTTGTTTTTGTTGTTGAGATATTCGGCCTTTTAGCTTTCTATTTCGTTCATCGTTCGTTTTTTCGCTCTAGCGCTGCTCTGAAATGATCCAAATTTTTAGGCAAAATTGATAAATCACCTGGTATTAGCCACTTTAAAAGTTAATATGGTGCGCATTAACCTTAACTTTATCTACTTAAGGCCTTAAGGCGGGTAATTTTACCAGAGTATTTGTGTTCGGCTGTTAGTGACCTAAACGGCGAGCAGGTGTTTTTTAGCCTTATCGACTGTGGCTCGTTAGACGCATACATATACTCGTACTTACATATGTAAGAACACACGTTTACAGTAACGAGTAAATATGTACTCAATATAGGACATATATCAATAATTATATATATAAACCTGAATATAAATCAAAACAAATAAATTTGCTTTTAATGTTCTTTGCTATTAAAGAAATCTTATTGAACCTAATAATGAAACTTAAATTTATTGAATAGTGAATAGTGACAGTATTTATTGATAAACAGTCTAAAGGACACATGCAACCATTTTGTATATTGAAACACTCAAGAAGAGAGATAAGTGATTTCAAAAACAACCGCCACCTCGCCTCTGTCATACAAATTGGTATTATGGATGAATTTGTTATGTCCGAACCAGTTTCATATCATAGTAGATTACTACCCTGTTAATCGTAATCGAATTCCTAATCATCAAGTAAGAATCGTTGGATCCCTGGATTAAATTCAATTAGATTTTTATATATTAAATTTTCTATAATATATTTGACCTAACTTATAAAGTTTAAAATTACAATTTGGTCATGCTTGTGCAAGTGTTGCTCACCATTATTGAAGTATATACGATTTATAAGAGTATTAAGTACAGCAGTTGCTCAGTTAGATTTTCATTATGGCCACTTCGATTTTTTTAGTATATTTTTAGTGTACAGACTCATCAATAAAGCAAATTTGAGCAATTCGTTGTAAGAATTACCGAAAGTTGTTACAGCTTTCGCTATCATTGTGATTTATTTTTAAGAATTATTCTTTCCTCTAATTTTAGGCAAACATTAATTTTGATAAAATTCTTAAACTTAAATTTTTTAATTAATTTTAAGAATACCGCAGAATTAGAACTTAGCATACATTCATACTAAACCCAATATTGCAACAACTTGTCCGCTCTATTTTCGTCTGAGTCCATTTGCTACAGTGTTGCCGTGTGCACGTTTAGCATATAAATTTCGTACATTTTATCAGCTCCAGTTTTTTGTTTGTTTTTTTCTTTTCGTCCGTCTTCTTCTCTCTTTTTCGGAATCTTTTAAACTGCGCTTCTAAAGTTGCATTTCCTATACGAATTTTCCGCGTTAGTGCAACTTTGACGCAGCGCAAACTAAGTTTATGTGTGTTGCCTTTCGTCTTGTGCTGCCCGCGAAACTCATACAAAAAGAAAAAAGTGCAATTTTATTCAACTCCAGTGTTGCATTTTTATGCACGCAATCAAAGCTCAAGAGTTCACGAAAAGCTCAAAGGCGCACCAATCTAAACGGAAAAAAAATCTTCGCTTCGCTGCGAAGGAGCAATAAAATCCGAAGGAAAATACGTGCGCGCGTAATTCAAGTGCGCCAATAAATTAAATGAGATTTTTTTTTATTTCGAATGTTTGTCGTCAGCGTTTTTTTGGTTTTTTGTTTCTGTTCTCTCTATTTCGTTTGTTTTTCGCTTCTTTTGATGCATTTATTTGAAAAAGTCAATTTAACTTTTTAAGTGCGAAATTTAATCTGCTTGAAATGTTTTCCAACGACAAAGTGATTAACAGCAAATAAAGTTGCATTTCGTTTAATTGTATCCGGCGCATACAACGACAAAAAACTTCACTGATTGCGATTTTTTGTATAGAATTTGCGACGCAATTTGAAGTTACAAGTTGTCTATATTTAAGTCTTTAAGAAAAATACAAAATATTAATACTTGTACTCACGTAAGCAGAAAACTTTGCCCGCATAAGCAACAACAATGTTAATTTATGCACTTTTGCCTTTTTATGTCAGCTAACTGCTTCAGATAGTTTTCAAGGATAATAGTGTTGAAATTTTTTTTTCTCCTGTTGATGTTAATGTTGCCTTTCTTCTTTTCTTCCTTCTTGTTTTTTGTTTTGTATTTGGCATCCTTGCTGCCGTTGCTACTTCTACATTTTACTAGAGTTATAATAAATCGTCTCATCATTTAAGGTTTTGTGTTGATCCATTGACAGCATCTGTCAAAGTGTAAGCAACTCTCCTTGTTGCAGCATCTTTGCATCCTTGCAAGACTTGCAGATAAAGTTTTAAATTTTTTGGTTTATTATATTTTTTTGTAGCGGTAAGTTAGTGCCTGCTAAGTTGTGCAGCTTAAGCTTTGGAGAAGCGCTTATTGAAATTGAGTTATTGCTATAAAAGATAATCAAGTATTTAAGTTGAACATATTCTTTTGCGGGAGTGCAATGTTGATAACTATATATAATATTTACATCTGATATCGAATTATATTCAAGTTAAATGGTAATTTAAATATTAAATGCCTTTAAAATTTTGAATATATCTGAAAAAAATTCGAAAAAAAATTATTAGTCAAGTTATGCAAAATTTTGTATATACTCGTATATATTTTTCTTTGCCAATTCGAATGCGGACTACCAAGAAAAAAAAAGCTTTAACATATGGCATATGTTTGTTTTTATAATTCCGTAGAAGAGTGAACATTTTGAGTTGAGCCTTTTTAGATGAAATGTTAATGTAATTTTTAAGCAGCTCTTTTGAGTTATGTCGCTTATGGCGAAACAGTTAAAATTTATTTTGAAATTTATATAAAATAACCGCCTGATATTTCAATATCAATTTAATAATACAATTTTTTTCCTCTATTTCAGCTAAGCGAAGACATCGGATATGTACTCTATTCGGCGCTGGGATCCTTCTACATTCCCAGCTGCATTATGGTCTTTGTCTATATACGAATTTATTTTGCAGCTAAGGCGCGTGCGAGACGCGGCATCAAAAAACATCCGCGAAAAATGAACAACGAACAGGTAAGCTTAATTTTCAATATCCTAACTTTGGTTATGTTCCGAACGAAGATAGTTCAACGATAATACTTGTCGAATTCAGTAGATGTTTTATTTTACCCATCAGTCCAGACCCAGATATGAACCAAGAATCTTATTATGTATACCCACCACAAAAGTTCACTTTACTAATGATTAGGTAAATAAAATTAATGATTTGGTTAAAAGTACGAGTCATTCATTTAATATGAGAAAACGTTCATACATACATACATACATACATACATACATACATACATACATACATACATACATACATACATACATACATACATACATACATACATACATACATACATACATACATACATACATACATACATACATACATACATACATACATACATACATACATACATACATACATACATACATACATACATACATACGCATTTGAAATCATTATCAATTGTTGTTGAATAAAAACATTCCTTCAATTAAATTTTAATAAGGACATTCCGGTTCACTCAACACTCTTTTAATGACGTGCAGCTCTCAGCGAGCACAGATGACATGTCAAACAACTTAACATTTGACGCTTGCTGCAGTAGCAGCAGCATCAGCAACAGTCAACAACGTTGTTTTTTTTTTTTTGATTTTGCTATTTGCTATCGCTGTCAACGCAGTTTCCAACTGCACATACTGAATGCCTTTTCAGCTAAGCGACTGCTGACAGACAGACAGACAGGAGCAATGCATTTCATTTCATTAACGCAAATAATCGCTGTCGGTGCCCGACCATAACGCACGGTATACATATACTTATACAAATGCACCATTGCAGATGCCTTTTAAAATTGTCAGCGACAAAGACAAAATGTATGCTTGAGTATACGAGTGTGAGTGTGTGTGATTAGTGCATGTAAGCACATACACATACAGACACAAGCAGGCATGTGCGGTTGTATTACATCTGCGGCAATTATTGCTGCCTCAAAAAATTTCCAGTTCAACTGTAAGGTTTGTGCATGTCCAATGACAACAGTTGCTGCAATTACCAACCAACAGCCAACAGCAACATTACTGCAATGCTTGTTAAATTGGCGAGAGTGTAGCCCTCAGACAAGGCTATACACATACCAGTCAAACAAACCTACACACACACACACACACACACATGTAAGCAATTTAATCACGCATATTTGCTGCTATGTTGCGGCTGCAATTCCTGCTGCTGTTGCTGCTGCTGCTGCTGCTACTGTTCTCAGCTATTGCTGTTCTGCTTGTTTTCATTTGGTTCTCTTTCATTATTTTGTTGCCTTGGCATTGGAATTTTTCGATTAATTTGTTTGATTTACAAATTGAAAACTGAATTCAAGTGAAATAATTGATTTTCCAACAAGTCAAAGATTGTGTATCTGCTGGGGATAATGTCGAATATCGGAGATAATTCTACAATTCTACATATTCGCTCTGATTAAAGTTTTAATGAAGTACATTAGGGTGGTGCTACCAAATAAATAATTCATGTTTTCAATTTCAAAATGTATTTAATCAACGCATCATATGACTAAAAACAAACACTTAAAACTCTTATAAATAAAAAGCTTAGGTGCCGATTGCCATCGCACAATTTTAAAGTATAATTAAATTTACAATTACAAATTTCTTGCTTGTTAATATGTCACATCGAGTCATTTACAAACTAACAAAATCAGGCAACAATCGGCATTGTAAAAGACATCATGTTAATTTCAAAAAGAAACTAAACATAATAAACATTCAGGAATTTCTACACAAAATACACTGCACAATAAAGAACCGTCCTATACATACATACTATATAAAAGCTTCGTCTGGAAAAAAATGATTTTTTGTTCTTAGTCGCAATCAACGCTGAAAGCATTATTTCCGCTTAAAAACGTTGCACTTCAGTCTTCGCTGCAACAGCTGTCAATGGCGCAAAAAACAAAAGAAATCCAGTAAAAATTCCAAATGACTATAAATGTCGAAATGCGAATAGCTGCGGAATTTCAAGAGTTTACAATGAGCATTCTATTTGGGAATTCAGTAGCTGAACACGTTATTGCAAAGATAATGACCACGGAAAATGGTTTTCTTTTTTCGTCAATTTTTATTTAATCAAATACGGGCGCCTGCGTAAGCAAAACCCATTCGCAAACTTGGTGAAAATTCTTGTAATCCCCCAAGGATTGTGCGCTGAAAATTAATATTTTTCTCATTTGCTGCTTCGGCTTCTTATGCAAATATAACGAACGAAACCCATAATCGTCATCGTCATCATCATTATCAGCACCAGAATCACCAGCAGCAATTGCACCAATCTCAAAGATGGCGCTAACGATAACGAGCTTTAAATACGTTATCGACATACACCCTGCATACAATTTTAATGGGTTTTGAGTGAAACCGTAATGAAATCCAAATGAATGTGCTACAAAAAAAAAGGAAGAAGAAGTACTTCATTTTACACGCATTACACGCTTCATGTTGCAAATTCATTAATAATCTGCACCGTATACAAACAAATGATGTAAAAACGAGATGAGATGAGAAAACACGCGCGGGGAAAAATATGTAATCGTAAGAGAAAATTTTCCAATTACGATATTTTGCTGTTGACATATTACTGTTGCTGTTGCAGATCGTGAACGTACTATACAGCCGACACCACCGCACAGCCACAATATCGAAAAGTCTGTCAGTTAGGTGTGATGAGGCACGTTCCACATTTTTCATTATTTTAAAAGCCGTGGGGATTTACGCGTTTATATGTATAGATATAATTGGAAAAAATAATAATGCTGTCTGAAGTGCAAGTTCATCAGAATCTATTCACAATTCTATTGTCGTTGTTGCTGTTTATTTAATAAAATTTATTGAACTAGCATTGCTATGCTTAATAATTTCTACTTTAATTATAAGTTTAAAAAAATCAAATATTTCCGAGCTCGAATATATTCCGAAGTTTATGATTTTGTCAGGAGTAGGATTAAATATTATATCACACTATATTCGATATCTGGGTATGTAACAACTTCCTCTCCCCGTTTGTTAAAATTAAATAAAACTAATAGATGACGAAAATCTTGGTTAAGTCAGAGCTTCATCAAGTTCTGACTAACGCCTTTCGCAGTCCTTATCTTCCGCTATATTAAATATAATTATATATAATGGTTCGATTCTTAACACATGATAGATAGTGTCGTTTTTCCACATCCTTAATATTCTTTTACTTTTTTATCTTTGCAGGTAACTAGTTTCAGCACCGCCGGCAAAAAGGGAACCATACCGATGCCATCGTCCAGCGGCGCTGCCGCACTGCAAATGAACCAACAACGTCAAATAGCCACAATCGAAACGCCACCGAATAGCGCCACAATGCCAATACAAATTCCGACCGTAACCTGCGATCTCGCATCGGACATTTCTACCTCCGAAGCAGCCGACATGGAGCCCCAGCCACTTGTCTATCCCAATGGCAATTCAGGTTTGCCAAGTGCAACGGCAACAATGACCGTTGGAAACACATTCTCGCCGATTGGATCACCGAACTGTAACAAGGAAACGCTTAAGGTTAGTACAATAGCCACCAGCAAAGGAGCACTCAATGTCCCAGTACCACCTTCGATGGCAGCTACTGCGACGGGGACAAATACTACTAATAACAATAATAATGGGAGTCCAGCGGCGACAACAAACTCGACATCTTGCAATGCCACGACACTAACAACGACTATGACGACAGCGGTGACGGGGAACAATGCCGCCGCCAACGAGCTGCGCGTCTCGCCAATTGCAGGTCGTTGTCGTGCCCTTTCGGTGGGCATCGACACCGACATGGTCAGCGAATTCGATCCGTCCAGCTCGGATTCGGGCGTAGTCAGTCGCTGTGCAGTGGTTAAACCGCTAAAATTTAGACTATGCCAGCCGATCTTCGGTCGCAAGTCGAATCATCAACGACGCAACGAAGCGAAAGCAACGGCTGCCCCAAAGAAGCCATCCTCATCTGCAAAAACGCCAACCGCCGAAATAATGGTCAAAGCCGAACTTGAACCCGCCATTCCCAAAGTGCAGAAACCTCGCGATCCCGAAAAGGAGAAGCGTCGCATTGCTCGAAAAAAGGAGAAACGCGCCACACTGATATTGGGTCTGATTATGGGCAGCTTCATTGCGTGCTGGCTGCCTTTCTTCTTTCTGTACATACTGGTGCCCGCCTGCAGCAGTAATTGCAATATACCGGATGCGTTTTTTGCGATCGCCTTCTGGCTGGGCTACATGAACTCCGCACTGAATCCGGCCATTTATACCATTTTCAATAAGGACTTCAGGCGCGCCTTTCGACGCATCCTCTTCAAGTGATGTTTGGCCTATGTGTGCTGTTATCGGTGCGTTCATGCGAGCATTGAGAAGGCGACCGAACGTGCCATGGGCAACACACAAATGGGTTACGGCATGTACCGTTACAGGCGATAGATTTGGTTATTTGCCCAAGTGCAGTTGCGTTCCGTCTACTGTAGGACATCTAAAAGCGACGGACACGACGGACACTATCGAACAGTTCTTATGACAGGTTTCTAAACTGATGACAGTTGAAAATCGATTGATTTCTTATGTTAGCATTTCAAGTAGTACTGATGGGGTCCACGATTTAATGTCTTCCAAAATTTGTGTAGTTTACCATTTTGCCATCTTGTATTAATATTTATATTTTTAATTCATTTGTCCTTAGTTTAAAGCAAATATATTAAAGCTCATTTCAAAAGCAAATTAAAGGCTGTGACTTTGATGAGTTAATCGTAAGCGTTAAGAAAGTTTTTTTTGTTGTTTTAATTTAAAAAAAGAAAGCGCACATTTGACAATCTGACTTATATTTGGTTGAATGTACTTCCGGTTTCCTAAAGTTGACCCAGTTAGTCGATTTATTGAGATTGTTTATCGGAAACAATATCCTTAGTTTAAATCTTCGTAAAATTAAAGACATTTTAAGTTTGGAATATATGAATTTTGAAAATGAATTTTTGACAACTTTTTGTCTCTAAAATACAGTAAAGGAAACAGTTTTCCAATCATTCAATATCCAAAGTATTCTAAAACTGTACCACAAAGTCAACAATAAATCCAATCTTATTGAAAATATAGATTAATCGTTTCAATACAGAAAATATGTACTGTGCACCTGTAACCAAAAATATATTAAAAAATTTCAATTAAATTTGCAACTATGCATGCCAATAAGATCGGTTATAAAGGAATCGATATACTGTACATTCAGAATTTCCCTATCAAGGCAAGGCAATAACAGAAACAATCCAGCCAACCAAAAGAAATGCCAAATAGAAAGCGCGCCAAATAGCGCAATGCATTGAGAACGAAATCGCAAATCGCATTTGAACGAAACTTCGATGCATTATGCATGCGAGTATGTCAATAGATGCATTGAACTTTAGTTTACCCCAACGAATTCTGATAGAGATTTGGGGTCAAATGTGGGTTGTGCCGGTACAGAAACCATATTGCATGCATGGGAAATCGAAAACGAATAACAGCGGCGGCATCGCATGCCAAAGCATTGACGGTGACGGTGACGGTGACGACGCTGGCGGTAGAGATGCCAGTGTGCAAAATAGAAACAACCGAAATGAGGCCAATCCAACTGTTCGCTCTGCTGAACCACAAAATACATTTATGTGTGGCAACGGCGGCATGAGTATAGCATAATGGATATACAATATATCGTAGTTTTAGGCGGTGGTTAGGGGGTTAAACATCATTGTTTGGAAGTAGTGTAAGTAGAAGTGTAAGCAGGTGGCTATAAGTTATTTACAAATGTGGATTTAGCAGCGCATTCCGCATATAGACTGCTTTATGAGTATGACGCGGGCATAAACTTTGACATTTGGAAAACGGTTTAATTAATGGCTTAAAACAAAACATTTATTTAAAAGTGCACAATAATCACATGATACAATTATCATGATTAATTGATTTTGTGATGGTTTAAAAAATTTAATGATAAATATTCGTACGTAAATTTGTTCGAGGTAAGTTTGAAGTATCTAGTTTATATATCTGCGCCAAACGTCAGTTTCTTCATTTGACTGCACGAATTCGTAAATCACGTACTTAAGTCACGTGTGGCATGTCAAGTATTTTACATGTGTACCCCAAAACAATTTTAGCAAAATACAATTTTAACAAATAAAAATAAAAATAGAAGAAAAAAAATAGAACAACAACAACAACGAAAAAGAACGCTATAAGAAAGGAAATCGTTTGAAATAACTGTCATTTGCATGTCAAATGTCATTCACCTCATTTGCAACTTATTTAGGTTTTTGAATCGACTGACATACTCACATGTGCATACATACATATGTATGATACAATTTACTGTTATACATTTTTCAGTATTTCAACTACTTTATAAAAAACAGTTTTTTATCAAAGTAAGTTAAAGTTTAAACAGTAAAAAATGACTTTGGACTTTTTTCTTTGCTTACAACTTTTACGGACTTAAAATTCTCGATTCTCCTGTAAAAGTTAAGGACATTCGAATATTTTGTTGCTTAAGTCAATCAATGATTTTATTCCATTACTTTAAGGATAAAAGTTCAGTTCATTATGCTGGCTAAATATAAGTCTACTGTAGTCAGTTCCAAAGTAGAGAGTTCAAGAGTCCATTGTGGAATGTTACTCACATTCGAGGAATTTGCATGTCAATCGCACAAAACATTCGAGTTGAAATTTTGATAAAAGCTAAACAAAAAAAGCTTCAGACAAAAAAAACTCAAACATTCACAAAAACAAAAACAAAACCTAAAAAAAAAGCACAGCAGCAGCCAGTTGTGAAGCTGCCTTTGCTGCTGCTTGTGTGATTCAAATTATTATCTTTGAGCTGGCTGGTGTTGTCCTAGTTTCCAACACATGCTTAAGTCTGTGTGTGGCTGTGTTGGTTAGTAATTTAATTCGCAGCTCAACGAGTTTGGATAATTCTGCTCTTCTTTATCTGCCTTTCCAGTATGCGACTTTTTTGAAATTTGATTAGACATTCCGAAGCAAAGTTTGCAAATGAATTCGGAATAACCAGCATGAATACAAACTACTCGATCGATAGTGAGTATTGTTTAATAAAAAAAGAAACTGTTAGATTTCAATTTCCGAATCCATTGAATTATTTACATATCAACAAAATTGATACATTTTTTAATGATTTAATTAAGTGACTATTCATATAAATTGTGATCTTTTTAGTTCAAGTTACAAACGTTAATAAAAGCTTAGACAAATGAGTGATTAAATGAATATATAAACAAAATTTATGAACCAGTTAAAATAGTTCAGAAATAAATTTGACACGTTCAAATAAATGAAAGAGTGTGCAAAATCTCAGAAACTTTCTAAAGAGCTTTTTAGCTGGTTTTTCTTTAATATCTCATCAATTAATTTGAAAATAGCAACAAACTATTTTTGTTTCAACAAAAAATGTTACTAACAAAGCGCAACACCATTCCTTCATTTAGTTTTAATGTTGGCTCATAACTCAATATCTCTCGTTAGGTTCAGTCAGTCGGTCGGTCGGTCGGTCGCAAAATGATGACTGCGCATCCATCTATTTTGAAGCGAAGGACACGTCCCTCATAGTTTTTACCTGAGCACACACGGCGATGAGCCATTAAGATTAGATTTCAGCTGGTGTCGAACGTTTATAAAAATAAATTGCAAATTTACACAAACCCACACATACACACATAGCCACACACATCAACACATTCACACGCATACGAACTTTTCAGATACCAAACTAAAGCTACACTATCTCATATCCGGGGATACGGGCGTAACGGCAAAGGATATGCGCGACTAAAGCTAAACAACACATACACACACACACACATTCGCTTTTGTGCTGGGCAACCACTTCCGACCACAGACAAAGTTGTTCTTTTTCGCAATAAAAATGTATAAAATTTGCGCCAAAAGCTTTGCGAATCGATAAATTAATTTGCATTTTGGGAATGAATCCAAGTCGTCGTCTGTGTGTATATATGTGTGTGTATACGCTGATAGTTATTAATATTATAATCCGCATACACACACTCATCCGGAAGCCAGTAAATTGTCGTTAGGCTCCTATGTATCACACAGAAGTATTTAAGGCGGATTTCAACTTTTGCTCATGTTTCTCGAAAAAAAATGTATTTCATTTGGAGAGTTTTATTTTGTGTGTATATGTGTGTGTGTTGACAATGACGTATGCTGTCCAAAAGTTATTGACATATGTACACACATATGTGTGTGTGTGGATGTATTCATTTGCTTTTATGTGCACAGAAAAATTGTCTCATAATTAATTGAATTATTTAAGCTTGTTTGAAAATAAATATTTTCCATTGGACTTAATTTTAGATTTGTAATAGCATATGCAAAGCGTATTAGACCCGTAAATTAGACTTGTATATGTAATTTTAATAAAATGAAGAAGCAAGAATTCGTAACAGAAAAATGCTAACAACTTCAAAAAGTTGTATTCAAGGTAGCTTCGTTCGTTGAACATGCTCTCAAAATCTATTTTAACCATCTTATTGAACTACTGGTGTAGCTCCATTAGCTACAATGTAAAAAACATTTATTTGTGGACTCAATAAATTTGAACATTTTTAAAATATTGCATAATTCAAAGTATATTTTTATGTTAATAAAAAGTTCCGAACTTAGTCTTAAATTGATTTCAATTTTGATTTTATAAAAACTTTCACGACCAAATAAGTCAAAATATTTGTTTAAGTGTAAAAATATATTTTATCCGAGTTATTGCTACTGTGGGTAGTTATTATTGCTGCTTCTGTTGTTGTTGTTATTGTTGTTGTTATTGTTGCTGTTGCTGTCTTCCTGTGCTGTTTGCATTAATTTCCAATTATTTTCTGCCAACATGATTGAAGCCTCCGCCGTCATCGTGGTCTTGCAAAAGGCAATACGAAACGAATTCGTTTCGTTTCGTCCATGTCCACCGTTAATATGATTATTTGTCATATGAATGAGCTGATATGAGTTTAAGGATAACGTCGCATCAGCAGCAGCAACAGCAGATGAAGTAAAAGCAGCGGTAAAAAAATAGGACCGTGACTAATGTATGCGCATAATAATGCGATTTTTATTGGAGAGACTTCGTCTGCGATATTTTTAAGTGTTTCCTGCTGCATGTTGTTATCTGTTTGTCTGTCTGTCTGTCTGTCTGCCAGTCACTCTGTTGTATCCGTCACACTCGGCTAATAGCGCACAGATTTATTGCTTTTCGTTTGAGCAAGAAAAGTGACATTTTGCCGAATTGATTGAGTTAAAGCGTTGCAAAAACGAGAAAAAAAATCCTTTTGATGATGAATGATTGAATAACTCAATTTATGATCAGGAAGTATCAAACCGCTTTAGTATACGTTTCTTAAATTTGTTCACAACCATTTTAAATGATAATTCAACTACTGACCTTTGGCACAATTTTATTGTATTCTACAGCAAACATAAATAAATTTTACATTTTTTATGCACATATTTTAGTCCAAAATAAACCACACGAAAAATTTACACCCAAAGTCTTTGGAATCTCTTCCGCTTTGGCTCGCATCCAATTCAAGAAGCACTAAATTCTCAACAAAAAACAAACACACACCCATAAAAACTTTAAATGGAAAATATTTTAAATTAAGTGCGCCAAATGCAATTCACAAGTTTGCGCTCCTTGACCATCTTCACCAGCTTCACCATCCTTCCTTCCTCCTCTCGCTGAACAATATCAAAATTTCATTCAGTACGTAATTTTACGTATGTAGACCTCATTCCGCCTCCACGCCAAACTATTAATCGCTGCACTCTGTATTTGAATTGTTATACAATTTTAGTTTTCCCAAACACACACATTTTCAATTTTATATGTTTACACTTTTCACTTGCCATAATTCGTCAATTCGTGTTTTTGGCATGTTCCTCATGTTTTGACTTAAAGTGCATTTGTGTTTCTTTTGTTGTGGATTTGTTGTTGGCAATACAAAAACAGAATGTGAAAAATCTGAATAAAAATCAAAAACAAGAATAACGCTCACGAGTGCATCTGAGGAGCTTTAAATCAAAAACCGATTATCCTGATTTGGAACAAAATTTATTTTTCGATGAAGTAATTAAGCTGAAATCGTTAAATTAAATTCTGAAAACGAAAATTGTTGTATTCTTTGGGAATTCGTAAAAATTTTAATGTGCGAAAATTTTTTCAAAATGGTTGTTCTAAGAGTTTGTATAGTCCTTAATATGAATATTCAAACTATGTCTAATCGCTCAAAAGAGAAGTAGGTTTTTAATATAAAAAACGATATGTACAAAAACTTTTGGACAAACACCGAAATATCTTAAACTTACAAATCAAAAATCTTGTTATCCAAATTTTTATTAGCAATTGGTGAGCTTAGTTATTAAAAAATATATTTGGATAAATTCGCACATACGACTCGTTAGCTTACTCAGCTCAACATTTACAATGATCTAAGCGATCGACACGAATTTTGTCTAATCAATTGCACTAGTGAACATTGTTTTTAAGTTTTCTGGATTTTTTAAATAACAATTTTTATGGATATATCTGTTTTTGATTGAATGCTCCTCAAATTGTATATTGAACTTTTTCACGGAATACGTTGCGGTGTGAAAACTATACTAGAAACTGTTATTGTTATGGTTGTTTTCAATAATCTATCTATGCGATACGTCGCAGATAGAAAATATCGATCGCATAGATTAATGACCACTTTTTATGGTGAGCCATAAAAGTTTCTTCGAGGTGGACTTTTTATGTACTATTATTAAAACACATTTTACTGTGGTATTTTATGAAAATTTTAAAGAACAACTTTAAATACGGAAACATTACTGTGGGTCATTGTGGGTCAAATGTTGATTATAAAATGATTATAAAATCGAACAAAACTGTTCAATTCATTTTCCTAAATAGAAAAAGATTCAAAATATGTTTTTTCGAATTATGATGCATTGAAATATTTTAGAAAACACTTTTTAAGTGATTCAGCAGCATACTGTAATCAAACTAGAGCTAGTCTATTCCAGCAAACAAGTTCATATGTGAATCATCTATTGTAATTCGCATTGTAAGCTTGCCATATGTTTTAACTTCCAATTTAATAAATAACAAAAACATTTTAATAAATTATTAAATGTGCCGCATTGGTTAATATTTATAAATAATGCAAATATTGCAACAACATTTTAATTTTTTTAATTTTGAATTTCATTCAAATTTTTATGCTGTTGCACTTTCTCTTATTTGCGTGCGAAACGCTCGATCGGCGAGCTCATTATTTGATATCGGTAATTTGTATTTGTTTATTTAATTTCGCATTAATGACTTTATTGTGCAAATACAAACAAACAAACAAACCGAAGCGAAGCGAACAAAAATTAAAAAATTCATTAATATTTATTTATAAATATTTATTTATTGGATGCAGCGCGTTGCGCCGCGAAATCAAGCTAAACCAATTCAAAATGCTTAACTGAATGTGATGAAAGCAATGGCGCGGGCGACGGCGTCGGCGTCGGTGGGTGGGGGCGCACAAACGTTTTCAAAAAAGTTCAAATATTTTGGCGCAATAATATTATTAACATATTGCCCCGATATTTGTGTGCATTTCAATTTTAATATAGTCGCTTCTCTTTGAGTGTATTTTGTATTTTTACGTGCGGCAAAATTTAAACAAAACCAATAAAATTTTAATTGATTGCGTATTTCCTTTGGAGTTTTTTTTTACTTTGCGCTTGTGTATATACACTCGTGTGTGTGTGTGTGTGTGCATGTTGTTTAAATTAAAAATTCATTTGCAATTTCGTTAACAATTTAAATTTAAGCATTTAAATTTTATGCGAAAATTTTTTCAAACGAAATATTTGAAAAAAAATAGTTCGGATTGCATTTATTAAATTAGCCATGGTTGAAGGCCGATTTGTTTAATCCACATCAGTGATTTGGACATTGTTCTTTTTTCTTTTTTTCTGTTTTTGTTTATCCACAGAAATTTTCTCCGCTATTTCACACAATTCGAAAACAACAGTGACAGAGTGGTCAACAGTTTACTAACAAATTAAGTCCACTCCCGCAAAGTAATTTCCCGCAAATTGCACTTCAAACTGCCGAAAAGTGAAATTTAACTTGAAAGCTTAAAAACTATGCACTTGAAAACAATCGAAATATTGTCTATATGTTTGTATATAAACAACTACAACGGAAAAATGTCAACAATGCAACCACAAAAACGTACTCGAAATTAATCGATAAAAATGCAGAGCTTGAAGCGTTGTCTACTCAAACACGCTCACAAATTGCTGCATTCAATTGGTGGCAGGCAAATTTCCAACACGTTGCACATGTAAATGTGTATGTGTGTGTTTAAATGTATGTGTGTGTACGTGTTTAAAATGACAAACAATCGCGCTAAAATATTTGTAAGTGCACACAGCAAAAGTGCCAACGACATCGATTTTGGCACGTTAATACAGAAAACAATTGAGGAGATTTATATCAAAAACTGATAAATTCAATTTTGAAAAAAATTAACATTTTTTTTTTTGTATTTTATTGTAATTGCGTTTTGGGTTGTCTCCACCTGATCCCATACTTAGAATTCCAATAAAACTTTATTTTATGTTTGTGAAACAGAAAAATTTCAATTCCTTTAGTCAAAAATCACTTTAAAAAAAATTGTGCTTAAAGCTTTTAAGGTTGTTAATATCAATCCAAACTTAATTTTGAAAAGCTCAGTAGTGTGGGTTATTTAGTAATGTCATTTACAGATAAGCGCATATACGAAGCATATTTATTTAATAATATTCACTTTTTTGTCAATGTTAGTTAAATAAGTTTAACATTTAAATATAGTAAATTTAACATCACTTAATTTTCTATTTTAAGAATTGTCATTTTTGGGTCTGCAACGCTAATAATATAAAAAAAAGGATGTACAGAAATTGTTGCTGACAGTTGAATTTTATTTCTTTTATATAATTTAAAAATTGATTTATAGAGTTGATTTTTAAGCTGTCCTGTAACGTTTATATATGTGTATGTATGTATGTATGTATTTATGTATGCATGCATGTATGTATGTATGTATGTATGTATGTATGTTTTCTGTCCACCACTACCGCTGTAAGGGAAAACAACTTTCGATGCGAAAACAATCGCGAATGCGTCGTCGCTGTGTTGTTGTTGTTGTCGTTGTTGTCAACACTCTGCTTACACGCGACAACACACACTATAAGTGCAGTTAAGTGCATAGTGTTTCCCCACCCCCAAACTCCATACCCGCAAACTTCATCCCTCTTACTCTAACACACTAGACTGCTGACACGTACTCGTACACTGCTGCTGCCTTCAATCGCAGCAGCAACACTTTTTGTACTTGTATTTGTTTTTGTATTTGTATCGCATGTAGGTCGTTTTGTGCGCTTTGCCCGTTTTTAATTCCCTCTTTTGACGGTGGCACGCATTGTTGAGTTCAATTGTTTTCAGGTTTTGCTGTGCTTTGTCGCAGTTTTTTTTAAACCCATTTTACAGTTTTGCTGTCATTAAAGCGTGTGTGTGTGTATGTGTGTGTGTTGGCTGCGTTGTCATAATTGTAGTTCTTGTTGCTGTTATTATTGCTGTAATGTTAATATGTTGTTGACAGCAAAATGGCGCAGTCTATAAGCCAAAAACGATATTGCACGTGTGAGTACACCGAAAGCGACTTTTTTATGCATGAAACCATTGAAAGTTGGTGTCGGTTCGGGATGCGGAATACAGCTCATTTGCAATACTTTTATAACGCTAATTAATTTTTACATTATTAAAATTTTTTATTTTGTTTTTGTACGGGCATAGAAATACAATATATTTAATTAATTAATAGAATTTATCTCTGTCAATTGTGTATGAGTACAAAACGCAGCTCGAAGTTTGGCTTAGCTAAGGCTATCTTATATAAATCGTTTTTCGAAACTTTAATTGAAGCTTTCTATTAAATTAAGCTTCATAGAATTTTTTTAAACTCTAAGCTTGTTATTAATGAGACATTTAAACTCCTCAGAGTTTTTTCAAAGAAATTTTATTGTAATCCTGCAAGAGTTTTGAGGCTTTTGGAGACTGTTTCAGAAAGCTTTCGAAATACGTTTAAATACTCTGAGTACTTTGGAAAATATGGTTCGTTGTAAAGCAAAATTAAACTTATCATTTTCATTTTTTGCTTGCACTTGTTGTTGTACTGTTATTGTGACTGTCAACATAATTAACTTTTAATAAATATTTTTCATGAAATTACAAATAAAAAAAATCTTGCACAAAATTTACAATTTAAACTGAGAATTTATGCATTAAAATTTTCAAAATAAAAAGTGAGTAGCGTGGAAAATGCACGCAAAAGCACACACACACACATACACACTGCGCACATTTTCAAAAGTTAACGCCACATTCAATTGTGGCCAGGCGATGTTGTTTGCTTTTGTGGTTGTTGCCATAATTTCAATTCCATCCAAGCGTGTAATTATTTATTCATTTCTGTTTGTATGTAGTTTGTACTACATGCACACATACCGTGTATTATATTTGTGTGTTTGTACGAGTATGTATGTATGTATGTATGTATGTATATGCGCATTTATTTATTGTTGATGTTGTTGTTTTTTTAGGCTTTCGGTCGCTGCATTCCATAAGCCAATTTAACGCCTGATTACCTCAGCTGGCCAAAATGCGTGTGTAGACGCACACACGCATTGAGGCCAGCGATCAGCAACAAAATTTAATTGAAATTTTTGTGTGGCGCTTAAAATAAGTTTGCGGAAATTTTTTGCATTTAGATTTTGCGTGTAATTTGTTGTTGTTGTTTTTTTTTTCTTTGTTGTTTATTGCGATTTTGGTCAAATGTGCATGTTAATTAAAACTCTGTGAAAATTATTTGCATGATATGCGATCTGCTTTGGTTCTGCTCGCTGTCAAGTGAATTCCATTTTGTGTTCAAAGTTTAATGTTTATTTGTATTTTTCTGTTGTTGTTTATTTATATTTGTGATTTCGTGTGAACATTTTGTGGCTATAATCGCATAAAATCCAAATTGCGAAAGCACAAACACGCGCTCAAATTATTTCAATATCAATTTAGTTTTGGCCAAATGCGGAGATTTGAATTTTTTTTCGTCATAATTTCGGTTAATTTTGCAATTTTAATTCTGCTAACGTTGATGGATTTTTGTTGTCTTTGGCGCTTGTTTGTGTGTTTACTTTTGATTGTGTTAAAATAATGTTTTTTTGTTTTGTTTAACAAATTTATTATTATTTCAGACAAATTTAAAATAATTATTAGTCACACACTAAACAATTATTAAGAGAGACAAATTTGTTTGTCAGAATTAACAGCTTTTTGTTAATTATTCGGCACAAATAAAATATCACTTTTGCGCTATCTAACTGAGACTATTCTAGTCTAATTGCTCCAAATGTTTATATATATTTTATGGATTTTTTTTTTGTATATAGTGACTAAATAATTTACTCACATTTTACATATAAAATGCCGAATACGTCCGCCTTCCCCTAAGGTTAAAAATAAGTTTCAAAATGTTTGCTTCGAAAAAAGATACTTTAAAATTTATCAATAATTGAATCGAATACTTTAAGAGCAAAGACCAATATCCAAAGATAACTGAAGTGATGCCAAACAAATCAAAAAAGGGTAATAAACACACAAGATATCATATCAGTCACAGCCATAGCCACCAGCAACTGAAACCGCAGTCAAACCTAGCCGCAGTGTCACCAGGGCACAAAATCTCTGCACAAATATTGAAACTATTTCGGAACAACACTTTGCGACTGATGGCTTTTTGGCTTTTTTATTTTTTTTGTTCTCATACAACTCGCTCCCGTTGCCCTTACTCCTATTCAATTATGAAAGCAGCCGCACAACTGTGCAGAGTTCAGATTTGTCGCTCCGCTCAGCATTGGAATTTTTGTGGTTTTCATTTCAATTTTCTTGTGGCGCTCCTTATCAGTTTTTCCTTTTACTTAGCAACATTGTTTTATCGCTCAGTCTTTAGTTATCTGCACATCTTCTGCTATTGCTGCTGTTGCTGCTGCTGGTGGCTGCCATTTTTTGTTGGTTTTTTTGTTTAGCCAACGCGATTTGTTGCTATTGTTTGGCTTTGCCGACAACTATGGCCGCCAAAACAAACAAAAAAAAACACAAAAAACGTCAAAGCAAAAGTAAAAGCAAAGTACAGTTTTTCAGATGGCAACCACCGAAAAGGATGGACAAAAAACTGTTGTAGCAACAAAAGCGCCTTTTAGCGAGCAACAAAAAATTGTCGCTCGAGCATGTTTTGTGATTTTTATTTGTTAGAAAAAGGTAAATTTTAGTTTCTTTTCAAATAATTGTTGAAATTGTTTTGGTTTTTTTTTTTAATATTTACCAACATTTTTTTTTACCAAGTATGACTCACTTTTCTGTTGTTTGATGCTGCTAGAATTGCAATCTGCATTCAAAAGTTATTGTTGACATATTTTGTTGTTTGTTAGTGTTGCTGGGGTTGTGCTAGTAATTCCTCTCCTGATGCTACTTTTAATATTTTCATTAAATTTTTGATGCAACTTTTTTGCTACTTATGCAACTGACGCAATTTTGTTTTGTTCATCAACGACCTTTTCAAAATACGAATTTTTGTTACACTTTTTTAATTTATATATTAACCTTTTTCTTTTGACAACTCTTGGCTTTAAGCAGATAAATGTTGGCAATTTAAATGCAATCAAAATATCGCTAGAATTGCTTTTTGTGTTGCGCAAACAAACTCATGAATGCAAAGTGTTCCTTGCGGTGGTTATGAGAGCAGAGTGGACGGATTGGTGGAATAAGCTCAACAGCGCGTTAGATGGCTCTTTAACAAAATTTAGTTCAAGTGGTTGGAATAGTAAAGAGCTCGTTTTTTGCTGAGGAGAAAAGAGCACAAATTCAAAAAAAATTTATTTCACAGTTTATGACGGAATTGTATTTCGTAGATTGAATATCATCTTTATAATAGCAGCCTTTTTTCCTTTGAGTCGGTATAATCGTTTTAGCATTTGCTTTTCGCAATTTAAACCGTAAAATATGCTGTGCAGATGATAAAAATTCTAAGCTAAAAATTTAATGAAAGTGTGCGATTTAAAAGAGAGTAAAACTGAAATCAGGATTTTACTCGGCTTAAAGGGAGGACTTTCATGGTATGTAACTTTATGGATACGGTCATCGTTTCCTCTAAATTTGGATTAAATACTAAAGCAAAAAGCTTTTAAATAAACATTTATTGTTACATAAGGAATTCTTTATTTTAAAAATGTTAATTTATCACAATTCATGTTGAATTAAAATAATACTTAGATAAAATGTTAAATTTTTCCATCGATAATTGTATTATTCGGAAAATATTTGTACGAAATTTCTCTGTAACTGAAATTTGCCGAAAACTACAATTAAAATATCAAAATTGGTTTGGATAATCACCTAATTAAAAAAGTATCCTTCAGCCTAAAAAATTCAAAAATTCGTGCATCCATTAAAATATCTATAATACAAATATATCGTTCCTATTCTTTCTTCGTTGAAATAATTTTGTTAGCTTTCTTCCATCAATTTTAAGTTAAGGTATTACCGCCCGACAGAACTCGCTCATATGTATTGTACAAATAAAGAAAGAGATAATCAAACAGAGTAGAAAAGTTCATCTGTGACACGTAGAGGGGCACTTTAAATTGGCTCATTAAAAACCAACGCTTGAGGTCATTTTAAATTGCAATCATATCCACACACATACATCAACAGCAGTAGCATCAGCCAGCGACATCAATCCTGGCATTATATACGCAACTAACAAGCACAAACAACAACAACAGACAAAAAAAAAGAGAAAACCAAATACAGACAACCTTATGACCCCCTCAAGCATGCGTTTTTTTTCTCTTTTGCTTAAAATTTATTCCAAAAATGTCAAACAAAGTTTGGTCAACAGAAGAACCAACACACACACAAACAAACAAACAAAAAAACAAACAAACAAAAAAATCACAAATGAAATGAGCAACAAAGGATTATTGTATTCATACATCACTCATATGCCAACAAATACACACGCATACGCATACACAAACGTATAAACTAAAACTGTTTTTCTACCAAAATTTGTATGTGTTTGCTTGTTTGTATGTATGTGTATGTATGGGCGTGTGTTTGTTGTCATGTTTATGCCATTTTCGTTATTTATATTTGCAAAGAAAGCAAAAGTGTTGTACAAATAGAACGCAACTGCACACAGACACACAGAAGAACACAAACAGAAATTAAACTGGTTTTGTAAAATAAATATATATAAATAATTTTTATATATTTTTGTATTAGTATTTTAGTTATAAATATGCTTTTACTAGTAATTACTTTTCAAAAAAAAAAAACTTTCTTTGAATCAACCTTTTCCATATGTCATAAGCGTTTTTTAAAGATTTTTTTTTCACATCTTCTATATGTACATGACCAGCTTTGGCTAACAAACGATATATCCATATCTAAATCGAATATCAATAATATTCTTCATTTAATTAACAGTACGGGATGGTTTAATTAGCGGTATAACTCATATACCGCATGACATCACAAAATGTTCCTAGCCTAAGTGAGTCTCTCTTCAATTGACAGCCATTACAATCTAACCTAAGTAAAAATTTCCTTTTTTCAAATGCTATTAAAGCTATTTGAACGTTAGGCTGGTTTATCAACAGAATATGTCTTTTAAATCAAAACTAACAACGTTTTATATAAAGAACCAGTCTAATACACTTACACACACACAAACTCTGCTTGCAGCGGACATATTATGCAAATAGCTTTGAAATTATTTTTCATTTGCCGCATTTCGCTTACACTCACGCAAAAAGACAGTCTACATAAATATATGCATAGACAACAAAAACACATACACACACATAAAAAAAATATTACTTATGTGTATATTTGGCATATTTCTGGGAACAACGCAGCACAACAGTTTTTATTGTGGTTTCCACATATATAAAAAAAATTTGAGAGAAAAAATTATACATACATAAAAAAAAATTTATTTATATAATTTAAGATCTCTTGTAAAGCAAAAACTGCATATTTCAGCCGAGTGTGCGGTTTAACCCATTACATTTATACGCACTCACGTGAGAGTGCTACTTATGTGCATATGCATATGTACCAGTGTGTGTGTGTTTTTTGTTTATTTTTATAAACTTTTTCGATTTGCATTAACAACTCGTTTTGGCCAAGTTTTTTTTTGGACGACACATAAAAGCAAAAAAAAACAGAAGCAGAAGCAGAAACGTGCATGTTAACATTTTATGTTTTCTGGCATTTTTACATTTCCGCTTTTAACTAAATTTTTAGTCTTTTTCGCACATACATACATACATACATACATACATACATACATACATACATACATACATACATACATACATACATACATACATACATACATACATACATACAAACATACATACATACATACAAGCACTTTTACTACCTTCACAATTTAAACGAAACGAGCTCACCAAAAATAAGCCAAGCACCAACTTCAGTTAAGAAGTAAAAGAAAATATTCAAATTTGACTGCCCATTATCATTTCGGTAATGCAAATTTTCCTAATGAAACACTTCATATTCGCTTTACTTTTGCGCATTTACTTGTGCATTTCATTACAGCTTTTTACACTGTTTCGCATACAATAATAAAAGGTACTACAAAGCAGGTACCTTTCGATGGAAGAAGTGCCAAGTTAAAAGAAATACATAAAAGTACTTATTTATGCCTCATACTACGCGATATTATATTTCACTTAGGACCGCACAAAAGGCACGCGGAATAAGTTCAATTATGCAACACTGGCAATTGAGCCCTTTCTGTTCGCAGCCAAGTGTCGACTGAAATAAGTAACAAAATGAGGGTTTCTGCAGCTAAATTACATATGTGACACTCCCTATTTTCTTTTTAACGCAAATTTTTATTCATAAAATTTTAAGAGGTTTTAAATTTTTTTAATACAAAGATTTGAAATTATTAAGCTTTCTTGAATCCCTTTGTTTAGGTATGTACAATTCAATCGCTGTTTTCTTATAGTAAAAATCCGCTTTAATTTTTATGGTTAGTTTAAGAATACCTCTTATAAAAATTTGGAAAAAGCTTTAAGCTTTGAACCGCTTTCAGCTTTTTACAGTATCAGGTTTTTACAGATTTTGGCTGTTTTAAGTTCTAAATTTCTGTTCTGGATTTTTGAGCTTTGTGTTTAAGATTACAGCGTGGATATTTTCAGAAATGATATTTAAGGAAAGACATTTCAGAAAACGTCAGTAATCGGACTTACGTCAAAGAAAAATAAGTTTGAGTTGAAAAAAGTAAAATGTTGGAAAAAAGTTAAATCAGATGCTGTAAACTTAAAGTGAAGAACAACAATTTCACTAAAGCTTTTAATCGCACCAATCCGCTCGGCAAACAAAGAGACCAAGGTTCGAGCTCGTTCGGCGATGATGCGATGCAGCTACACTTTCAAATACACGACTACTTAAACAGAAATACGCAAACACACCCGACTACGTCTCATACATACATATATACATACAAACAATATATGAAGCAACACATCTGTTCCGTACACATTGTTAAAATGAAATTAAAAAGTTTCATATCTGATGGATTTGTTAAGCTGACTTTGGTTGAACTTTTCTGCATGCGCCAGTAGCACTACGGGCGCTAAATATAAAATACAACGCAAGCAAAAGCAAAACAAAATACTTAAGTGGATTATCAACAACAACAACAACAACATCTACAATAGGAGCAATTTCTACAATGAGAAACAATTTCCATCACATTTATTCAAATTTCAAATAACTTTTTCATTTTCGTTTTTTTGTTTTTTGTGTACCATGGAAACACAAAATTCATCCGAATACGAAAATGAAACTCATAAAAATCAATTAAGTGTCGCTGGTATACGCCGCCTTTCGAAATTCGAAACGGGGTATATACAATAAAAAAAAAGAAAAAAACAGAAGCAATTAAAAGCATAAATTTGCAATTTTTGTAAGAGACTAAATTCCAATAAAAAGCAATTACTTGCTTTGTTAGCGACCGATTCGTTTGGAATTTCATGCGGCGGCTTTTAAGTTATTTTTTCGTTTTTTGTTTTATTTTTTACTTATATTTCTAATCATCATTGCCGTCGGTATTCGCTTTATATAATTGCCAAAGTATTTCGCTATTGCATGGCATTCCATTCCACTTTACATTTTTTTTTTGCTTGCATACCCAACAGAAACCGACATACCGAAGGAAATCAATAAAATGCGAGAGAAAAAAATTCGAAACGGGTAGAAATTTTTGTTGCCTCGCAGCCTCTGGTTACTAGAACAATCGCTAAAAATGACAAAGTACACATTCCGCGCCATAAAGTATGCAATACGTATGTCGAAATATTAATAATCGCGCAGCAAACGCCGTAATTGCCAGCAATTAGCATTCGCGCTCTCAATCAAGCAAATGCACAGCTTATTTACATATGTCAATAATTTAAAATTTTGATACTGTTTCAATTGCAGTTGCAAAGTAAATAATTTATGGAAGGCAACTAAATTGAAACGATTTTTTACGCTCTCAACCCGTTGCTTTATGTATTAAGCAGCAAAGGGTTGACAACTTAAGATGAACACTTTATTAGATATTGCACTTTTATTATTTGTATTTGAACGATAAAATTTTGAAAGTTTCATAACTTATTTAAATATAACCAAAAAGTTATTAAAGCTTAAAAAATTTTAAAACTTTCATTCTCCTATTATACCTACACAGTAAGCTTTTTTCATTTGAAAAACTAATATAATTTCGACATGTATAACTTTAAACTTCTATAGTTATTAGGTTTAAAAAAAATCTTTTTTTTAGCAAAGTTTTTAATGGTTTTTCAACTTTCAAAGTTTGAAATGTTTCGAAATATGAAGAACCTTTAAGTTTTTTTTAGGTTCATAGTTAACAAACTTCTCGCTTTTGATCTTTCTTATAGCGAAATAAGCTGGTTCGAGCATTAAGTTTTTTTAAATATTACGTTTGTACGACGATTTAGCTCTTATCTGGCGCCATAAGCCTGTTAGAGCTTTAAGCTTTTTAAGCAAATGCAGCATATGCAATCGACAAGCCAAATAATTTGAAATAGTAAAGAAAACTCCAAGCACCTTTTGACATTCGGACGGTTTGATTATTAGAAATATACAACAACAAAAAATCAGTATCACTAACAAATAACCAAATCCATTACCGGATTGTACAAAAGAATCTTCCACAATCGATTCGAACGAATATCCTACCAAGCAAAATTTTTTGAAATAACTATTTTAGAAAATGACAAACCCATGCATGGATATGCTCTAAAATTTATTGCGCGTCTAACACTGCACACGACGACAACGGCGACAGCGAAGACGACGACGACGGAGGCACTGCCGCGACTGACCAACTGCAAGAGGCGTGGCAAAGCGCACACGGATGGGCGCTAACAAAAAAAAGGAAACGCAGACGGTAAATGTCACCGTTTGCAAATGAACACAAAGAAAAAAACAAGTCGAAATAGTTAGCAAAATTACATTGATTAAGTTTGTAATGCCATGGAAGTGGAACTAATGTAAATTTTATTTATTAGGTTTAAACTGACTGAACTGAAATAAACATTTAAGAAAAGTTGCGCAACAAATTTAAGTAAAAGAAGAAAAAACAAACAATATAAATAACTTTTTTTAAATTCATTGTTAGCGAAATGTAACAATCTCTTTAAGTAAACTAAAATGCTAAACAAAACAACAACAAATTATTTAGAAAATATATATAAAATAAAGTTTATAATTTATCTGTGTGTAGTAGTGAACAATTTGAAGTAAGTAGCAAATTTAACATTCAATGTAAAGATTTTCTTAAAACCATCGCAACAACAACAACAACAACAAGCGAAAGCAATTTCTGTTATTGGCAAAAAGTATTTATGTGACTACTGCTGCGCGCCTAAAGGTATGCCACGCATGCGCCACGAATACGCAAAACGAAACCGCTTTCAATTTTCTATTTTTCACAAACTAACAAACAAACAAACAAGAATTATTGTCACATTTTTTTAAGTGTGATTTGAAGATGAAATCCAGACAAGACAAACAAGAAAATAACAACAAGTAATTTAGAGAAAAGTTTGAATACAAACTAAAAATACAAAAACAAAAATAAACACAGCACGTGACAACAAATACAAATGAAAATCGTCAAAATTAATTTTAAGCGGAAGTCTTCCACTATTGTTACTTACACTATTAATTAATTGATTAATTGATTGATTGATTAATGAAATCCGTTGAAGTTATTTGAAACTCATTAAATTATTTGTTAAGTTTCCAAGTTTAAAAACCACAACAAAAAAGCAAACCAAACCAAAAACAAAACTATTAGCAAAAGTAAGCGTATGTATCGATTTCAGTTTGTAAGTTTCTACAGTGTTAAGTCCATTCAAAATGCTAAACTATAAGTTTAGAAAAAAAATAAAAAATATTGTTAACTTTTTCTATGCTATATGAAACCAAAGCTATCATTTGTTTTTGTAAGACAAACAACAAGCTTTGTGAAAATAATGATACAAGTCAAAGAAAAATTATAATATTATAATCAAAGAATTTTCGTATTAACAAAGAAGGTTTCGTAAACTATTCAACACAAAAACAAAAACAAAAACTTAAACATTAACATAAAAACCAAACATAGCAAAAAAATATTTAATTGAAGCTTTAAAAAATATTTTGTTTGTATTATCAATTTCTGTAAGTTTCAACATTTACAAGCGTACAGGGTGTTGTCAAAAAAAATTTAATTTATTCATATTCTTTTCTCGAAAATAATCCATTATTATTTTTTAAGCAATAAAAAGCTTATTTCCTGATAATAATTTTGATAAACAATTCGATTAGCCCGATAACTTAAATAAGCTTAAAGCTCTTTAAGACGAAAATATTAAAAACCCTTTAACATTTCCAGTAAAATTCTTCTAGTTATTCTTAAGCTTTTCAAGGCATTACTTTTTCTTTTATATAGAGATCGACCTATTATTTATGTGTTTGGCCGATAACAATACCGAATATAAACCGATTTGATGTATTAATATATGTAACCAAAAGTAATATAACAGAACATGTGAAAATTAAAATTTTACGTTCTTTTAATTAATAAAAAAATCCTTCTAAGTTTATTCGAAATTGTTAACTTTTTGCAAACATTTCCTATTCAAATCAGTGAGTTTGATTTAGCTTTAAGCTCTCCTTAAGTTGCACTTACCGAGTCATTGAGATTTCAAGAGCTTTAAGCTTGCAAAGAATTGCACGCTCATTATCTCTTGTCATTAAATTTATTACTTAAAGCAAAGAACAAATAAATTCTTATTATTATTATTATTATTATTATTATAATTGAAAATTAAATTTTCCTTAAACTTGTACAGTTCAAGAATAAATGGCAACACTCTGTGGGTATTATTATTTTTATTTGAATTTCATTGTAAAAAAAATTGAATTGCTTTCCGGAGACCAAAAATTAAAATTACAACGAACTAAAATGGTGCTATGAGTTTAAAGTATTTAAATTTTCTTTTAAAAATTAAATTTTTATTATTTCTGTTTTCAACACAAAAAGGTTTCTCAACGTGTAACAATTTGAATTGAACTTTTAAGCAAATGTCTTTGTTGTTTCGCATCAAAGGTGGTCAACACGATAAACCGGAGCCCCTTTATCGTCTTGTTTATGCGAACTGCCACCGTGTAAAATGTTTCCCAAAAATCTTTCTTGATTTTGTGGTTTTTTTGTTGAATTTAAAAAAACTGCAAAATTAACAAACTCACCAAGAACAACAACAAAAAAATGGATCTTGTTGTTGTGCAAAGCAACAAAATACATTTTTAATACAAATATCACATACTTAGAAAATAGTTACAAGAAAAGTAGTTAACTTAAACGAAAACAAAAAATGTCATACAATACTAAACAAAAGTGAAATCAAAATTCTAAATGTAACAACAAATGAAAACAACAATTTTTCTTTAAATAACCAATACAACAACAACAACAAAAAACATATAAAAATAACTAAATTACATTTTAGTAGGTAAAAATTTATTATTAAACGCATTCTAGGTGTAAATTTTTTCTTTATTGTTAAAACTTATAATACTTGTAAAGAAATATTTAGATATAAAGTTTAGTGAGTTAGTCCGATATCTCGCTACCACCAAAAACTACAACAACAACATTTCATACTACTCTAAATCCAAATTAAGCTAAGTGTGTATATAAGTAAAAAAAAGAAACAACTATCGACCCTGTACATTGAGCAAATGCAAAATGAAGCCACCAAAGAATTGATTTTCGCATGTAAGTAGCAAAGAATAAAAACAAGAACAAATAAAAGAGAAAAAAATACAAAAACAAAAGTAAGTAAAGTAAAGTAAATTAATGCAAATTCTATTTTTATTCGAAAATGCTGCAGTGTAGCTTACCAACTTCTAGCCAATTAAGTCATCATCAACAACAAACAACAAAAGTAATCGAATTGATTTCAACAAGTTCCATTGTATTTTGACATTTTTTCTAACAAATCACTAAAATCATATATAAACATATTCAATAATTATACAAATAATATTGTAAAATACAATTTAAAATAGTTTAAACTAGTTTGTAGTCCTTTTTTCAGTTATCAAGCTGGAAAAAGTTTTCCTAACATTTATCCTTTTTTTATTTAGATAATTTAACCTTAGCTAAGATATGTCCACAGAGAAATGGACAATAAATATATATGAAAAAGAAAATGTATTAAAAGAAATGAAAATAAAATGTTTTAAACTTGCTCTTATTGATAAAAACAAATAAAATAAAATAAAATAAATATATTAAACAAAAAATATCTTAGTGACAATGTTTTTTCTCTTTTTAAATAGTTTTCATTTATCAGCGGTAAGTACAAAAAGTTTTGCCGAGACAAATCGCTTATATGTACCTTGAGTTGCCTTCAGTTTTCGAAGCAGATACTTAAGCTTTCTAAGCTACTTAATACTTTTAATATTTTTACTTTAAAATCTAAAGAGTTTCAAGCTTTTCATACATGAACTTTATTGCATATCAAATGTCAAGATCATATCGACATCGCTAATCCAATTAAAACTCGACGCTTACATTATTAAATAGCTACCACGCTTCTGAAAAGAAGTTACAAATGGAATCACTATTATTGGTAACTTCTGCGATTAATCTTAACGACCGATTATTGTTTTCCAATTATTCTATTAACATGACATCAGACTGAACATCAACACTCGGTCATCAAAAAAATTGGTACTTGGAAAGTAATGGATTAATCTGATATATCTGAACCACTTTCAAATCGTATAGATACGTAAGTACTAACCATATTAATCAAAGTTATAGGTATGTCTAAATTATTTATTTGAAACTTTCAAGCAAACTTCTAAAAAGGACAAAGTAGATTCGACCTTTTGAGCGCCTAACTTGTATCTTACAGATGACTCAAGAAAATAAAAAATATCCAACTATGCGGAAAATTGCCTCGAATCATTTCTTCAAAAGATATTGACTTCATCAGAAAAGCTAGTTATAACAGCTAGACTTATACAGACGCATATAACAAATTACACTCCTGAAGCTTTCTGATTTAAACGAAAATTTAGAACATGTTGATTTTCAATATTATAAGTAAACTCTTTTATACTTTTTATACTTCGATTTTTTTACATTGTGTATAAAATGATTAAGCGTATAGAATAAATTTCGCTTTTTCAAAATTAACGTAAATATTTGTCGATTAATCGTTTATTGACAATTGGTAATCGTTATCTAAATCTTCAAGTAATAACAGTTGCATTCAAAATGTTGCTCTATAAACAAATAATAATATTGTATTGTATTATAATTAAAAGGACATTTTTAAGAACATAAAAGGATTATATTTTTAAAGCACTTTACGAAATTGTTGCCAGAAAGCAGAAGGTTTCCTCTTTCATTTGATATCCATAATTACAAAAATGAATGTGTATTAGTAGTGAAAAAATTAAATCTTTTATTAATAACTATTTAAAGTTTGAAAGTCCTTTAAAAACGACAAAATATTAACATATTTAACTATTTATATAGTCCTGAACCGTAATCTAATAATTATATTTTTAATTTGATTTATCCTTTACAATTAATTTTCTTAAAAAATTCTAGTGTGGCAACTCTACATTTTCGTTCAAGGTCAATGCCAAGTAAAGCGCACATATCCATGCGTACATACTTATATACCATAGTCATTTAACGTCAGTATAAAATAAGCGCTTCAAGGAGTAATATTTGTTGTTTTAATTCTCTGCGCAAAGAACTGAATTTTTAAATTCTATAATACAACTCAACGATGCTGCCATATTTTTCAATTAAAAGGCGAGTGTTTAAAGTGCTTTCCTGCTAAAAGAAATTCTATTCAAATATGGAGCGAGTGTTAAAACATGTTGGCCAGAACGTTGGCCGGCGTCGCAGGCGAATCTATCGATTTTCCACAATTTTGACATTTGGCACATTTTCCAGCTGCGACATTTGAGTGCCATTTCAACAGAGTTGCCAACTTGTGAGTTCATGTTTGCTTTTAGACTTTAGAAACTTCGCCGCAGTAATTATTAGAAATAATATTTGTTTTGTGGGTTTGCTCTCTTTCTGGATGCAAGCTCATTATCCGCTGCGCCTGGTGTTAATCGCAACAACTTTCAAAATGTAATTAAAATTTCCGCAATTATCCTTGACAAAATTGCTTGCATTTTCCGCATATTAAAATGGCGCTTGTACGACAGCAACAACAACAACAACAACAGAACTGTTGAAACAAACGCGCCAAAATGTAATTTCCTAGACCAACGAAACACACCAAAAAAAAATGGTTATATATGTATGTAGGTATATTTTAAAAATGGCTGCCCGTGTGGTAACATTAATTAAAAAATAAATACTTGCGAACATGCACAACGCATACAAATGTTCGTTAAGTGAAGATAAACTCCTTCGTCGGCTACAAAGGCCATCCTTACCGAAATTACCAAATTATAGTGTAGCCTTCCGCTTCCGGACAAGTCTTCTACTTCCGGTTTTACAGTTTACATTTTATTACGCTTGGTTTTTGTTTCTTTCTTTTGTGTTTTGTTGCTTTACGGTCACCGAAAAAAAAGTGTTATTAAATGATATAATTTTCGAGATAAGAGATTTAATTAAATTCCGAGAACGACAAGAGCGCTTTTTGCCAAATGGCCGCCAAACAGTGTGGCAGTTTCACAAAAGCAGTGGCCAAAACTGAAGAGCGACGTCGACAATTCCGTAAATTTAGTAAATGAATTAAATTTTTTAGTAATGATAAAATTACTTAGGAAAAACTTCTTTAAACTATTCTCAAAATTTTCCGAATGTTCAAGTACAGTTGAACAGAAATATTGAGATACAAATTTTAGAGATAATCTGTCAATACCTCAGCAACAAATTTGTTGACATAAATATTTTCTTAGCAGTTTTGGACACATCTGTGAGTAGATTCAACTACTAGGTTATTCGACCAGGCTCTGCCGCAGTTTGTTGATTCTGTTTTTTTTCGGCAGCGGTATACACTGTGCGCCATTAAGAGCGATGCACTGCGGTCGGTGCAACACTTGTGTACAAGTGCACAAAGGCGACATTCGGCTGGTTCTATACACACAAATTTTCCTAATTTAAAATCAAACTTGTCACATTCATTTATTTTTATTTAAAAAATATTCTCTCCTAGTTTTAATTGAATGTTCTTAGTAAGAAAAATATCATGACAAACCAAAAACCAGATATGCAATAATATAAATTTTTATAAAAAACTAGAAAACTTTTTTAAATAAAACAATCTTTCAAATTTATTTGTAGTTCGAAAAGCATTCAGGCTCAATTGCTAATAGGAATATTTTAATAATTGATTTGCTTAAGATGCACTTCATATGTTACTCTTACTCTTAAAGAATTTTTTTAAGTTCACTCAGGAACGATCTTCAATCGATTTGAAATAATTTACTAAACAAAGTTATTTTATTGAAATTTGGGAATTTGTGTGTAAATCTTAAAACTAAAACAACATTCCACATGTCGCTAAGCACGAGATTTCATTATATCGTGCTAAAATTAAATCGGTTAAATATTTTCGATTACATTTCAATGAAGACTGGAGCAAAGTGCAATAAGTCACTACAACGAAAATATATGTATAGCATCTATGTACATACATATATAAATATGCAATTATACGATTTATTTATTTGGCTTATATCTGAATAGGTAATCTTAAAACACATTAAAAAATTGAGTCATTAGCGAAGTTTGCTGGTGATAACTCGTTTTTAAAATAAAAAAATTATCAAGTGTAATCTTTTGATTTTAAATGCCCAAACAATGTCATTTCATTGTGAATGACGTTTAATTTCGTTTATGTTGAGTAAAATATTAATAGATTTTGTTATATATATTAAACAATAGAGGTTTTTTACTAGCAAAATCGATGTCTTTTTTTGACGATGTTGCATTCCTAAACCAGAACGCTTATCTGCGTTCCTTTTGGTCTTAGTGGCATGTTAAATTTAAATTAAATTTAATTTCCAGTTGTTGTCTCAATCTTGCAAAATTTTTTATATTGAAATTAAACTTCATTTAATGAATTACAAAATTTGTAGCAAGTTTCTTTTCAAATGAATTCCCTTATATCAATTTCATGTTATCAGTCGTTTCCCGATATTCATAATTGAAATCAATTTCGTGTGATAATTTGACAACTGCGCAATCGATGTAACAAGGATAAACAAATTTGGATGAAATTCATTGGAAGTAATCGAAGAGTACAACATTTTGACATGATAATTATTTTTTTTCTTGGAAAAACTTAGCAATTATTGTTTCTAATTTTGACTTTATAATTTGCTTTTCTCGATAATCACTAAATGGAATTTAATTGGATAATTAAACATTGAAGCGAAGCAGGAGCAGGAACAGTTCTGTGCTTTTCATATTTGGATATCAATCACTCGATTTGTGTGGCATAGACGAACGACATTAAGCTTTTGATAATTGGTTATACTTGAAAACTCGCAATGGAGATGATTCGCAGAGGAGAATTGTACGTAAGGGCAAAAGCCATTTAAGATTATAACGGTCATATAAATACATAGCGTAAAATATCGACTTTTCTTTTTTTTACAAATGACAATAGATGACAATCTTAATATAGCAAAAAATTCAAAATTTTGTAATGGAAAATCGCTCAGGAAAAAATAAATTTTTAAAAGAAATTTTAGAATTAATTAATTTACGAATTTTAATTGTATTTCGATTAACTTTTTTCGGAAAATTTCGTTCTATGCGACTAAGCAAAAACTAACAACTTCGAAATTATCCTCAAAACCAGCTCAGCCGGCGACATACTCGTACATGCTTGAAAGTGCGTGAAAACGAGTTCATTAAAATTGTACTTAATACTTTTATTCTTCCGTTGTGCATTGCGACGGTTCATGTTGTTCTTACTTCTCTCCTTTTTCTTCTTTTTCGTTCTGTTCGCAGTCATTTCTGTCCAACCACCCGCCATCGCAAGGACTTTTCAATTTTCAGCGCAATTGTTGCGACGTTGCTGATACTGGCAGGCAACATGAGCTGACTGACTGGCTGACTAACTGACTGACTAACTAACTGACTAACTGACTGCCTGGCACAGTGGCGCTGGCATATTGTGCGAACAAACATGATTAAGAACTTAAATGAGATTATTATGCAGGGCAAACAACGCAAGCGCAAAAAAAAATACAAAAAACAAAGAACAAACTTCAATACGAATTTCAGCAGCTTTGCTTTGCATCTCTGGCACATGTAGAACGAATTGTTTGTCTTCCTCGCCGGATACGAACGACGCACAACATCATTTTTGATGTACCATAAATAGTTAAAATTTACGTACAACTTTAATTGCAAATTTTTTTTTAATAAACAATTTTATTCGCAGTGGCTTTTGGTGATTTGTGTACTCTGGTTGCCACTGTTATTAAAATGCATTCAGCAATCTGCCAACTAACACATGTACATTTTTATGTAAGTGTGACATTCGTTGTGACAAACTATAAAGTCACACACTTCCAACTTTATGTTAGTAGCTTGGAGAAAGTTAGTTCTTTTAATTAGATTATGGTTTTATGATTTCATTTCATATTTAGTTTTTGACCGTTTGAGTATATTTTTTTTTATTATACACATACATCCATACGCATTCGTATGTATCTGTGTGTACGTGCTTGTGTGTGGTGCACAAAGTTTTCATAGATTTTGTGTAGTTTTCGACGATATTTGAAACTTTTTTATATTTAATTACAGGAAATTCTTTAATTATGCTGCAGTCGGCAGTCATAATAAATATCGAAAATGTCGTCGTCGTCCTCTGGGAAATAAGCAACACATATAACAGCATTTTTCGGACATGTGGCAACTCTTGGAAAGTTTTATTTAATTGCCTCTTATCATACTTTCAGGCTTTTATTTGAAATAAATATTTTATTTATTGAGTTGAACTATTTTTTGTCTGGTCAATCATCTTGCATACTTTTAGGCTTTTCTCTTAGTACTTCGAAATTTGCAAACGAAATTTTTTGTTTAAACCAGTTACTTGTAATTAAAGGATTACATTTTATTGTACAGGTTTTCTCAATTTTCATTTCATTTGAAACTTTAAATTTTCAAACAAAAATGTATCAATATATCGGACGATATCGTGGCAACAATAATGAAAAATTTATGGCAATAGTGAGATATAATTGGCCGATTGTTTAACAATTCAATCAGTTCGTCTAAGAGCAAATCGACTGCAAATCTTATGTCTAACTTTTCTCATGCTATGTCAATAAGAAACTCAATTCTGAAAAAGTAAATATATGTAGATATATGTATTTACATATATATACTTTTTCAGTTATGCAATTTAAAAAAAGCCTCGATATTACTAGTATTGAGATTGGGAAAATAATCTACTGTTCTATATGAACAAAAAACTATCGATATGAAAATAACGAAGTTATATTTAACATCTACGAAAATAAACGTTATGAAATCTGGAGCTTCACCTCTGTCTCTGCCCAGCAATATCGAAAACACGTTTAAATGTCTAGATACAAAAAATATGAATGAACGTTCATTTAAAATTTGAATTGAATGACACCAATTTCGACTAAAAAGTAATTGAAGAGGATTCCAATCTGATATCGCTAACGACCAGTTCATCCTAGCATTTAAGAGTTTTAAGCTATAATACCATAATTGACCTCTTAATTAAACGCAAACATTTCATGGAATTAAACAACTGAATCGACGAAACAAACTATGATACAACTTTTATTAACGTCATTTATTTGTCAAACTACATACAATTTATTATATTTATATATAGTATAATTTAATAAAATTCAATCGTATTGGGCGAATTTTCCAAAAACTCAGGATGAGGGTTAAAATGAAGACATACATATTTCGATAATTGAAATATTCAACAATCTTTCAACCAGCTTTAATTTGCCATTAATGAGCTCATTCGGCGCACCACGTCGCCAGCTTGTTTCGAGTGCTTCTTGACGGCTTGTTTGCGCGACTATTTAAAGCGCTTCGATGATTCGCAAAAATCCTGAAATTTTGTGAAATTCGTATCCTTCACGCTTGGGCATTGAAGCTGAACATTAATTTTGCGAAATCTTAATTGTTATTTACACACAACAACAACAACAACAACAACAACAAAAGCGATAACAACAACATCAACAAAACAAGTTAATAAACTCTTAATGCTGGCATAGGCAACACACAAACAAACATTTACTCACACAGAGAGAAAAACACAAATACGCACACACACTCAGACACTCACCAAGCAACACTTTACAATTACACAAAGTAACAACAGCAACAACAATAATTGCAAGTGCTAATTGCACACGTGCTTTTATTTTTTATCCTCACTCTCTCCCTCCATCCCCCCCTCCCGTCACTGGCTTTTGTCTCTTTGTGTGTCTTTGTGTTTGTGATTGTGTTTGTGTGTCTAGCTGCGTTCGCCCTTATATGAGTTGAGTAAATTTCAAAGTGTTAAAATATTTTTTTGCCATGGCAAATATTTAAACGAACACGCTTAGCTTGTTGTTGCTGTTCTTGTTCTTGTTTCCATCAAAAAGTTGCAAACTGAAGCAGCCGCGCGAGCGTCTAAGCCTTAAATGTCACTGTACCACAACTCGACGCACCGCACCCACCATGCCGCCCTCATGGAATTTAAATTAAAAAATTTTAAATAAATTAAAAGTTCTACGCGACATTTTGAGCCATTTTTGCTTTGAGCGCGCGCGGCTTTAGCTCGTGCAACGAAGCAGTTCATTGCAATCATAGCCACATGCAATATCACACATACTCGTACAATGTGTGCATGTACGAGCATGTGCGTGTCTTCATGTGCGTGTGTATGTGTGTGTGTGTGTTGTATAGCATCCACCTCAGCAGAGCCTTGCAGTACCTTAAGCAACATTGGCCACTCGTGCAAAACAACGTGACCATATTTTATAAATTTAGTTTAAAAGAAGTTAAAACTTAAAACAATTAATTATCCTCTAGATACATTTTACAACAACAATTGCAAGTGCATTTTAACTTGATTATAATCAATAACAAAATTTGTGCCGCCCAAAAATAAAAACTGCAGAAACTACAAAACTCGGTCACACTGTTACAAAAAATACCAACAACACAAAAACTCTTGGCGCGCGCAAATTTCGCCACCCAGCGGATGCAACTAATTACAAAACATTTCGCATAAAACTCCCAAGTTGACGCCATTTTCTCAAAGAATTTGCGTTGCTGCAGCAGTGAGGAGCACTTTTTAGATTTGCTCGGGTAGTACGCTCGAGCAATAGCAACAACAACATCAACAAACAGCAGCAGGAACAACAACAGCAATGTACAAGTATGTTGGCGGCATGTTATCTTGAAAACTGCATGCGGCTTCCTAATGCACTTCAGCAGGGAATCAGCCTAATTCAGCTAAGGCCGCATGCAAGAACAAGAAGAAGAAGAACACTAACACCAACAGCAGAGAGAAAATCCCTTGCTGGCGACTAACCAAGCAACCAACCGCCTTTTGTCTGTCTGTCTGTCTGTTTGCCAGCCAGTGTTGTAAACTGTTTTACGGAATTTTGCATTTAATGCAAAAGTTTTGCCACTTTTGTATGCAAAATTATTGCCGGAAGTTTTGCAAGAGTTGCAAACACGCCTGCAACGCTTACAACAACATCAACAACAACAACAACAGCAACAACAATACATACAGAAACTTGTGTTCTGTTGTTGCTGCTGCATATTTGCAATAAGCGATAAATTCTGTTCCATTAAATGCCATTTGCTGTTGTTGTATCTTCATGTTGCAATTAAATTGCAATAATTGCAACAATTTCCCATGAAATATGTTGCTAGCATTTTACGCATTTTTTCATTTGGTTTTTCCTGCATAAAATTGCGTTATAAGCGCGTCACTTTTAAACGTTCTCGTTACTCGGAACTTTTCCTTTGCATTCTTCATAATTGTCACATGACGAATGACAGACACAGACGCAAAGTTTGATCGACTGCATCAGCCGGGAAGGGAGTATTAGGCGTCAGTTCTGAATCTCTGACAAATTGCAATCGATTTCAATGCGCGATAATTTTTAATTGTGCTGAGCTGAGCTGAGCTGATAGGAGCTCTCAAATGTGCATTTCATTTAGACATGTTAGTTAGCTTTTTGTTGTTGTTGGTTTTTCTTCTTTTTATACGTTATTAAAATGTTAAGTTAGTTTGTTTTGAGGCAAGCATTTTGGTGCGGTTGTCTGGCGCTTCTGACGTCCGATTCTATGGAATTCTTGTAATTTAGTGTTAGTGAAAATTATAATGTTGAAATCGTGATAAACTGCAATTAACTCGCAATATAGCAACGATATATTACGCTGACACATTGAGGATGTAAAACAGAAATTGAATTTAGAAGTGGTTAAAAATTAAAAACAAAACTAAACAACAAAAATATTTTTTAAGCTTCACACGTAAAGAGAAAATTATTAGCAAAAATCAAGTGACTCGGGTTAATCTGAGTCTCTCTTCTTAACTTAACTGTCGAGGGAATCCCACTGGAACTTTGATCATGACCATAATCCGGCCAATGAAAACGGATCAAAAACTGATAACGCGAGTTCTGGAGAAACTTATGATTTGAATAAGATCTTAAAATTCAAAGTAATGCACAACTTTCCGCGGATCTTAGCTTATTTCTGTCATATTTATACCCAACAGCACACGTAAGCATGGACCATTGGGTATATTCAGTGTGTTTTTTAATTGCTAAAGCCTATAAGGAAGCGTTGTAGATATGACAACATGTATATACACCACAAAGCCCACTTCAAAAGTGGCAAAAGTCAAGAAATGTCAATATTCAGAACACACGAAAACCTTTTTTTGAACAAGTTCGCTTTTATAATTCGGTATAAAATTAAACTTTTTGAGTTGTGCCGTTTTTGAGGAAATGTTCATGTAATTTCTGAAAGCAATTTTTCGAGTTGTGCCACTTTTCATGAAATAATTGTTAAAATTGATCATTGAAAGATAAAAATTTATTCATCGTAGGATATATTTTTTGAATATGTTCCTTTTGTTGAAAAAAAGAGTCATAAATGGTCTTTGAAAAGTTCTTAAAATCATAAATTATCGTTTTTTTTTTAAAAGTACCAAAATTCAAAAGCTGTAATTTTTTTTATTCAATTATTGCATATGCAGTTCAATTTAAAATGTGTCTGTTTAGAATTTACTAACAGCGATTACAATTTTATCATAAGCTAAACCAAAAGAAGCGTAACTGCATTTAGGAAAACATTTACACCGATTTTTAATTTTCCTATGAAATGGTAACAAATAAAGTAAAAACAGGTTACCATCTTTTTTACTGTACCAAAAAAAAACATAAAAAATTACTAAATAAGCCAAACATTGCACGTCTAATTTCCGAGTGGGTCGGTTGTACCCTCTAACTCACAAATTAGACAACTAACCAAACTGGCACAAATTGTGCGCTCTCAGACGACGAGGCGCGTCAACCACACAAAAGCGGTCAAGTGCAAGAACGAACTTTTCGCTGCCAAAAGCAAATAACCAAATGAGCGAAGCCGAATAACAAGAACAGTCAACAACAACAACAACAACGACAACGACAAGCCATTTCTGATGCGAGAAGAGCGAGAGCAAAATAAAAACATGAATACCAAAAAAGAATTAAAAACAAGAAGAACTGATCTCTGAAAAAAAAGAAACGATTTTACAACATTCGGCTGAGACGAAAAACTTATTAAAAAACAACAACAACACGAAACGATATGAACCTTGAGCACAGATCCCAGCAGAGCAACAGCGCTGGCTCAGCGTCGTCACCCAGTATGTACGAGGTATAGCAAAGCTGCGACGGCCGCGTGGAGGATAGTCGAACGCGAACCTTTGAATACGTAGCACACACGGCACACAGAACAGCCCTAACGAGGGACAGTGTCGAGATCAGTTAAGACAGTCAAACGCAATTCAAAATTCCGAAAAATTCCGCGCTCTATTTTCATTTTATTACTTGGTGATAAAGAAAAAGAACGCCAAACGGTAAACTACGAAAAACAACAACACGCTTGAAAAGCGTTTTTTATTTTTTTTAATCTAAAACCATTTAGACTCGAATTCAAAAGAAGCTTAAAGAATGCAATAAACAAATTTTAAACTTAAATGATTTGTGCGCGATTTGTTGTTGTTGTTGTTGTTGTTGTTGTTGTTGTTGTTGTTGTTGTTGTTGTTGTTGTTATTTACTAATGAACAGACTAACGGTTCGAAGCTAACAAACAAACAAACAAAATCAACAACAACAAAAATTCAAATCATGTGCTTCGAGACAAACGCGCGATCAGTTTAGTATTGAATTAATATGCTCATAAAAATAACAACAACAATAGCAACAACAACAACAGCAACAACAACAGCAATTTAAACAAATCGCATGAATTAAAATTAATTTATTCGCTGGCGATCAAACGCATTCGAGACCGATTGATTGGTTTTAATTAAGTATTTTAATCGCTCGCAAATGGCGTGCAACACGCCGCGCCATAAGCCGCTGATAGCGCAAAAATGATATGGACACATGTAAAAAATCGCAAAGAACCTGAAATAAGCGCAAAACTAACACTCGAATAAATTAGCGAGCTGTGGTGTAAATTTGAGTTGCAGGAAACAAAAAGGTGCGCGATTACAAAGTTTCAAAAAAACAAAATAATTATAAATACGAACAAAAAAAAAAAGAATTTGGGTCCGCACATTAGCGAAGCACATACGAGTATCTCGCACAGCGCGTTCACGTGCTCTATGCGCGATAATCGCTAACGCTGTAGTTGCACTATGGTACACAAATCAAAAGCGTTCGTAAATTTAGTTTGGAGTAGTCGCTGTAATAGTGAAAGTACAGATTTTCTGTTGCTCTCTTTTTGTTGTCCTCATTTCTTAAAGTACTTTCGGAAAAAAATATTTTACAAGTTCTTAACAAACGTGTCCCACGACGCGAGGCCTCGAAAACCCATTCAATAAGTTTGGGAGCTACAGTAAAATGATCACAAACGTTTTTACAATAAAAATTCCGGGTAGCCATTGAGTTCCTCCATCTGCATTATGGCTTCAAAAATGTTATAGCACTATTAATTTTAATATGGTTGACCTATTGATCTGTCACGCCCACCTTTTACGTCAACAGTTTTTGGAATGAAATGAAAAAATTCGATTATTTTGCTAATATTGCTCTTACAAATTTTCATAGAAATTTGATATCTGAGTTTGTAGCGTCACAGTCGACAACATCACCAAAAATGGCCGTGGTTGAATAAATTTAGAACTCACCGCAGTAACTCCGAAACACAACAAGGGGGAGTAACGGAAAGTTACACTAATTATCTTACAAATACAGTCGTATCTGGAGTACATGGAGTACTCTAAGTAGTGAACAATCGAAAACCTCCAAACAAAGTGAGCAAAATTTTGAAAGCAATTTTAATTTGTATTTTTGCTGTTGATTGGTGCAAAATCAGCTGTTGCTTGGCTTTTAGAGGTTATGTTTTTTGTCGAGTGCAAACCAATTGTGGTTCAGAAGTCATTTTGTGAATGCCAGAAGCAAACGTCTATTCGCCACTTCTTTCAATAAGCATATATTTAATAATTTATTTTAATGATCTCATGAATTTATATACACAAAAATTTTAATTGATATAGTAAACAACCTCAATACTGTGAACAAGCCTTGCAATAATTAGTTCACTATTTCCAGACATGACTGTATTTCTATTCAAAACAAAACCTGGGCAACGCTGAGTACCATAAACTAAACAGTAATAACTACAATTAACTTTAGACTAGTTAAAGATAAATGCGAACCACTGTGTTTCGCACAGTTTCCGCTGTTTTGTTTATTTATTATTAAATTGCATTAAAATTTTCACAAAAGATACAAAACAAAGCAAAACAAAACAAAACGAAACGAAAAAAGAAAAGAGAACAAAATGAAAATATTTATAATTTAATAATTTCTCCCTTATGACGTTGCGTCGTCGTTGGTCGTTGGTCGTCGCCGTCGTTGCAATTGGATAAAAACGAAAATCCATTTGACATTTGCGCATTTGTCGCGAAAACGTACGAAAAGCCGCAACAGCAACAACGGAAGCGCTTTTCTTGCCAAATCGTTCAAGTTCATAGCTTAACGTACTCGTTCAAATTATTTATAGCGGTTTTTCGCAAGATTGCAGTAGTGCAGCAACTTTGCGTGCGTGTGTGTGTGTGTGTGAACCGAAAACGCTTGACCGTTTGTGTGTGTGTATGTGCCATGCTTATTTGCGCTTTTGTTAGTTCATTTATTTCGATTTCGTTCGTTTTCTTTTTTTAATTACTTGGTTTGCTGCCAACTAGAACCGATCTTTTGTCTGCGGTCTGACTCGATTTTTGTTGTTTTTGGTCTCTTTTGATTAAAATCAACAACAACAACAACAACGATTTAAGTGAAATCTGTGCCAAAAATCACGCTGATTCGATTAACTGTCGGATTTTGAAATATTTTTGCGTTGTTGTTGTTCTTTTTTGCATTTTTTTATCGACGCACAATTGTATCAGTTAACAATAAAGCACAGGCAGCCAGCATCTTGATTGAAAAACTTTTTAGCGTATGGCGTGTGACACTTTTTAGCGGTAAACAATATTTTGTATTAAAAAAAACTAAATTCGCCTCGATATTTTTAGCCGTTGTTTAACCGTTGTTTTTTTTTTTTTTTTGTTGTATAATTTATAAATTTCTGTCCAGTCGACCGCAGCTACCGAAAAGTAATTTACGAAATTTATTTCATTTACAAATCACCGACCGAAAATTAAAAGTTAAATAAAAAGCGTGTCAAAAAGTGTGAAAAAAACGAACGCTACGTTAACTGTAAGTGCAAATTGCTTGAGCACATTATTTTATCGACGCTTTTTTTTGGTGCCGCGTGCCGCCTCAGCGCTTCCGCTGGTTAGCAACATTGTTAACAAGTCAAGGTGAGTCAAAAGGGGCCTTTGGAGTTTAAACCCTATTTCTTTATATACTTTTCATTAACTTGTTCCTAACTAGCACAACAAAATATTTTTAAGTAGCCCATTAGTCAGCACTTAGTACTTACTAACTATTACATTTACTACTCATGAAACTATTATGACTAAGTCTAACTACTTGCAGTTTTAACTGATTACCAATAATTGATTTATTGACCCTAATTTTCGTTCAATTCGTTATGGCAAACATCAAACGATTTTTTTTTTTAATGGAAATTCTTGGTCATAAATTATCCTTGGAATAAATAAAAAAAAACCTTTAAAATCATTTCATTTCAGTATGCAAGTAAACAACTAATTAAGTTAAAATCGTTTTTAAGTTTTAGCAGAGATTTCTGTTGAAAGTCAAAAAATAATTAAATAATATTTTTGACGTTTAAGCTTGAACAAAAATTATTTAAAGCCTTGAAAACTTTGAAGTTTCATTATTATTAAGTGCTAAATCTAAGCTCAAACCTTGTGAAACTTAAACCGAAATATAACAAACTCGTATGATAAATATGAAGGGAGAGAGAGTGGTGACCGAAATCCCTTAAAGAATTCTGTTTTGAGTTACAACTTGTATATATACTGTATATACCCTAAATGTCTTTTTTGTATAAGACAGATTCAGTTTGCACCTAATAAATGTTATTTCATATTTAGTAAGAAAGTTATTAAACTATCTCTAGGATAGAGAATTTAAATGCATTATTAAATGAATATGAAGCCATCATTGTAAAAGCTTCCTCAACTGCTTACAAAGAAAAACCAAGAAACAATTTCATTCTTTCCTAACAAGTGACAAGAAAGTTATACAAATAGAAAATCTCATAACGAGTGCCTACACCCACATACACACCCACACACACACATAAACGAACAAACATATACAAAACAAATTTACCACAAAGAAGCAACATTTACAAAACGGCTTGAGTACAAAACTTGAGCAGAAGAACCAAAGAAATAACGAGCCAAAAAAGAAAAGAAGAGACAAAAAAAATGAAGAGCCAAACTATTGCCACAAGTTGTAAAAATACTCACGTTTCTCAAGGACGAACACGGCGGCGCGTCGAGCCAAAGCGTTGCGACACACAGATACATGTTACATGCAAAGCAAGCTAAAAATAAGCAACAACTAAAACAGCCACAACAACAACACCAAAAACATTTGCAAAAAAGTAAACAAATCAAAAAAATAAAATTAAAGCAACAGCAAGAAAAAAAAACCACTCAATGTCTTAGATCCATCCGCAAGATTCTCGAAAAGTAACGCGGCTATTTTCACAGGTGCGTGTGTTATCTGCATCTGTAGTTTTTTTTGTTGTTTTGTTTAAGCTGTTTCTGTTAAATTGTTCGAATTTCGGTATTTTACAGAAAATATTAATATAAACCAATAAAAAGCTTTCTTCGTAGTCCCATTCGATACATTAATCGTTTACACTGATTACAACAAATTGCTGGTTAGATGTTCTTCTTTTTGGACGTTTTTCAAAGACGATTAAGCATTTTACTAACACTTTTTGTTCTATATATCAAACAATCGATTTTTTCTTTAATATCGATAACAGCAATATCGATATTTTTTTTTCGATGTTGCATTTATAGAACTTACCCAACTATTGCAAAAACTCATATACTAAATAACTAACCCATTCATTGTATATCTTTCTTACAAGCAGAACAAATGATTTCATATATTCAACCCAAGATAAACTGTTCAGAATTTTGTATAAACTACTACGATAGTCAAAATTAAAACTAGATAAGCAAACTTCGAAACATCCCACGAAGCTTCTTTACTGATTTTACAGCATTATGTGAGATTTCTAACTTAAGCGGCAGCACTTCCACTACCACCTCAACGTCACCTCTTGGGCACCGCTTTATGCTTGCGCACCTGCTGCTGGCATTAGATGCGACACCCCTTCGACGCATAATCAGCGACAGCGGCGACAAATGACACTTTTCCATTAACGCAAACGAACTTGCGAACGAGCAAACAGAATTCGCATTTTTTTAATCAACCTGAACGAACATCAAACTAATCGTAATTCGCATCTCTTGGATGCAAGCGCGTATCCAAATGAGTACAATAAATTTTCATTTTCAAACTATGTATTTATTATCGTCGCCGCTCTTTGTCGTCATCGTTGCGATGGAGGCGATGGCGATGGCGGCGGCGGCGGCGTCAGCGGCAGCATCGAAATTAAATTGATTTCTTTATTGATATTTAAATTGCATTTCGCAGTTTGTTGTCGTTTGCTTACGCTTGCTTTCCGCTGCAGCAGACAGCAGACGCAGTGAGTGAGTTAGTCTGTCTGTCTGCCTTTTTTTCTGTCTATCTGTCTGTCTGTTTATTTGTCGTATATCGCATGTGGCTGCTGCGTGGTGCAATCGCTTCTATCTCACGTGACTGCCTTGCCTTGCCATGCGCTTGCATACGAGTATTTATATGTATTCGTAAGTATCTGGCAATATCTTGGCAGCAAGTTGTTTATTTTATGTATATTTTTGTTTTTGTTTTTAAATTTTGTATGATTGAATTCTTGTTTATTCATACGTCTGAGTTGTTGTTGTTGTTGTTGTTGTTGTTGTTGTTGTTGTTGTTGTTCAGCTACAAAATGTGTACTTCCTAATGAATCGTTATTAATGACCCATTATGATATTCAAGAATTTTCTTTCGTTAATTACGTTGAGTGTTTCTTTTTTTTTTGTTTACTAGATTTGTATAAGTTTGCTTAACAGTTTCTATTAAGTAATCGTATAATGATATTTAAAAACTATTTGTAATGACATTAACTGTAAACTTAAGGTTTAAATTTAAATGAATTATTTTTAATTTTTTAATTAAATTTACTTTTTTTAAATGTTTTGGGAAAATGTTTTCAAGAGTTGTTAAAGTTGTTTATTATAGTATTTTCAATCAAAAACAATTAAATCCACTTTATGATGTATAAATTAAGTTAAGGATAGTCTCCACCCAACCCCATATCCAGATTTCTTTAAATACTTTACTTAAATTTTTTAAATGGAGAAATGTCGATCCCTTTGGAAAAAGTGAAAACTCAGCATTGTCGGAAATCGTTTCCAAATGATTATTCCTAAGCTTCTTATGAATTCAAACTAAATTGTTATGCAAACAAATTTTTAATCGCTTATATATTGTGTCTAAAAAATTCAAAACTTTCAACTCAAAAACCGATATATCCAAATCTTGTTTCGCAATTGATGGGCTTATTAGAAAATATACTTTTTTAACCAGTTTATATAGAAGCAAAGAAAATTTATTTTGATGTTATATGCAATCTTAGTTATACGTTGTCTTGTTTTTCTCAGTGAATTTATCGGTTTTTGATTTGAAGCTCCTCAATTATACAAATATTCTAGAATTGTTATGTTTTCTGCATTTGATGTTAATTGCAAAATATAATAATAACTTAATTACTTTAAAAATTATTTAAACATCATTTCAATTGGTTCCTATTCTGTAAATGACATAAATTGTTTTTACATTTCGTTCACTGGAAAACATAAATTTACCGTCTGTTATGACGTAAATGTGAAAAACAAATACTAAACTTTAATAAATAATACAATGTGTAAACCTTAAGTAACTCAAATATTTTTCTGTTTTCAATTCAAATTGCGGCAACATCTGTTTTCAAATTTGTTAACGTTTATTTATACCAAGAATGGAAAATTTTAAATAATTCTCTTTACAAGGTCAATTATGTTCAATGACCTACTAAGTTTACAAGAAATCAACAACAACAACAACAACAACAAGTTGTTACTATAATTTAGCTTAGCAACAATATAATAGAAAAAACAGAAACAACAATAAACTATTAAAAATATGTTCATAAAACAAAAGTCCACGATTAACTCGACAGACTCGTTAAACTTAAGTTTAATTGAGTTTTGTTTAGGCTAATTTATTGACTACATACTGTGGAACTAAATGCTACTTTATTTTATTGAAAGCGACTTCCCCATTTGAAACAAAAGGAAATCAATTAAAAATCTATTGAAAATCCATTGCCTCATTAATTAATTTTTTATAGATTTACCGCGCTGATACTTCATTAAGGTGTCAAGCGGTACTGCATACACCGCGAGAAACGAATGATTTTATGATGATTTTTAATAAATTCACTTTTTGGTTTTTTTTTGTATTACCACTTTTTTAAATTCCTCAATTTAAAGGAATGTGTTGGTGCGCGTTCGGCCAACATTCAATTAATTCAGGTAAATTGCCTGAAGTTACTTGAAATCAACGCGCAGAACGACATCCAACGGACAGACAAACAGACAGACAGACAGCACATGCTTCAGAAGCGTAGTCATGCGTACGGCGGACAGACACACTCACACGATGCAGACCTTTAAATTAAAATGATTGCATATCTTCCAGCATTGCTTTGCATATGCAAGCGTCGACAATACAAAAGTCAACAATTCACAATTTTTGTAATTCAATTTACACTCAGAATTGTGAATTGACCCTCAACATCTGGACATCTGGCTCAACAAAAACCAAAATTGAGTGCAGTTTATTCTTAAGTACTTAAATATTCTTCACTCTAGCTCCGACACTTCCAAAAATATATTTATTAACAATTTATATAACGTTCTAAGCAGCAAATTGTCTTCTCTTCAATAAAGTTACGGGCAAGTGTATGCTTCAATCCATCAAAGTCCAGACATTGGTGGTCAGTCAAAATTCTGAATAAGAATTTTATGAAAAATTTTCAATTTTGTCACTTTTCTCAGGCCCAGAAATTATAGTTTGTCTTTCTTGGATAATTTAAAAAAAAATTAAAAATTTGGTGCACTCTTATTTGGCCACCCTTATGTATATTTTTGTGTGTGTGTGTCTGTGCGTGTAACTGCATATGTGCGTGTGTTTCAGGTGTCAACTGTCAGCAAATGTTAAACATTTCATTTTAAATTATGAACATACAGCAAAAACAACAACAATAAAACCACAACAACAAAGTGAATACAAAAAAACCGCAAATTAATCACGCGAGCAAGTGTTCTGGGGGCGTACAAAGACAGGGGGCTGATGCGCCAATGGACAGACAGACAGACAGACAAACAGACAGACAAACGGACCGATATTAATGCAAAGAAACTTTGTATTTATACACACATGCAAACATAGATACATAACATATGTGTAAATGCATGCATGTATGTGTGTGTATTTAAATTGTTTTTTTATTTTTTTTTGTTTAGCTGCACGCCCAGAACAGCGCCTACAAACAACAATTACTGCAAATCTACTCTGCCGACTGTCGTCACTGAGTCTCCAAACAAAATGTTGGTAAACAATTTTTAAATTGATGAACTTTTTGAAACTATTTGAATGCGTTAAGATTGTCGAACAATTTCGAATTTTCGGATAGTTATAATCTGCATGACTTCATCGTTATTTGAAAAAAGTATTAGACGCGCATTTGACTAATCGTTTTTCAGCGGGCGCACAACGATTGCATGTAAAATTACACCAATTAAGCGAAATTACATGTTTACAAGCGTTAAATGATTTTTGCGGCGGTGGCGGTGACGGCGCCACGTTTGTTACCGCCTTTAGGCCTTTAGTTGCCCTGCCGTTTTTTGCCGTTACCACTGACACTGGCGGCTAATAAAATATTTATGCCACATTTTGTGGCATTGTGGACTGTCAACAAAATGTCTACGCCCCGACAACGGGCGGCGACCGACGGCACTGACGCAGGTAGCAAACGAACGCCGGGTGACATGTGGTGGCAGGGTGGTTTGATTTGGTTCAGTTTCGGTTCAGTTTCGGTTCGTTCCGTTTGACAGAAATGGCGGCATACATACATACATAAATTATTTGGACATTCCTCAAGTCAATAAAGAAATTATTCAATTAATGCGATGTTTACGAACTTTAATTATGCCTGCTGCCAAATGCAAACCTCTGGCGCAAGCTTAACTAACTTTAAAGTTAGTTTTTCGAGCAACAAACCAAGCAAATTCTTATACCTGAAATTTATTATTATTTTACGTATTTATTCGAACTTGAATTAGTTTGCATAAATTAACCACTTTGCCGAAGAGTGTTCAAGAATCTCAATCAGTTGTGCAAAGCAATTCAACACACTCTCAAGCATGAAGAGGCTCGACCAAGCGTTTAGGTTCGAATCAAATTCATTCAATATTAACTCGTAGCGTATAAAAACTGATATCTAAATATTTGTATAGAAACTTAAATGCAAATATTGACAAGCTCGAGTTACACAACGTGTGGCAAAAACAAAAAAACAAGAAGAAAAAATCTGTTCAAGATGCCAATGATTTGATTTGATTTATATCGAATATATTTTTAAATGCTGGAATTGATTAAATAAATCAAAGAAATTAATCAATAGTTTAACAACTAAATTATTCAAATTCACAGAAATATCGATAACGATATATAAAGTGATAAACTGATTATGTATAATTTTTTAATGTATATATATATATAGAAGAATATTAGGTGCTCAGCCGATGATTCACTACCAAACAAATATCACAATTTCATTATTTTTTTTTGTTATACTCTCCGTGGATTATCATTGCTATGAATTTATATCATATTCATTGACAACTGGAAATGAATACAAAAAAAAAAGTGAAATTAAAAGTCATTATCGCGCGATAATTATCTAATAACTATCTAATAAGTGTTGGCAATTTAAACAGTCCAAGTCCAATTAAGTCGCAGTTACAAGTTAAGTTATTTCAGTGTGATTGAGTAATGCTGCAGCGCGCTTGGCCCAATGCGAGTAGAAAACCGGAATCATTTACACTTAACACGTTTGAGGCTTCGATTCATCGTTTAGATACGCAAAAGTGTTCTATTACTGCTTCTGTTGTTGTTGTTGTTGTTGCTGGTGTTGTTTTGTTGATGTTGCTGATCAGTCGTTCATTTGATCCCATGATATAAGCATTAACTCATCCAATTATCATATTAAATTCGCTATTAAATCTATTCTCAGCCGTGCTCCTGGCTCATTTGTTATTTTCAATATTTACCATAGTATTATCAATTTTTTTTCGCTTTTGGACAATTTCTAAGCGTTTAGCACGCGGTAATAAAATAGGTTAACAATCTCATTTTGCATTTTGCTGTGAGCTGTTAAGCTTGTGTGTTGCCAATAATTTCTGGACATACGTGTACACTAAAAATTCAAATTATGAAATAATAAAAACGCTCGAATTGATGAATTTATAATTTGGAGCTCATGATAATATATTCATGTGGTTTACTGTTGTTGTTGTTGTTTATTTTAAGCTATGCTAGTATCGAAAGCTTTCGGCATTGTTGATTTTCTTTTTTCTTTAATTTTTTTATTGCAAAATTCCGGGAATTTGTAAGTAAACAATTCGTAAATGTACAATAACATTGTTGTTTTTTTTTTGTATGGATATCATATTCATACTTTATATGTATGAGTGAGACTCAATTGTGCTAATATTTTGTTTTCAACTAAATTTAGTTATGACAAATAAAGTTTTTATATCATTTTTGAATTATTCATTTCGCCGCCAGTTGAGAAGTATTTATTTGCATTTATGTTGTTTTGTTTGTAATATTAAAGTAAAGTTGTTAAACCAATAAATAAAATAAGTTGTGCGTTGTTGTAAGTCTGGCTTGAAGTTTAAGATTAAACAATTTTGGGCTGACAACTAAATTTTCCTTTACGATTCGTATTCATTGAGCATTGGGCTTGTTAGCTTTCGGCTTGGTTTAAAATTAAGTTTACTTCGCGTACCAAAACCAATTTTCGATTTGCACTTGGTTGGCTCAAATCTTTTTATTGGCATACCAGTGCGTCACTATTGACTATATTTGAAATGGAATATTCTTATTTAAAAACTATACAATTATTTACATTTTCAAAATTCAAACACAACAAAATTAAATGAAACACTTTAGAGCAATTGTTGGAGTTCATTGTTCAAACAGACTTAAGCGATAAACAGAATGATGCATACATACTTATAAATGCAAAACACAAACTTGATTTGTAGAACGCATATCTTGGAAATGTCATAAATAACTGCAGCTGACAGGCCAAAAGACAGACGGCAAGACAAACGGACGGATAACTCCAGCAATCGCATCGAAACGAAATACGCAAACTAATCAGACTGAATAATAGCTAATTTGTGCAAAATATTATAATTAAACGAAATAAAAATAATGTCAAAAGACAGAAAACAAAAATTAAAATACTGAAAATAAATAAACAAACAAAAATGTTTAAAACATTTGTATAGATGGCCAAGTACCGGCATCTGGCAAAGGTTCGGAATTTTAAACAACGTAATAATGCATTCAAGCGGTATTTGTTAATGTCACATCCACTTCGCCTAACCAAGTATTTATTTTGTTTCGAAACCGAATACCTTAAGGAAGCGATTCTTTTTCATATTCACAATTTTTTGCGCTTTTGAATACTTTAAAAACATCTTTGAAATGCATTCATGTGCACAGAAAATCTATTTTTAGATATCATAAGAGAACGTGCGTGGAAATTAAATCTTGCAGATTCTTATCTGAGCAAAAAAAAAGAAGCAGATCCTAAAGAAGCCAACAAAGATGCCTGCTGACTGCATCTTGGCCTATCATCAGTGTAAATGGTCTGCTTGATGACCTTTTATCGGCTCATCTGGTGCAAACCAGTTTTAACTGAATTTTTTTGCAATTCGAAACGTTGCAAAAGGTACGCAAAAACTGTGTAAGATACGCAACCGTGAAACAAGAAATACCTTAATAAAAATAACAAAAAACAACAAGAACAACAAGAACAACAACTGCTGCAACTTAAAAGCTAAATGTCATTTTAGTCACATTAATCAGTTGTGAAGTTTGGGTTTCTGTTTATGACTTGACAAGGCAATGAAGCCTTCAATTACATCGAAAATAATTTATATCTCCTAGATACTCCTATATATAGTATATATATTCAATTATAATTCTTATTTTAAGACGCTTCTCATTTAAAAGTTCAGCCATTCTGAAGAGATGATAAGGGAATCGATTCCAATCAAAAGCATTGCCCAAATCGATGCTGCGCAGCTTGCTTACCTCTACCAAAGCACCTGTTAGGTTCAGTGTGAATCTTTTTATATTTAGCAGATATCAACCTCAACTTTTTTCGGATCAGAAATTTATGCCTCAATTAAGGACTCTTGCTGTGCGAGAGCAAACCCTCAAGCAAAACGCCAACTGACTGGAGTGATGCGAACTTTAAAGCGCTTTAAGTTGCATGTCATGGCTCGGCTGTGTGTGCCAAGCTGCACTCAGTCAGCGAAATTTACTGACAACTCTAAAAAACAAAAAACAACAAATACGACAAGCAATCTTTGATTTATATTTAAGCATTTGTAAGCGATTTTCTTGTTATTTGTATTCCTTTATTTTTATTTTTATTTTTATTCTCTTGTCTTTTTTCGTTCTTTTCTTTTCGTTTTGTTTTTTATTGGTTTAAGTTGCATGTTATCCGCTTAAAATTTTATTGAACTCTCTTCGTCGTGCAACAAAGCGAACACAGGAGACGAATTTTATGTTTTCGTGTGCATTTTACGGTCTGTCATATCGGTTGACGGTAACGATTGATGGGGGGGGGAGGTTGGCCGGGTGACGTCGTGTTGGCGTTGTGTGCGGAAGCGCCTTTGTTCAATCAACAAAATGCAAAATTCCAATTTGGATTTAATTCTTTTCCGATTGCACTCAGCGTTGATGTAGTAGATACTAAGCAAAAATTATTTCTACCATAAAATCGGGTTGTAAAAGGTTAGTCAACTTTGTTGGTCCATAAAAATAAAATGCAATTACTTTGTTTGCACGAAAATTGCAAAGTAACATTAGGAGCAGCTCAAGAATTCCGTTCGATGAAGTTTGTAGGAATTTTTCAAAAAGCAATAAATTCAAGTTGTAAAATTTACAATGACAGAGGTAACAAGTTGTTGTTTATTTTCAATTCTCAAATGTTAACAACATTTGGAAAACATTGACAAATAAATACATTTATTATTGACCAGTTCGAAAATTTTATGTTTTGTTTAATCTGCTAACTAAGGTTTTAAGGTCTCTTAAACGATTTGCAGTCTTTTGTTTATCAGTGTCTAAATATGTACGATTTAATTAAAATTGGTTTTGCAACGCAGTCAAATGGAATGCATTAAACTTTTAAAATAAATATTTTTGCGGTTGCGACTCAACCGCGTTTTAAATATTTAAATATGCAACATAAAACCAGTAATTATATGCAAAAACAAAACAATTTGCGTAATATTATTAACACCGCACGTCCGCCCATTGCCGCCTTTTCTATTTACGCACACGACACGTTAATTAAAAATTTCCATATATTTATGTTTGCAAAATAAAATCGCCAAGGGGATTCCTTTAAACGCGCGAAAATGCCTCAAAAACCTCGAAACTCTCCGACACTCGAAAAATAACTGTAGCATAGTTTTCGCGTGCCTCGAAAATCTATAAATATTTCAAAACTGACATATTCGCTAAAATTAAAGCAAAATGCAGGCAATACTTTTTAGAAAATGACAAGAGACAGCACTAATTTAATAATTACAATAGGCAACACGACTTAAAACCTCTGACCGAACCGTCAATTTGTTGAATTTCACAAATGTTTTCGAAGTCGAAAAAGTTGCGTTCCCGAAAAGAGGCTCAAAACTTTTCGAAATTTTTCAAAATTCTGGTTTTCGTGTTTAAAGGAATACACTTTTTTAATAAATTCGAAACATTTAATTTATTTTGTTGATTTGAACATTTTTTATATACAAAATGTTGCACTAAGCAGAATTTGAGTTAGTATAGTATAATTTAATATATGTTATTAAGAAATTCACTATTTTGTAACATTAAAATGTCAAGAAAAATTTTGCCTGTACACTGTACAACAAATTTACTTTAAAAAATTCTTTCAGTGTACTTTAAAAATGTATATATAAACAAAACATATTTCTTTTTTTTTTGCGGTGCTTAAACAAAAATTTAATTCATCAATGCCAAACCAAAATTATTTACCAATAATTAATCTTATTTAATCACACACACACATGCACGCACGCAAAAACACACAAATACAAGCGCACACTAAGCCGATGCATACAAAGCCCATTTAAATCCTTTTTTACTTGACATGCAGGCAAAAGCGCAATTTTTTGTTATCAGTTGCGCAGCGTTAAAAAATGATTTATGGTCAAAATCACATCAAACCAAACCGAAGCGAACCGAAACGAACCGAAACCGAGCGAACTTTTGAAACTTAAAATTAAATAACATTCTGCCCAGTCGCTGCCGCCCTACTGCCGCGCCCCTTTTAGATTATTTTAAAAATATAAAAGCTGAGCTCTTCTTTTGCTGACGCCTGCACAAAATCGTGTATGAAGCTGCAACAACGATTTATACTTCTTTCGCAGCTATCTACAAGATACACTGACACAAATTGCAGTTTTGCATGCGACATCCAAACGAGAAGATTCTCCGCCGGCAGCGGCAGCAGCAGATAGTTTCGTAGATATTTAGATACTTTACGTTGTTCTTGTTAGTTGCTGTTGCTGCTTATCGCTGCTGCATGTTTGAGTGAGCGCGCACGTAAGTGAGCAAGTGTTGCTAGCACATACATACATACATACATACATACATACATACATACATACATACATACATACATACATACATACATACATACATACATACATACATACATACATACATACATACATACATACATACATACATAGGTGTGCATGTGTGGAAGTCTACCTTGGCACTTTAAGTCAATATTTTTATATTTTGAAAAGTGTATATCCAAAGAAATTGGCCTTTAGTTCCTTTTTGCAAGTTAAAAGTTTTGCAAATTTATGTAAGTTAACTACATTTGTGTGTATGTATGTGTGTGTGTGTTTACTTTTATTGGCTTTGAAATCTTGGAAATTGCATTTGTATAACAAAAAGAACGCTCAGAAAGAAAATGGTCCTTTAAGCAAATATTAAAAACAAACAGAAATAAGTTAGCTATAGTAAAGAAGATAGCAACATAGAAGAGTTTTTGTTTATCGGTAAATTGTTGATTGACTAAATTCTTAAAAATATATTTTACATACAAGTTAACAAAGTCTGCTGATGGCCACATTAAGTGGCGTCGGAACGGTGAATAAAAGGGACTCAGTCCTCCTTCTTCTTTTGCCTCCAGATACATATGAACGGGACCCCGCATTAACTATTGAATCTTAATTAGCAAAACAAAAATTTAAATTGCTGCATTTAGTACATTTTAACATACGCAATTTTTTAAAGTGTGCCCAATACACAAAACTAATTTTGCTCACTAAAAATGGTCGCAACAAATTTAAAGGTAATCCACTTGTGGCCTTGTATAAAAAGGTTTTAAGTGAAACCAATTTCCAAACTATATTTAAATTTCGTGATAACCGCTTATAACTGTTTTTATAGACTAGTTCCAATGCAAACAAATTCTTTCAGTCGTTGTGTTGGCAAGGTGATTCCCCAGAATTAAGCCAACATCTGTTTCCTACGAACAGGGACAATATATCGTCAAATAATCAAATTAATCAAATATTAAAACAGTTGCTGTCGCTTTTCGAAAGAAATTCGACAGTAATTTTCCTATTGAAAATATTATTATTTGATATACATACATATTACCAATTTTTTTTAAATATATTTATTAAACTTTTTTTCTGCTCCAGACCATATATACCGCAAAAGCAAACTCAGCTATAAAGTTTTAATTGCAACCACAACCGATGGCAAAAATGTTTCCAACTTTTATTTTCCTTTATGCTTTTGGTTCTTTCCTGTCATATGAAATTTTCACCTGGCTTGAAATGAAAAGATCGTACAGTGGGCGTTAGTTCACTGTACAACGTCCTCCAAGACGCACATAGTCCGCCTTGCCATTAAATGTTGCAATTAAAATAAACTCGGAAAGTTTGTTTTTGCAGTTAAAATAAATGATTTTGAACCTAACAAATTTATTTATACATATGTATGTAATTATGCTCAGACAAATTTGAGAAATACAAATTTAAAAATTTTAAGATTTTTTTGCATATGTAAAATTTTATTTTTCAAATTCAGAGCTTTCACTTGTAACTGAATTTCCATGGAACCACAAGAAATTTCGCAATATATGTTCTTTTTCGGTAACTTTTTCTTCTTCTTCTTCTTATAAATGTTGGCCTAAATCCAATAGATTACAGCAACACATATGAAAGAGAAAAAATACCAAGGATAGTTAAAAAATACCACAGACAAAACAAAAACAAAAAAATTTCTCAGCCAAAGAAAAATTCAAAAGAAGAAATCAACAACAAATAAATAAAAAGCTCAATCAACTGCAAAATTGGATGGAAAAAAGAACATTGCGTATGTGCAATGCCTCTGGATGCTCACATATTTGCTTGTGTGCGTGTGTGTGTGTAATGCAAATGTAATCAAGCGCCGTCAATGCTGCAAGCAATTTTTCAGAAGTGAGTTAGCACAGAGCTAAAAGTACCTAAACGAAAAATTCGAGAAAAAAAATTGAACATACTCGTATAAATATAAATATAAATAATTTTTCGCAAATAATTTGCTGTCATACACAAATAATCCAGTAAATGTTTTTTAACGACCTTTCTATTGCAAGAAGTTACTGCACCTCTGTCAGGGATTGCTTTCAGCGTATGGAAATTTATTTCAATTTTGTCAATTTCCACAAAAGTCCATTTACAAGTTGTTTCAGGGAAGCGCTTTTTATTTGCATCCTATCATAGGAAATATAATTTAAAGCAAATAACTAGAATAGGGTTGCCTACTGTTTCAATTAAAATAATTCTTTCACTGCTAATTTGAAATTTCCAGTTACTACTGGGTGCAAGAAATCAGTTAAAGCAAATTTCGAATTCATGCAATCACAAATAACGACTAACGATTCGTATACAAATGCATACATGTGTATATTGTATATGTATGTGTGTATAACTTTATTTGTACTTCTGTTCAATAGCCAAAAACTTGAACTTTTTTTCATCATATCCACAAAAGATTTTTTTTATATTGTAAAAAGCAAAGTTTGCTATTTTGACATTTCAATGTGAAAATCTCATTTCGAACATATTCAAATTGAAAAGTTGGGAAAGTTTTTGGGCATATTCCCGTGGCCAATGTACATAACTGGACAAATAATAAATAGGAACCACTTTTTTTTGGCATATATTGGCTGTCATATTTAAACCTCAATTGACGACAAAACTTCTTTTGGCGGTTACTTTGAACTGAAGCAAAGTATTGCATTTTCCTATTTGTGTTTGCAAATCCTTACATCCTTAAATTGTGGTAATTAAAGCACCACAAGAAAGCTCATTGTCACATTGTGTTTTATTTAAATGTTAGTATGATATTATGGATTATCAATTTAATATTAGAATTTACATTAAGATATGTTGCTATAGAAAAAATTACTGTAATATGACACTAACTAAAAAACTTTACTGCGTTTTAAGCTTTAAAGCTTTTAAGCTTTCTTTTTAAGTGTATCTCAAAAATACCAAAGCACATTTGTTCACTGGAAATTTAAATTTTTCACAGGAAGTTTGAGGAAAAGTTTTTTTGCGGCATTTTCAAAAAGGTTTCCAGTGAAACCATTCACCAAACCTCATTTACAAATGTTGATGATAGCTTTTAACTGGTTAGCTAGTTTAGTCCTAACACAGACGCTATTTTTAGTTGTTGAGTTGGGAAAGTAATTTCACAGAATTAAGCCAATATTTGCAAAAAAAATGCACAATTCATTGTCAAATATATTCAAATATTTACACACATGCTCTGTACAAAAAAAAAGAAACATTTCCATTCATATTTGGTATTATGAATTTTATGATTATGTATACAAAAACAAAAGTCCAGCATTCAATCGGCTTTTTCAGCTGTTCTAGAAGTGGAGCGTGTGATATAAACAAAGCTGACTCTGACGTCATATTGACGGCATTTGCACACGATTTCCTTGTTGATTCATTTGAGTCACATTTAGCACAAATTTCGAACACACAAAATGACGAATTTAAAATCTATGATGAAATAGTCGAATTTTATAACTGACTACAAATAATGACAGTGGTAGTGATAGTTCAAAATCGTTCACTGACATTTAAATGTCATCATAAATCGTTAAATATATAAGAAATTAATGTAAGCAATGAAGAAAGTTTGCTTTAAACTTGTGTTTAAATATTTGTAAATAAAAACTAGTGAGAAGCTTAAATACCCTACGCTATTTTAGAGACACAAAAGAATTTGCTCCTTGTAAGATAAATTTGAAACATGTCTCTATCACAAGAGGGCGTTGTTCTTATTCGATCGCGATATATTTTATTGTAATAACTATCACGTCCAATTGTGGACGTTACACATCGAAAATCATTTTGATATGCCCATCAGTATGTGCTTGCGTATGTTATAATAAAGAAAATAAATTTGTATTAATACGATTGCACGATTTTCATCGCTTCATGTGATTCAATACTACTTCGAGTACTTGAACGCAATTAGAACATATAAAAAGACAGACAAGACATCAAAATAAACGTACTCATATTTGCTACTATTGTATTTGTGTATCCGTTGGTTACCATATAGTATACATATATGTACTTACACACCCTGAAAAAAACACTTCATATTAAAACTATCCACCTTAAATCAAATTAAAACTTTTATGAAAGTCTAAGTAAAGTTTAACATTTTTATATTATAACAACTACGAGAAATGTTATTTCAAATATGCGCCCATGCTGAATCTATTTTAAAATTAAGCCAACTTATTTTAAAGTTGTTTCGAGCTTATTTCAAAAATGAATAATTTAATATTTAAATAAAAACCGATTTGTTTTAAAACGTTTCAACCTTAATTCAAAATTTCATAGTTAATATAAATATTTATTCCAACCTAAAATTTAAGTTGAATTAGTGGATTTAAAATTGTTTAAACTATAACTAGGATAGTTTAACATTGAAGCAATCTTAAATCAATGTTTGACCACTTTGATTAAAAAGTTAAATTATTTACTTCAAAGTTGTTTATTTAATTTAATGTGTTCTGATTTAGTATCAAAGTGTTTCAGTTTTAATAAGTCCGATCGCATTTGTTTATAACTGCGTTTTTTCTCTCAGTGTAGACGTCAGATATTTTTCTTTAAGTACATCAAACAAAATCAACGCATTTCTAAAGTCCTTCACATTCGAATAATCCCAAATGAAATTTTAATAATAATCTTTAATTACCGCTGAATAGGTAATGCTAACAGCGGGATTTCAGTGAAATCATTTTTCATTATTTATTACGTCACCAATACATAAACATATCGACATTTTAAATTTAAGTTGACTTGTTAAAGCAACGAAATTAATTGCAAGCGCAGCAAACTTCATTTTCAACAATTAATTTAATTTTTTTAATTTTTGTTTAATGAATTTAACAGTTTATTAACTGTAGACAGAGAAACATGAAAAGGGCGTGTTTTATATTATAGACAAATTGTACAACTTTTAGTAACAATATCAAGAATCAACAAAACATCGTAAGAGCTTAATTTTTCACATTGTTTAATGTTTCAATTAACAGGAATTAATGTCAGTTTCATATTGGAAGAAATCATTATTTTATCGAAAGATTTTGAAAATTATATCTTCAATTGATTTTTGTTTGTTTTAAGTGCAGCATCATTAAGAACAAGTGCTTTTTGTTGTTGTTGTTGCAGTTTTTTGTCATTGTTGTTTGCTGTTGCCAACGATGAGTGGCGTTTAAAAGTATGTATGTATGTGGGTATGTGCGAGTGTATGTATGTATGTATGTATGTATGTATGTATGTATGTATGTATGTATGTATGTATGTATGTATGTATGTATGTATGTATGTATGTACGAGTATGTATCTCGCTACATTCGCCATTAACAATAATTAATAACGAGCGTAATTCGTACAGCTTCTCGCATCTCTCGCACCGTCGCTTCATTTCGTTTCATTGCATTGCGAAAACTGCGCGAATTTAATTGAAAAACGCTGTTGCGGAAAGCAAAGCGCGTGCGTCGCTGCTGCTGCCGCTGCCGCTGCTCATGTCGCAGATGCGCGTTGTTGTGCTCTTGGCAATTTCTTTGCATCAGTTTTTCATTTCATTTTGTTTCGTTTCCTTTCGTTTCTTTTGTATTTTTCTGTTTTTCTGTTTAATAAGTTTTTAATTTGTTGTGCAACATGCGCGCTTTTTCGCAAATTGTTCAGTTTGCTTCTTCTTCTTCTTCTCTACTCTTCGTCTTCGTCTTCTTCTTCGTTTTTGGTGTTGCTGGTGCTCGCATTTGTTGTAATTGCATGTCGCTGTTTTAATGTTGCTGTTGCTACTTTTGTGACAACAATGCAATCAAATTGTATGCTGTTTCATTGCTTTCGTTGTTTTTGTTGGCGTTATTTGCTCAGCATGGCACACCGTTTAACTGGCAGCAAAGCATCTACAACAGCAACTTTCACATGACAGCAACAGCAGCAGCAGTATTTATATTGCTGCAGTTTTTCAGCACCCCCAACTACTTGTTTTGCTTTGTTCGCCGCCGGTCGATCAACTGTACTGACTGACAGTTGTGCTGCTGAAATTTGGAAATTTTGTCACCAACAAGCGTATATGCCAACAGCAAAATCAGCAGCAACAGAGCCAACAGCGGCAATTGCTATACATCACATTTGGCTCGAAAGTAAACAGCGGGTTCAAGTGCAAACAACAGTTCCCGCTTAAGCAAATAGCATTTAGCTTAGTCTGTCTATCTGTCTGTCTGTCTGTTTGTCTGTCTTGTATCTGTCTGATATCTGTCGGTAAGGTGTTTTTGTTAATATTTTTTATTTAAATATGAATTGACATCGCGTTTAGCGCTCAGTTCCAAAGCTGCAATGAAGTACAAAGAAGTTGTTAACAAATTTTAAACATTTGTATTCTTAAAATTTATTTAGTTTTAAATACAATTTAAAATAAAATTAAAACTAAAGTGAAATTGATTTGCTATAAACTGTTTAATGCTTCAAAGCTATAAAAAGTATTTCATAGTGCGTGCCAGCAAACAATTTTTGCTTTGGAATAAACTTAAGGCGAACTTACACACGTAAGTTTAATGCTTAAAATAAGTTTGATAAATGTTTGAAAATTCGTTACAAACAATTGCTACTATACATAAACGAAACGGTTCTTTTACATTGAGTTTCTGCTGTATACATAATACAAACATTTAAGCAAACATGATCCAAACAGAATGCAAACATTTATAATAAGCTTATAACAATCGTATTAAACGAGAGAAAAAGTATCACAACGACATTTGGAATAATTTTGCGTTTGTAAGTTTGGAAAAAGCTTGTTAAAATGTTTACTTGCAAATGCATTTACAACATGTTTTCACAATTGTTCGCTGGTGTAGCTTAAATGCATCACAAATGCATTGTAGATAAAAGATTTATTTGTAGTTTATTTGTACATTTTTATTTATGGATTTACTTTTTCATATTTTTGTGTTAAATTGAATAATTTACATCACAAGATCAGCAAATAATAAATCTAAAAATCGGAATTTTCATAGGTTAACCCATCATCATTATAATTTCATCAAAGCTGGGCTTGAACTACTTTACTAGTTAAAAGTTAATTAACGAAGTTAAATTGCTATGGATTAACGCGCGTTAACATTCTTAAATTAATTCTAGTTAATTATTAGTTATATAATTTAAGTTAAAACAACAACAAAAAAGAAGAAGATTAACGAAATTAACTTAACGAAATTAAGATTTTGGTTAACTTTTCCCGGATTAACGAAGGTACATTCTAGATTAGCGATGCCCACCTCAGGAGCGACATGCTGAAACAACAATTGCTACGATACGAACTAAATTCTATGAATATTTTAGAACAAAGTCTTAAATCCATTTTATGGTCATGCGGAAAAATTGTGTTAACATTTTTTTTTAGCACTCACATTTATTTAAAAAAAAAGCGTGTAAACACAAAACAATTGCAATTGCGGGCAACGGACATCATTAAACGGCAGCAGCAACAACATACATTTGCGAGTATGTGAGTATTCAGCAGCAAAATGACTGTGTCAGCAATTAGTCGAAGTCAGCGCCATGTGTGCCATCAAAAAACTACAACAACGACAACAATGCAACAATATAAAGTGTCATTTCGATTGTTTCGCATTGTTGTGATTTTAATGTATCAGTTGGTAGACACTTGTATATGCATACATATATACATACATACATTTTACATACATATACTTGTACATATAAAAAGAATCTCGCATCTGTCAGTTGCCGCTTTGTTTTGTGCGAAATTGGGTTTAAGTTTTTTTTTTAATTTTGATGTAAGCATGATTAAATTTTTATTTAAAACACACACACACACATATGAGGAAAATAAGCAAATTACAAAAATGAATACAGTTTTGTCTTTTTTGTTGTTGTTGTTTATTTTTTGTAATAATTTTTGATTGAAAGCTGCTCAAATATCAACTCACACAAAATGAGTTATGACAAATTATTATTATTGTTGTTGTTGTAATTGCGATTGTTGTCAACATTTGTAGGTGTGTGTGTGCGTATGTAAATGCTGATATTGTTGTTGTTTAATTGTTGTTGTAATGCAATATGTATTGTTGTCGCTGTAATTGCAATTAGTTGCGCAAATAATGAAAAGTGGTTGTTTAAATAATTTATTCCATTAATTTTGATGGCGGGGAATGCTTTTAATTTTTGTTGTTGTTGTTGTCTCTCAGTTTACAAAAAAATTAAAAACCGCGAATTTTTTGCTTAAATTTTCGACATGTGATTTCGAATCAGGTGACATTCACAAAAGCATTAAACAATTTGTCTACTGTTTTTTAACTTATTTTACTTTTTATATTTAATTCATTTTTATACACGCTAAGCAATTTGTCAGCAACATTATAACGGTAGTATTTGTTGTTGTACTGGTTTGATAATAAAATATTGTTTTTATTACTTGTAATTACTATTAAAGTAAAACAAAAATATTCTTAAAAAAAGTTTGATCTATTTACATAGTTGTAGCGGATTGTTTGAACACGGCCACGCCTTTTCTATCTCTCACATATCTCCGAATTCAGTTGATACGAGCATTCTGCACTTGTCAATAAGTCTATAAACAATTTTGTCATACTATTTCACCAAAATCCCTCCAGTGGTTTTAGGAGAAATTCAGTCAAATGTCGGGCAAACCTTTAAATGGCCATAACTTCATCAGGAGCGTCGTAGAGCAAGACAAGCAATTGTGACGATATTAAATTAATTTTAATACCTTCCAGCAATTGCAATAATATTGAAAGCTTTCATTAATCCAAACTCTAATAAAATTTAAATTTTTTCCCATTTACAGATTCTTTCCTACTTAGTTCAATTGAAACGTGTTCCGAGACAAGTTAATTACTGAACTAGACACAAAAGCGAAAGTAGCTGAAGACACTACAACGTTTCCAAGAAATTAATGCGCGCATAATTGTTAAAAAAATAACAATTACGACGACAACAACAACAATATAAGTGCGGATCTACAACTGAGCGAAGAAGAAGAAGAAGAAGCTCGCTCCTCATAAAATTAACATAAATCGTTTAATTACAAATAATATTATCACTAAAGGTAAGTAGATAAGCAGATACCGTAAACACGCAAGCAACACACACAGATTATAACACACGCATACATTCATACATACATGAATGAACATACATAAATGCGCGTGCTTGCGTGCGTTAGTGTGAGTATGATGTGCGTGTGTTTGTTTGTTTACACACAAGTGACACATAAAACGTTTAAGAAGCTGCTACTAGATGAGGCTTAGCAACAAAATTAAATAACAAAAACAAAAACAAAACAAGAGAAGAGAAACGACAACAACCACTACAAAAGCAACAACAAAAACCAGTGTCTGTTAATTTTTTAATGACACTTAATAAATCTTTTAACTCGAGTGCAAGCGCAGAGTACTCTTGTCTGTCCGTCTGTCTGTGACATACAACCACAAAGACACACATACAGACACTATTGTCAAGTGGCTGGCATTGTTTTTGCTGTTGTTGTTTTTTTTTTTTTTGTTTACTGCGGTTAACTGGTGTTGATGTTTTTAGCCGCATTTTGCATAAATTCTTAATTGAATTGTAAATTGCTGCGGAACGCCAGCTTTTTTGTTGTTTCTGCTTCTGTTGTTGTTGTTTCTGCTTCTGTTGTTGTAAATATTAATTTTTCTGTTGTTGGTTACTGCCGCTACTGTCGCTTTAATTGTTGCCGCAAATTTTGTTAATAATGGTCGCGTGCTTCCGTTTTGGCTGCTGCTTGTATGTGTTTAAATACAAATGTGTGTGTGTGTTTCAAATCTGTGATCGTTATAAGCTTATTTTACTATATATTATATTTTATATATTTATTAGATTTAGCAGTTTTGTTTTTCGGCAGAAATGTGACAAAGTGCAAATCACTTTAGTTCAATTTAATCCCACTTATCACGAATCTTTAATACAAACATAACAAATAGACACGAAAGTCTAGAAAATGTTCTGGGAAAAGCGTTTCTAATCTAATTTTATCAGTGTAAAGCAGAAACCTTTTCTCAACAATGACCAAACTACTTTTAGTAAAATTATCAAGTCATGCCAATTTTCTTCATCGGTTTATGTCCGAGGTTAGGTTAGTTTAGGTTATGTAGACTGCAAGTATCCTGTCATTGTGTATCCGAATACTAAACATTTTATTCAACTTATTTAAAATATTTTGATTTCTTGATTAATTCCAAATTGGATTTTAGACTCCTGGATCCAATGTCATCAAACATGTTTTAACTAAAGCCGATAGACATTTGCTTCCGCAGCTAATTCACTGCATCCTCTGGATTTCAGTATGACCGTGCTTTGTGTCTCGTTATGTCCAGAACCTTTTGTCATATTTCATATATTGTATTTAACATGCAATTCATGCATATCGCGAGAAACAAAAATAAAAAAAAACACACACACACACACGTACTTTCTTTTTATGAGTTGTGCAGTTCATTAGGAGCCACTTTCGCAGGCGAATTATATTTAGAGCGCTATTATTTCTTACCTGCTTTTTAAGCAGTTCTGCTGCCATATTTACTTATGCTGGCTGGCACTTTTAAATAATGTGAAAATTTGCGAGCTTAAAACTTGGCTAAAAAGTGAATTATCGTAAATTGTGCTCGTGTACGGCAAGCTTAAATTGTAGCTGCTGTCGTGGCTGCTTCTGCTTCTGTTGTTGCTGCTTCTGTTGTTGCTGTTGCTGTTGTTTTCCTTTTAATGAAATATGCAGGTGTATCTTCTGCGGGTGCCGCCGCCGCTGCTGCTTTCGTGTTTTTGGCCATAACAGAAATTCTTGTTTTTTGGGCTTGGTTGGCTTCAATTTTATGTATTTTGCATTTTAGCCTAATGAAAATTTATGCCACAACTTCTTTTGATGATGTTCAAACGAAAAAAAAAAAAGTGGCAAGCGCGAAGGCTTAAGTTAAACGATGCGCGGCTATTAAATCGACGGTATGCGAAAAGGAAGGAAAGAGAGAGTTTGGTATGCAGGAACAAAATGTATAAAGGTACAATTTTAAATTGCTGTGGAAAATGGAATGTAAGACAAAAATTTAAATTTTCGTGTTGTTGATCGCGGTATAAATTTTAATAATAAAATAACTTTTAAATTTAATTTTGTTTACTTTTTCGAAATTCTATTAAAATATAATTGATCTCTTGAAAATGTATTTTGGTGATTAGGCTTTCAGCTAGGTAAATCCAGCTTTAAATGAATTCTATTTGGGTTATTAAAAAATCAAAATGGAAAGCTATCATTAAATAAATAAATTATTGTTAAGAATATAATTTCAAGTATATTTCAAATACTTAATGCGACTTTCACAAACTACCACAAATACTTTGAATAATCGATGGAGTTTATAAACTTTCCGCCTAATGTATCCAACCCAACTCAAATCGTTGCCGCTATCTAACCTCATCGAATAATGACAAATGTACGCGCAGAAACCTAAAAAACGAATTAATCATTTCAAGTGAAAAAATACAAATTCTAAAAAAAATTTGCGAATTCGTAAGGCTGCCGGAAGACAACGAAGAAAACTCACCCTGCACCTAAAAGTAACAAACATCAACAGCAAAAACGCAAAACAACATCACGAAATGATAATGTAAAATTAATTCAATGTAAAGTCTCAATTAGCCTAAACACAATGTCACACAGACCTAAACTACATTTTTCAAATATGATTAATGAACCTAGATAAACGTATCTGTGCGCTGCCAGTCGTCCGTCAATCTGTCCGTCCGTCCGTCGGTCGGTCGGTCTATGCGCTTTTTGAAACTTGAATAACTAAGTTCAGTAGATTGCAAATTGCTAGGAAAATGTTAAGTGCTCGACTGTCTCGAAGCGAGCAGCACCAGCTGCTCCAACTGCTTCCGAAGTTGAGTTGATATCGCGCCACATACAGTCGCAGCGTGTATCTTGTATCTTGTACTTCTAGATTAAACTGAGTCTCTTGAATTTAACAGCAATTTACGGTTATATTTTCGCTGGTGTTTCTGTTTGAACGGCGCGTTTGCTAATTTGCGTGGTGTGAGGTGAGGTGTGAGATATTTTGATGAATCCGCGCGCGTTATTTTCTTTAGCTTTAGAAATATAATTACGCTCGTATTTGTTGTGCAAATAATTGTCATCGTCGTCATTTGTTTATTTTAATTATCGGTTGCTGCACTTAGGGCGCGGAAATTCCTATCGGTTATGTGTGCAAACAGCGCGGATTTTCACTTCGCCGACTTTTGTGTATTTTTACTTAATTGATTCGTGCAGCGCGAAATTTGAATTTGTTTTTCACTTTATTTTTAGATGATTCAAATGATTGTCTTGTGTAATGTATTGTAGTTCCTCTTCTTAATGAATACTCTCTTATTATTTTGATTTATTTAAAACTTAAAATACATTGATTGAACATCAATTAGTAATATTGCTCTTATTTGCTTCATGGCGTATGAGTAACTTTAATTCGTCTGACTCATATGAATTTCACTGTAACTTGATTATGCACTTACTGATTCGAATGAATGAAAATAATACAAAATACCATTTAATACTTAAATACGCAGCTTTAAACATTGTGTTATAACATATTTAGAAAATTTTAAATGTTATTAATGAATCGATTAATTTATAACATGCTTTCAAAATTGGTCAATTTAAAATTTCTAACACTGATATTTTATATTCATTATACATACGTGGGTAGTCCATAAGTACATAGCCTACAAAATCAAAATGAAAATTTTGGAAAAGTGGTTATTAATTTCTCAATATAGTCTCCTTTTAGCACGATTCACTATTCACTTGACCCAGCGATGCTCCAATTTCTTTAACCCGTCTGAAAAATACGGTCTGCAAAGTTGGCCACCATCGGGCTAAAGGCTAATTACTTATCGGACCACCCTCGTATAGTACAGTGGACTTTTATTTTGAAGCCGGTAAAACGCTTGTTATACAACAACTCACAGTAGGCGTATAAGTAATATTAATTATAGACTTTTCCTTATAACTGCTTTTACACCCACTCGATTGAATTGATTTGAACGGCATATTAAAACCAGACACGAAAACACTTTCTGTAAGTTTCAAAAAAAAACTTACTTACACACAATTTCAATAATGAGAAAATCGTGTTAAATAAATAATTTCATTCAAATTTTACAAAAGCCAGTTAAGCCAATTCAAATAAATCGTGTATGTGTGTGCGTGTATGTGCGCGTTATTTATCGTAAATGTATTTTTAAATACATCAATGGCAATTTACCGAAACACAAACACTAATGCAACACACAATGCAATGAAATAATTACGAACAGAAGTATGTGTGTGTATGTGTGAATTAATGCTTTGATGTGTGTCGGAATTGGAAAACAGTTCCATACACACGCAAATTTACCGACACAGCGGCAACCGCTTAATTAGTTGTTTTTGTTTGGAAATTCTGGATGAAATTATACCTGCACACACACACACGCAAACATATACACATACATGCATGTATGTATACACATAGCAGGAAGCACACATACACTCTCTCATTTGCAGTTTAATGCAATTTCGATCGATTTAAATGTAAAATACCTAATCATGCAGCATTGGCAGCACGTGCGCCGGCAATTAACTCCAACAACAATTGCTGTCGTTACTTATGCGATGCGATGCGAATCCTGCGTAGAGGATTTCACTGCCACACAAACACACATACACATAAGCTAACAAACCCTCAAATAACATTTTCATTAATAATTTTGCAATTTTGACAATGCAGCAGCTGCATTTACAATTTATAATTAAATGCGTTTCGAGTTGGCAACAAATATTTCGGTTGCGTTTGTTACTGTTGTTGTTGTTGTTGCTGTAATTGCCTTTAAAGTCAACTACAACAACAACAACAACAACAACACTTTTGCGGACACTTCCACTAATTAGTGCAGTACTGCGCATTAACTGAAATTTTCCGAACAAAAAGTGTTGATTTGATTTTAGATTTTGAAGTTTTTGGTTTTAGGCTGATTATATCGCTTTGAAAATAGTTGCTGTTGTTATTGCTGTTGTTGTTGTTGACGATTGCAAACAAATGCTTCAAATTGACCAAAAACATTTTCGAGAATTTAATTACACGAAACAAGGATTGTTGATTTCCTCTCAGCGTGGTCGTGGTCGTGCCAACTTGAAGTCGATTCCATTGCTTAATTATTTTATAATTTCAAGCATTCCAAAGTACTTAGCATTCCAATTTAATTCGAATTAAAAGCAATTGTGCAACAAACTCTTTTCCAAACACTTGGAATGTTTTGTTATTTCAACCGAATTTTCAAATAATTCCAAATTATTATTTTGCACGAGGCGTTCTTTTGTGGTTTCGAATAATTTCACTTCGCTTATTGTGTCAAATTGCAAAGTGATTACATATATACAAAATGTTAAAAATTTAAATTGTATTTGCATTCCGAGAAAATCTTTTCTTTTATTATAATTTTAGTTAGAATCACTGTAATTTTTCAAATACGTAAGAATCGGGGGAAAAAATAAAAGGAAATTGCAAATGTTTCGTATGACTTATGCGAGTAGAATACATTTTTATTTTCCTCTTTTCAATATTGCTCTTACCTTAAGGCAACACAGGTTTTTTTTTATACCCCACCGTGGTGTAAGTTGAGTATGGTCATATGTTTTTAACGTAGAGAAATATTCAAGATAGATACAGACATATATATATATATACAATTTTAGTTTAATTTTTTAAAACTTTGTTGCTTGTCAGGAATCAAACCTGAGACTTCTGCGTCGGAGGCGAGCGTCTTAAGACATGCTGACACACTGACGCACAATATCAGTTTGGTACATAAATACAATGTTTTCGCAGCTGAGGACAACTCAGCACACAATTTTGATTAAGTTGAAATTTTATTGATTAATTTATTTATCAATTCAATTAAATTTTTTGTTTAATGTTTATTTTGAATAAAAATGTTCAACTAAAAATTGTATTGTTTTTTCTGTATATTTAAAAACAGAATCGTTTTATAAAAAACCCAATTACCACAACAAATAAACAAACGAGTAAAGTTCCTTGTTTTGTTGTTTTTGTTGTTGGCACACAAACAGACGCTGTTAATTTGGTCAATTCTGCCAACTTGTTGTTAGAGGTCAAATGACTGCACCGCGAATTGCGCTTCATACAAAAGGCAACAACAACAACAACAACGAATACGTGTGCAAAGTTTTTGTTGCAACATTTGTTTCCCCAACGCAGAAACAGAGTTGCCACATTAAAAAAATGTATTTTTTCGAGTGTCTTTCTCGCCTCCAGTTTTTTTTCAACCAATTTAAACGTACGCGAATCGTGTGAAAAACAGAACGCCAAAATGTGGTCATTCCAAGCTGCATCAAAATTGAGTTACATGCGGTTGTTTTTTTCTTTTTGTTTGTGCCGCTTTGATAATGACAGTACACTCACGTTAATAGAAACACTTGCAAATGCAAAACAAAAAATTTTTCGCCACTCATAAATTTTTTTGAAAAGCGTTTTTCAAAATTTCAAAATTCAATTGCTACTTCAGAGTGGGTTCAAAGTGAACGAAGGTAGAAATATGCTTCCAACGAACACACTTGAACTTGCAAACGAGCACTTTTTGCTTTGACCTGCTTCTGGCTACTAACAAAAAAGGACAGCCGCCCACATGTGAATTGGACGGTATAAAAGTCAGTGGATGATATGATGGCAAAGCCACTGAAGTGTAGATTCTCTCGAAAGGCGAATAATTTCTTTCGTCTCGTGTCTCGGTCACATCAATAAACCAAAGATGGTAACATACATCGGTGACTGTGTGATAAAATCACTTTGAACTCAAATCTGAGCATATGTATATAGTATAAGAGTCTTTAACTGTTTGGCTTTTAGTCTAGTCTGCACCGGAAATCGCCTAAAAGAATATTAATATACAAATGTCCAAAATTTACACCATCAAATAAAGAACTCAAGTGGTGCATAAGACAAAATGGCACATTCATCTAAATTGTGATATATTATAAAATTGAAAACTAGTGAATATCTTCTATTATTATACTTAGAAATCTTTTATCGAACTCCCTTTTGGAAAATGTACAAACTACAGCAGTTCAAAGATATATTAAAGAAGTATAATATCGATTATCCAAAGCATGATATATCGATGTTTTTAGTACGATAATTCGATATTTAATTTTTGAATACAATTTTTCTGATTTATGTATCTATAAACTACTTTTTTCAAAAGCATATAGTATTTTCAAATCGATAGTTTTTTGGTCGATAAATCGAACGACCGATATAAATCGAGTTAAATATTATAAATATAAAATTATAAAACAAATGTCATTAAATTAATTTAGGTTCAAATCAAATTATATACCCTCAACATAGCTAGCATTTGCTTGTGCCCCACATGCCCTCAAATGGTTTTACTAACATGTCAGCCTCTCCTTGGCAACACCTTCAATTAAACCCACACTTTCTACGCCAATGCACAATTTGTGACTTTAAGGAAAAAGTATAATAGAAACCTTAGAAAAAATCAGAGTGGAAAAACTAAATTGCTTAGTAACTTTAATACTACCAAGCAGATACCACAAATGGTTTTCTACATAGTAAAAAAAACAACTCCATGGACAAGAACTTTTTTTACATGCCAATAGCGCTCATTTTGTTGTTCACGAGAAAAACTTAAATTACGCCGCAGATAGAAGTATACGGAATACAAGAATGCAACGCTGCTATGCAAGCAACAAACAAAGAAAGAAAAAAAATGATAAACTACAACACAAGCCAAACGGAAAAAACAACTACAAAAACCAAAAAAGAAAAAAGAAAAGAAAAGGAAATTCGTTTAAACCATGCTCAAAGGTGAGTGTTTATGATGTGTGCACAAAATGGAAAGATAGTGGCAAAGAAAAACGTGAACGTTGCAAACGAAGCAGCACACAACGGAGCAACTGCAAAAAACAATTTAAAGGAACAACACTAGGGAACTAGGGATAAGCGCTGAAAAATATGCAACGATAAATAAAGTCACTCCAGAGACTCGCTTCGAAGAGAGTTAATTTCTGTGAAATATATTTCATGTCGAATTGTTTAGCTTAAATTCTACATAAAAAATTTTATATAAAGAAGAATATATTTATAAAAGAATATACAAATACTAACAAAACCATTTTATATTGTTGAGTAGCTGCCAAGCATAAATTGTTGACATTGTAACTTTTTGCGTTCAATTCAAACATTTTCTTTTATTGTATTATATTTGTACTTGTATATACCATGTGAAATTATTGCAGAGTTTAAAACTTACACTAATACCAAGCGAGCGTTTTGTGCTGAGTGTATAAATTCGAATAAGTTTTTATTTTTTGCTTGGCATGTACATAGCAGGAAGGTTTTTTACGCTGTTGAAACAATTAGTCCTCGTGATGCCTCGAGGCGGCCTTTGCGAAACATCTTTCTAATGAGCTGTTTCTGTTGTTGTTGTTGCTGCTGCTGCTGCTGTTGCTGTTGCTGCTTCTGTGATGACATCAAAAGTGGCACTTGTTCATGTTACAACAAAAGCAAAAACAACAAGAACAACAATAACAACATCTGCTGCTACTGCTGCTTAAGCAACTTGGCGAGCATAATTTCCATTTTACAACAATAAGTTGTCATAATCATCAGATTATGTTTGAAAGTAACAAAAACAACAACAGCAGCAAGAGCAGCCGCAACAGCGACAGCAACATTGTGACAACTTTATTTGAAGTGACAGCAATAAGCAACAAGGCGGCTCGCACGCTACAACATCAGTCGAGCAACATTCATTAATGAGATTCGTCGAATTCGGATTCACATTCACATTCAGATTGAGATACGAATTCATTCGCTACTTGATTGACACAACTGTTTGTTGTTGTTTGTGTTGTTGTTTTTGTTGCTGCCACTGTTGTCCTTCACGCTTTTGCGTCTTCATTCATTTATGCTGATTGCGTTGAATTGTTGGCACTGTGAATGTTTGTCTCTTCTATATGCTTAAATTTTGGCATGTTGGAAACTCTCGAGTTTTGCATCCTGTGGTTCCTAACACATTCCAAATTTCGAAAGTGTCTGTGTTTGTTGGGTATCTGCAACATCTTGTCTATTGCAAATGAGTTAAGATTTTCTTGGCTTGTTTGTTTCTTTTTTTGTTGTTCTTCTCTTTTATCAACAACAAAGAACATTGACAACATTAACAACCATAACGAACCAAAGTTGTTCGGCACAACATCTGAGCATATTAATTTCTGTTGAATTAATCTTGTAACTTTATAAGGATCTCAATTTAAACGATGGAATAGTTAATTCTCGGAATTTGCATCGCATTAGAAATGTAAATCGGTTTATTTTGTATTCAAATTTGTATGTCAAAATACAGAAACAAAAATATGTTTCCAACTAAATTGATTTGTATTAAGTTACAGTTTATTGATTTAACAAAGCTTTTAGTTGTATTAAACAAATGTTTAACTAAAAAACTTTGTGTTCCAAACAAAACTGTTAATAGATACAATTATAAGTTACAATAAATAGTTAAAATAACATAAAAACAGAATAATTTATCTAACCATTTAAAAATTATATTCAGCTTTACTCCAGAAATTGTGCAAGACTCTCTTCACTTCTCACAACAAAACTGAGCTTTCTTTTTCATACTAAAAAAGGTAATTTTTAAGGTCCATATAAAATCCATAAATTTACATACATAAGTGTATTCAAATTCTTAATGTATATAGTTTATACCTAGAATAACTACTTGTGCAAAATTGCCACTCTGCTCGTTGACATAGCAACTTTTACTTTTGTCCTAACGCCTAACGAATTCATTTCAAATCGTTAGACCAACTGCGAAAAGAGGTTTTTAATTTAGACATAATGAAAAATGTCCATTCCTTTCTTGTTTTTTTTTTTTTTTTTGTTTTGTGTTTTTGTTTTGGAAGCACGGAAATTCATTAATCCAATTAGGCGCAACACACTTCCGCAGCCATTGCCATGGACAATGCGCAACGAGGATGGGCTGCGCTGCGCTGCGCTGTACTATGCTAAGCTATGCTATGCTGGAGGCAGAACGGCGGCCAAACAAAACACACACATACACACAAAAATATATATGTAAAAAGAAGATAGCACAATATTTTGTTATTGTGCCTGGCTATAAAAACAAATTCAACGAAAGGACGACATCAGGTGACTTTTAGTTTTGTACAAGCTGTGAAAATTCAATACAATTTTAAACACGTTTTCGGTCCAACAAAAACAAAGTGGTGAAAAAGAAAAACCACGCCATGTTGATTTCTATAGGTACCGGGTCAAGGCTCAGGTGTGCTGAGTGTTCAACACTCTTTTCTCGTTTGAGAAAAGGTGAAATACGCCTGAGGTTAGCGCAAAAGTGTTTTCAAATATGTACATTTAAATTAAATAAATAAGTTTTGTGTTGTTACGTTGCGAATTTTTATGAGCTTAAAAAGAACATTAAAGACTTACACATCGAATGAACAATATATTTACCAAGTAATTGTAAATGTCCTGAAGCGGTGATTATCAACCATTTTTTATGTTTGGACGTTACTCGTACATAGAGACAAAATTAGATTTTTATTAAACAAAGTTACAATAAAAAATATCATGATAAATCCTCCGCTTCGAAAGTGATATCGTAAGCAAATCGCATTTTATTCGATAACGATACTAGCCTCTAAATCACTAAAGATATCAGGAATATGAGAAAATTCACGCTTGTGAACGAATCATTGTCTAAGAATCTCATAAAAAAGCTTATGGCTTTTACGATTTCTGAGTACATTTTTACTTACGATATAATTTGCGAATTCATTTTCGAATCGCATCGACAAATTTAACACTTTTTTGATATGTAAATTGTTTGTGAATTCGTTTTAAAACGAATCGCTTTTATCTGCCGATATGGTTTTTCGGAATAGTAAAGCACTTCTTTTTCACAATTAATTTGAACATGGCTCACTCGCCTCAATCAAATTCTTCTCGCTCTCACACACCTTCAAATTTTCATGATAACACAAAGTTCTGACATTTTTGAAATTATTTCATGTATAAATAATATAATACATTGCCCAACTAAAATTTTAATTAAAAATTTCGATATGCAAAATTGTTAAACAAAATACAAAAATAAATAATTTTAAAATTGCCACGAGCATGAACAGAGCCAAACAGCGTGACTGATCCTAAACAAATACCTGACACCTAATGGCATTTTAATAATTCCAAAAAGGCAGCCGCCGCCAACGCCAGCTCCACTGCCGCTGCTTCGTTGTGATACTCAGTTAACTCATTTGCATTTAACCTGACCATTCGCGGCGTTGCTGCTGCTGTTGCTGCTACTGTTGTTGTTAAACGTGTCCATGACCATTGAGAGTGCCTAGCGCCGCTGTGCACCTGATCAAATCAAACTGACTGGCTGGCTGGTTGGCTGTCCTCCACGCAGCAACGTTTCGGTGCGTGAGGCAATTTTATGTGCAAATAGACACAAAACTAAAATCAACAATTCAAATCGCATAAATTCGCCAGATAAATATCTATCCTACCCATTCTAAAAACGACCCAAATAGAGAGCTGAGTCTAGACATTAGAATGCCGCTGAATACGATTGTTTTTCGGGGGAGTCTTATACAAATTTATTTAAAAAATTTCTGGCGGTGTGTAAACTAGGCTCAATGGAGAAAAAAATCCAGGCTTGTGTTAGCCTTTGTGACCCACTGGTTACTGTGTGCCGGGCCATTGTTTCGACATAAATTCATGGTAAAGGATAAACATCCTGGGGTCGATTATTTATTGTGAGTCTAGTTGGTCGGTGGGTTGGTTTGTTTGGCATACTACTTTACTGCACCACTATGCAGGATTAGGAGGAATAAAATATTTTTACTATGAATTTAAATTTCGAAATAGGCGTCGTTTGTCTGTCTGTCTATCTGTCGGTTTGACAGTCTGTTTGCGCCGTTGGACATGCTGGATTGTTAGTTCACTGCGGTGCATCGCAGCACTTCATGAATTATGCGGAATTTATTCTAATTAATAATCGCGGGATTATTGTAATTTTTCGCAGAGCAAAAGCATAATTTACATGCTGCGCGAATAAATAAACAAATAAATCGAGATGGAGATGGAGTGTTGCCAGAGAGTCGGGGTTAAAGTTTTCGGTATCCAATTTTTCAATTAAAGTTGAGGAAATGTATCTAAAATGGAACTTTTTATATATATTGAGTTTGTTCTTTATATTCTAACGCCTATAAGTGGATATGGTAGGTATGACATTAAATACATATAAATGATCAGCATCAAATTCTGAGTCTATTTAACGATGTCAGTCCGTCCGACAATATGTCTATCCGTCACAGCTATTACAGCCGCAGTTTTAAAGATATCGCAATCGAATTTGGCACTTAAAAACAACAACGCCCACTTATAATAGAGGCATGTAGCACTTATGAGGAAGCCCTTTTTTCGGTGTCACTCAAATGGCGGAGAGTATTTATTTGAGCTTAACATAAACGAAAATAATTATTTTACTAGTTTTTAAATGAAGCCCTTTGTATTATTTAGATAACTCCAAAAAATCTCAATAATATTAACGAACATAAATATATTTCCAACCGAGAGAAAACCTGACCGAAATAAGTATAGAATTGAAATTTATACAAATCAAAACTAACTTTAAGCCAAATTTTTTGCTTTGCAGATGAAAGGTATTCTTTAACATTCTGATAAGCTACTTGCAGTTACCTTTGTCATGTTGTTTATAACAAATTGGAATGTTTTTATAAGGAAAATTAAAAAAAAAAAATTCCTACTATTGTATATTTTTGTACAAATGTATATATGTAGGTAACATATTTGGGAAAAGCAAACATGCTGCACATTTCGTTTTTCGAGTTTCCACCTGAGGGAGAGCTGCAACATATTTGCTTAAATGATTGAAAAATAACATTTGCAGCAAGTTTTGCAATTCAATTAACACAAAATCGCATAAACCGCTTGAAACTGATTTTTTCATCACAGTCTTCCTCTTCATCTTCTCCTTCTTCTTTATCACAAATGTGGCATTTTGGTTTGAAACTAACATACATATCTAAATTTACTTAAATCTTCAATTGCTTAACCAACTTTGCGTCAGTCCGTCCGTGATCGCCTGAAGGTTTCTGCTGCTGATGCGGCTTCTAATTCAATTAAAAAACTTTCAATTTGCGGTTTGCAAAACGAATTTGTTGTTAAATTGCCGTCGCTATTGCAGCCGCCGCCGCCACCGTCGCCGCCCTCGAAATACATGCAGCAAAAATTCGAGCGTGCGGATAAAGAAAAAAATTCACTTTGAGAATTTTCAACGCAGAAACTCGGCTTAGTTAAAACTTTGCAAATTAAACTTTTCAACTTGACACATTTGAAAAGAGTTTTTCCTTTCGATAAGGCCTTAAGTCGTTTTGGAGTAGATTTTTCTTTTTTGACAAACAAAAAATTAAGTTTATTTGAATTAAACTAAAATTTTAGAAAATTTCAAGCTGGATGAAAATTTTAATTTCTGTTTCAAATTTAAAATTAAAATGCATGAAATATCACAGACGACAAGACTTCAAGATGTAATATTGAAAAATACATGACTATATTTTACAACAACACAACACAACAAAAACAATTGTGGTTTGTTGATTGGCAGTTTGCAAGCATATTGATATAACCTCAAATTTGTGCTTGAAATTTTAACAAAAAGAAAAAAGAAAAAAAAACATTCTTTCCGGTGTACGAAGAAACTGTCGGATATTGCTGTCATGCGCTTCATTTTGCATGAAGTTATTGCAGCACCTAAGCCGAAGCTCAGCAGCACCAAGCCATACACTTTCAATTAACTTTTACAACACATCTGCAAGATATCTCAGCGCTTACCGCAAAACTGTCCTGCTAAAATTGTTCTCTTCTCTTCTTTTACGTCTTTTTGGTTTTCGCATTTTTTATGTTTTTTGTTCTTTTCTTTGTTCAAAAAAGAAGAAAGTGATGTAAAACGTTAAACAAACGACGACTGACTCATTCACTTAACCACGCACACAAAAATTGACATATAAATACATATAAATATACACATACATACATTTTTCAATTCTCGTTTGCGTTATTTAAACTTTAATTCACTTAAGTCAATAAAAAATTGCAAACTAGTTGCTAGTTTCATTTCCAACAAATTGTAAAAAATTGTCACAGGTTTATGCATACCTATAAATATTTTCAAACACATACATGTACATATATTTGTATATAAAAAGTGCGAGAAAAGTGCATAATTGATGGCAAATTCTTGACAGTGGCGTTATAAAAACGTATTATTATCACATACACCAAATATACACGTTAGGATTTCTTTAAGAAAAAAGGTTTTAAAAAATTCTTAAAAATTTCATGCATGAATGTAGCTGTCGACCTTCAAATGTTAGCACAAAATTGTTAAAAATTTCTTTAATTTTGTTATAATTATCACAATGAAGTTAACTAAAAGTCAAAGTCACTGTTGACTGCTTTAAAAATCTCTAAAATTGCCACCACATTCACCACATTCACAAAATGGATAAATTGTGCCGGGCAATTTACCTGTTAGCGTAGAAAGCAGAAAATCACATTTCGCTCAACGTACAATAAATTTAACCCATTTTCAACCATTTGGTATTTCTTTTTTTGTTCTTGTTTTTTGTCTCCTTACAATATGCCGGTGCAAATACGTGGCTGCATGTAAGTCACACTTCTGGCAACGAAGCACAGGTAATAATAATAATGGCTTAAAAAGCGAACTAATCGGCTCGGGCCACAAAACAGAAAATAAAACAAAACGAAAAAAAAAAAACAAACGGAAAAGGACGAAAAGCAGGAAAAAGTACCATTAGTGACAAAAGGATTATCTTGAGCTTAGGGTGTGTGCATGTGTGTGTGTTTTTTTTTTTGTATATAGTATATGTGCGCGCAGTACTTACTGTGCACGTAAGTAAAACTTAATTTGTCAGTTGCTGCAGCGGTCCGTTTTTTGGATATGTCCGTCTGTCTGTCTATCTGTCTACCCAAATGTGACATGTAGAAATGACGATAATTATGACCGCACAATTTCAAAGCAAAGTGATAATTCGCGTTTTCTGTTTGTCTGCTTAGCTGAGAAATAATGCTTAAAGGAAGATTATTTTAGACATCCGAATATTAAGTCACACTAAAACTTCCATCTGTTAATTAATAGGCAACAACTTTATTCACACGATCAAATGCAAAATTTTCAAATACCCATACAAAAGCGGAAACGGTTATTCAGATTGATCAGGATAGTCAGTTACTCAACGGTTTGGTTTACGTGTCGTTTAAACCAAAGCCAAAGTCACATCACGTGAGTTGCACGCTTTGCTGTCGCTGGCTGAGTTTGTGCTTCTCTTCTTTATACTCGTTCAATCGCCATTTGGTCTACAAAGAGAAACCTAAAACCAACACATGCTGAAACCAACACCCACGACTGGTCAACACTCGCATACGTAGACACACAGACACCGCACACGGGCACAGTCCATAAATTACAAATGGAATAATATTTTCCGACGTGTACTCTTAGCCACATCGCAATAAAACCAAACCGAAGGAAACTACACTTCAAGTAAAGAAGGACAAGAATACAACTCTAAAATGACGAATGCGTTTATCAATATAAAAAATATTTAATATATTTTACCTTAGTAAAAGTGCAGATTTAACATTTTTTAATGTTGCATTTACATGATTTAAATGTAAAATTTACATGTCATTTAATGTAAAAAGAATTGCTCAAATATGTTAAACATCGCTTCATAGCACAAACTCGTCTTTTGAGAGTTCAGTGTACGCACCTGCAACTATTTGCAATTTACCAAAGAGTGGCAACACTGCGCCACATGTAAGTTAGCTCATTCGCAAACTCACATACATACATACATATACAAGTGCATACGCGCGCACATAAACATATTCGCAAACGCGCATAGATTTGCTCGCCGCGAGGCAATTGCGCTCGTCGAGCGATTCTAAAATCACGTGTCTGTATTTCAATGCTTACAAAAACAACAAATGCAACAACAGCAACAACAACAGCAAACACAAATACAAAAAAGACGCCATTCATTAAGCATTTTTTTTTGTCTTTGCTTTTGGGTTTTAAAAATGGCTCAAGCGGTTTAAGTGGCAACGCGACTTGCGACCGTCCGTCCTTCTGTCTGGCTGGCTTGCTGTGATAAACGACATTGCAGTTTCATTTCTGTACATGCCTAGTACAACAACAAAAGCAACAATGTCAAACGGCACAGCGCATCGTTTTAAACGCTTAATTAAATTTGAAAAGTTGAGCTCGCTGGCATTAGAAACGTTTTAATTTCAAGTCATGAAACTATCCGATTTGATTTGATAGTTGAGGAGCTTTAAATCAAAAACCGATAAAATTATTTTTGGGGAAAATTTATATATTTGTGTTAAAAGTTGAGGATAGTCCCGCCTTACCCCATGCGGAGAGTTCCAATAAATCTTATACTAAGTTTTTTAAATAAAAGATTATCGATTCCTTTGGAAAATCGTTTGCTCGGGTACTTCTGCCACTGCTCTCGTATCGTAAGAATCCCTAATAAATTAACTCGAAACTTATAAATTCGAGAAAGTTCAAACTACATTCATATATATAAAAAATAAAATTCTCATTTCAAACGAATTACGCCCAGCAACCTGGCCTATTTAAGGCACGTTGCGCGTTGCAGTTTGTTGCCAAAAACTGGCTAATAAAAATATCAAAGCCACAGGCAGCATTCACTACTACCAACCCGACTGGTCACGAAAGCAACAAAATCACTCAGCTCAACTGAAGTGAAACGAAAATCCTAACGAAACTGAAATAACAAAATAAAACTAAACTAAAATAAAATAAAATAAACTCAATTCAATTCAATTGAGCCAACCAAAAAAAAAAATAGAAAAAACTGTGCGCCTTTTACGAAAACAAAACGACCACAAATGAGCGCCGCACGACCAACGCCCCGCACCGCCAAAGAACGATGGGCGCACTACTGAGCAGTTCGGGGCGAGCGCACAAGCTTTTCCGGTTTCCGGTTGCTGCATTACTGACAAATTGAAATTGTAATTTTCTGAAAACCTACAAAAACCCAAACCCACAAAAAAAAAACGTAAAATGTGCGCTGCATAATTTTCGTGGCATTTATTGGACTGCATCCAAGCAGCACATAAGCGGTCAGACAGATAGACAAAGGGACAGACAAACGGACAGACAAACGGACAGAAGAACGGCCTAAGGTGCCAGCATGACGGAAAGCGTATGAAAACGCCGAAAAAAGAAGAATTCATGCCACATGACACCAAGGTGTGCCAAGAAAATCACCAAATCAAATTATAATAATAACAACGACAACAACAACAACTACAACAAATCTGGCCAAATTGCTAATAATTTGGGTATAATTGAATTTCTTTTGTGTTGAATGGTGTTTCGGTGTTGAGGCTTGATGTAAAACTTTTCGGATATTTTTAGTTTTCTTTTGCCTTTACATTGAACTTTTACACTGCGGCACACTAAAATTCCTTTAAGCATTTTCGACCATAGGCTTGTTGCAATAATAAATAGAGCACTGGGCGCAAAGTAAAAGTAAAGGCGACTATTCTTTCCATTTATACAACGCTGTCAAGTAGGATTCTAGTTCCAAAAGACATAGTTAAAATTAAACCCACAACAACAATTACAAGATTTATAAATAGTCTAGAATTGTGTTTGTACGGCAACGAGACTGCACAATGGATCTTTCAGGTCGCAGTGCTTCTATAGCCTTTATCAATTATAATAATATTAAGACTATCTCACAAGAATGACTTAAAATAATTCTTATCAATTATTTTAAATATATTTTCTTTAAACCAATCGAAGCACAAAATGAGAAAATTAATTGTTGTCTTAGTAGAAAAGGTTCTTTTTTTAATTATTAATATAAACATTAGGCCGGTTTTGGTAATGAAATTATATTCGATGAGTAAGGCTTCCAGGGAAGGGGTCGACAATTAAAATTCGTATTTAAAACGCCACAGTAACTTTGCCAAAACAACAAAAGACAACAAAAAGTTCATTTATTATAAATAAAAAAAGCAACTGGTCTAAAATTTGTTTAGACACTTTTTTTTACATATTTAAGGACGTTTTAACATTTGTTTAAATGATAACACAAACAGAATTCTCACAAAACTATTTTCAACACTAAGCTTATAAAATAAAATGTTCTATGAAAATTTAACATTCTTTTCAAATGTTAAATTAAGATGACAGTGTTCCGTTAATATAAATGATGTAGTGTTAATTTGACATGATTCAGTGTTAATATAACATTAATTGTAATGTTAAATTCAGACATCTCAAAAAGTTTATAATGCATTGTGGCAAAGATTATGAAAAAATCCACTCTTTCCTTTTATTTTCGAAACATAAAAAGCAAAACAAAAATGCTTTTATAAACTTGTATTTCAAAACCAGTCTAACCTCCGTATATATGTTGTTTTATTGCATCTTGTGGTTAGTTTCGAATGTGGTCAAATTGTTGTAATTTATTTTTAAAGCTCGGAGAGAGTGCCGGCATATCCTGCGGCTAACACGAAAATGTGCAGTTTTCTTTGGCGCTTGTGAAAATATTGTAAAGGCCATACACACACGTACACACTCGTGCATACACAGACACACACACGCAGACATTCGGCATTTGTCGAAGAAAAGTGCACCTTAGGCATGCATTGTAAGAATGTGTGTTTTTGGCCATGTACCCCAGCTGGTATTGGTTGGTATGCAGCACAAATATTTGCGCAGCGATGTGAAGAGCTTTTCATGTAGTTTTTGTAGTTGTTGTTGCAGTTGTTTTTGTTGTTGCCACTGTCGTAGTTGTGTAAGTGCATGTGGTGCGAGCTATCCACATTTAAATGGTTTGTTGTATAATATTTGCGCACACATACACATACAAAAAACAAAAACACACACACTCACAAACGAATAAACCTATTCACTTCGAATAATTACTTTCAAAACGATTTAATTTTCTCTTCTTTATAATTATGTTCTTAAGTAACCGGTTATCATAATATAAAAAGTGAGCTTACAATTTCGAAATTTAATTTTTAAACCATTTATTTGAATATTCTTTCAAACCACAAAATTTAAAAACCGAATTTTCGAATACGTATTAATACAACCGGTTAACCGGTATTCATTTGCAATTCGATTTCCTCAAAATTATAAAATAGTTTTCACAGAAATACAAATTTTGCAATATAAGAAAAAAATCTAATTTGACCGATTTTCGAATTACACCTTAGTCGAATTTTTAGTACCGGGTAATCGCTAAATGTAATAAAAACAATATTTTTAATTAAAAATATTATTTAAATTCACTTTTTTTGCTGCTTGAATTTGGGCAGTTTGTCTGTGGAAGATAGGTTTCGCATTGCTGCCTCATTTTACTTTTTATGCACCACTCAATGGAGCATATTGTGTTTGGGCAGATGTCTGTATCATAGGGAAATACCCAAGATTTATAAAGACATATATAAATATTTTTTATCAGAAACAAAAACTGATGCGATCTAGCCATGTCCGTCCATCTGTGTGTAATCAATTCTTTTTTAACACGATAACTTGAGAACCGTTGGAGTTATTAAGTTGAAATTTTGTACAAAAAATCTAATAATGTGGGGTATTTATAATTGTCCGTAGATTCGATTTCCTACTTCTTATTTGTTTTCTTTGATTGCGCATTTGTACATATATATATATATATACACATACATATATACACATTTATTTTGTATTTATTTTAAATGTAACTAAATTCTAAATGAAATAAAGAAAAGTCAAAAGGAAAGCTAAACACATTTGAAGATTATTTTCATATTATTTAAAGCAATTAAAAGTGATCGTAGACAAATACATATACATATGAAAAAGCAATTTCCAAGCGTAAAAGTTGTAACATTTTTACTATTTTACCACCTATAAAAAACGCAAAAATTGTTAACTTGTTTTTTTTATTAATTCGTGCGACACTCCAAAAAACCAAAAAACCAAAATCCCGCTGATAAAAATTTGACTTGAATATTTGAGCTCGTCCTGAATTAATCAGCACCAACATTGGCCATAATTCATTTTGCGCTTTACACCACCGCCATAAACAAATGACCGAAAATGTCTTTGGAAAACTATAAGCTCGGTCACGGCGTGACATGACGACTGCGACCAAAATCCCGCTCCGGTCAAAAGTTGCGAAACAAAAATTAATAATAAAAGTAAAAATGTTGCAGCACCAGAGAAGAAAATAAATGAAAGCAATTGAAACTTTAACCCCTTTGCGCAAACACAGCAAAATACGAGAAAAAAAACAACAAACAAAAAAACTTTGGCAGTTGAATTAAATTTGCAGCACGTTGGCAGTTGCAAACGCCAAGCGACAACAATTCCAGAGAACACTTCTTTTCAGTTGCAGCGGGTATACAAACTACACCCCAAAGCGTGACTAAGGGGTTTGTTGATAAATGATGTCGCATTTTGATGTTGCAACAAGAAGAAAAGAAAAGAAAAAAACCAACTGACAGGCGTTAAGTTGTGTGCAACAAAAGCGTTATAAATTAACTGATTAGCATTTTGAATTTTTAAATCAATTTTACTAGCAACATTTTTACATACCCTGAAATTAACAACAATTTGTTAACTACTTGAACACCAAACAAAACACAATTTCAATAACGACAAATTTTTAATTACAATTTTTTTCATCCTGTGTCCAACTCGTAATTAAAAGTTAAACCGAAGTTTATTTGAGGTGACCGGTTTTTTATTCTTTCCTGTACTCGATTCACTGTCGAGCGTTTATTCAACAACAAACTTTTGCGGTGCTGACCAACTTCGACGAGCATCGGAGAAAAAATTAAATTTAAAATTTTTTTTTATAAAAGTTCGACTTTATAAAGTTTATTAAAGGATAAACACCAGCGGAGCAAATAAAAGAATTAATGTTCGAAAAAATTACCGCTCGGAACTCGTGCAGCATTAAGCACACGAAGCATTGATGAAGCTCCTCTTGGTGACTTTTATATTGCAAAGCTACAGTCGGACAGTGGCTTTGTCGGAATTCCTTCCTGTATTGATAAATTTGAAGACAGAATCGCTTTTTAACTACTGAAGTTTTAAGTGCATTAATTAAAAAAAAATTAAAACCAACTTTAACCTCAAAACTTTGGATACCCTTTTAGACTTAAAAAAAAAGCAAAAGTCAAATATTTATTTCGTAAAAATCCTCAAAAATATTGCCATTTTAAATACTAGCACAGAAATGTTAACTAATTTATTAATAAATTATTCATTACATATAATGTTATGTACATTTTTTTTTAATCCTTTCACAATGCCCATGGAAGTGCCCCCTCAGTTAAAAATTGTTTTCTTATAGAATAGTATCGATTCCAACAAACAAAAATTTTTCCTCATTAAAAAAAAGTATGAATTATAATGCGAATGAAATGAAGTTTTCATTGAAAATTAATGCTAAATAAAAAATGTTCATCACTTTTTTAATTATACTCATGAATCATTTCATTACTTTCAGTGTACCACCAGTACTCATTTATGTTCGTTTTTGCCTCGTATACCTTGTTTACCCATATAACAGAAATCAGCTGTTTTTATTTGCCAAACCAGAAAAAGTTTGCTAGGTGCCTATAAATATATCAACTTCTAAAGTACAACTTAAGTCATGCAAGTACCCAAAACACGCCCCACCGAATACGCCGCTGGCTGCAATCAATCGAGCTGCTGTTCAAACTTAGAACGAAAGATAAACTGTGATTGCGAACAATTTCGTCAGTTTGATTAAAAATTTAATGTGGCGCATGGAATTTGTAGAGCACCAAAAGACCGACAAACGGACAGATAGACGGGCAGACAGACGGACAGACGGACGGACGGACAACTGCAACTTGTGGATTTGTCAAGAACTTTGAACGGTGGCAAAAGTTTCGAGGCGAACTTCTTCGCTAAGCGCGCACTTTTAAGTTGGAACGTTTTACGCTCGGTCGTTTGGTCAATTGCACCGTTTGAGTTCGAATTAAAATAAAAAACATTTGTTAAGATAAGTGCTAGAAACTAGTTTTCGTTTTAAGTTTAGCTTAAAATGATTCCGATTGTATATTAAAACAACAAAGACATTCTATGAGGAGAAAAGCTTAACGGTTAAGCTTTTAATAAAATAAATTTTACATAATTATAAAAAGTTCCTTATTACCTTTCATTGCACACTGAATGGGATGTTTGAAATATTCAAAGAAACCATTCGACATGGTGTAAACCTAAACTTGTATCAATGATTTCAGTTTTTCAAAATCAACGAATAATTTAAAAATAAAAAGTTTATTAAAAGCTTTCAATTAATGTATACATTAATAGACAAAAGTCTTTTCTTTCATGTTAATGACAGAATTACTGAAATCGAAAATTGTTTTTTAAACTTTTCTCTATTCTAATTGCAGCACAATGGCCAAAGAACTGCGTTCGCTTGGCTGGGATTATGTCGTTTTTGTGCTCTTCATCGCCATTACCGTTATGACGCCGCTGTGGAAGCGTATTTTCGGCAAGAAAAAGCAACGCAGCAAAGCGGACTATGTCTTTGCTACGGGCGGCATTTCGATTGTCGCCATTATGCTATCGATAGCCCGAGGCACGCTCGGTGTGCGCACCGTATTAGGTAAGACGAGTTAACTACAATCATGAACTATTTTACGATGAACCTACTTCATCTTAAAACCTTTTTGGAGTATAAAAAATGCAATAGGTAAAAAATTTACTAAATTCAAAAAAAAAAAACAAAAATACATTAGCACTAAAACCTGAACGAGAAAACTTTTGCCTTGTAAATTTGCCAACATGTCCGTTCGGCCGTTCGTTCGTCCGGCCGTCCGTTTGTCCTTTGCTGCATATTAACAAGGTCCTTATGGGCAAATGCAAACACCAACAACTGTAACATGCCACATGCAGTGCTGTGCTGTGCTGTTGCTTCCGTTGCACCTTTGGCCTACAAGATGCATGCATGGAGAGTTTATTTCAATATCAACCCATACGTATATATACTTGTGTGTGTATGTATGTATATGCGGTCAACTTTCGGTCAAGCAGTAAACAGTACCCAGCTGACACTTTTAATGTTGGTGATATTTTTTAACGAAAGTAACTTAAGCTAATATTATAATATTAACCAAATCTGGGTGCGGATCCTTGATTTGTGAAGCAAAATTCCTGAGATCAGGCATTATAATTTTATTTTTTTTGCTTCAAGATAGATATCGATATCAAGAGCTTTGTCGATCTGGCCGTGGTCTCCTGTCTGCATGTCTGTCCGTCTGCCACTATTTCCTTTTAACTTTGCTCAACATTTTCTGTTGTACTTGAAAACAAATGATTAAATTCAAATTTAAGACTTTGTAAGAATACAAATCTTTTAGAATTTATTCAAATAAGAAATAGTTTATTTATTATTACAATTAAAATTTTTTTTTTTTAAATCTGGATTGAAGAATTTCGTAGAATTCATCATAATTAAAAGCTCCTCAAATACGATTTCTTGTCGACTGTGCAATATTTTTTATTTTTCTACCTTTTACGTCTTTGCATGTGCATGTACGAGTATATTAGTGCATGTGCGCCTTAAAGTAGACTTAATCTGGCAATTTGTTGCTTCTATTATGCACTTTGTCTGGCGGCGCACGTCTCTCACCCATTTCGAATTTCCGGCTTAGCCAAAGTGAAATTAGCCAAAGTGTTCTCACAGGTTTTGCTGTGCTTTTTAAGCGTATTACATGGAAATTTATTACGTTTTTATTGTTTTGCAAAAAGTTCATCTTCATATAGTAAAGTTTGTTTTCATACACATTTGCATACACACATACAAGTACACTTATTATATTTTATATTAACATTCATTTGCAGGTTATCCCAGTGAACTGTTTTATCGCGGCTCGGCTATGTGGGAAATTATTTACGGCATGATTAGCGCGTATCCCATCGTTTGTTTCGTCTTTGTGCCGGTCTATTTCAACCTGGGCATAACATCGGTCTATCAATACATAGATTTAAGGTAAGTCAATCAAGTCAATTCTTGGTTAGAAAGTTATACAGCAAATGCAAATCACGAAGTCGATTTTAAATTAATTTAAATTTCACTTCTTTAACGCTCATCGTAAAATTAAAGGTTCGCTTTTTTTAAGTGACTTTCGCAGCTTCTGTTTATTTATTTCTGCTGTTCGCTACAAATTGAAAACAATTTTAATTGAATTTAATTTTTATTAAAAATACAAAAAATAAAAACCGAATCATGTCACATTAAACTTTTCGCCGCCCATCGAAATAAGCGCCGAGTGCTGCCGGCGACATTGTTGCAAATGTGCTTGCGACAACACAAATTTAATTAAGCAGCAGCAGCAGCAACAACAATAGGCAGCAATGTTTATGCTTGTTCTTATTCTGCTGCTGCTGCTGCTGCTGCTACTGTTCTGCTGGCTACAACATTCATTCATTTAAATTTAAGCAAATTGCGTACACGCAGCAATTACACAGCCGAAGTGTCCTTATCTGAAACTGAAAATTTCACATTCAAATCGCAAAAGGTGTACGACGGCCTAAGGAGCATGCGAAGTGATGATGGGGTTGGGGTAAGGTGGTACGGGGGAGAGTAGGTGGTTGTGTATGCGGGAAGGGCGATCGAATTGAATTAGTCGATGAATTGTTTTCGCATTGAAATTAGTTAACGAATTTGTTATCAAGTGTTGCCACGTTGCTCGAATTTAATTAATTGTGTTGGTCTTGTCGATTTTGCTTTTGTTGTTGGCGTTTGTTGTTCATTTCGTTGTTATCACAAAATGTCAAAGCACTCGCTGGGAACAAGAAGTTTTCAATTGTTGTTATTGTTTTAATTGCTGAATAATAACGCCATTTAAATGTCACTCATACGCAGTGGATGGCCTCTGGGAGTTTTCTTTGTGTATTGCGTATTTTTAAATTCAAAATCAAATACTTCAAAAAAAAAACATAATTGCCGAAATGTTATTTATTCTTATAACTTAAAACAACAAATATAAATATTTGGAGGACTATGGGAAAAAAATCGATAAGAGGTCAATTATTGCAAATTCATCAGAGAACGAATTTAAAAGCTTCAAGTCGAATTATCGGACTGAGGCGATACATTTATATAGAATGGGGTCAGTAAAATTATAATTACAATAGAAGAAAAAGTTAACTCTCATCGATTTTTCCATTGACCGTCGTATGTGAACATTCAAAATCTTTTCGTTTCTTATAATAATTTTTTGTAGAAAAAAGGTTCCAATTTTACACTCGATTTTAAGGTTCGTTCAATACAACAGTTGTAAATCACAAACATCATTAGAAACTTCAGAAACAACTTTTGAGAAAACCAAGGATCTACAAAATTGTGTTTACACTTAACATTTATTTTATTATTGTATATAAATATATTTCTAAGTATTAATGTGTATTATGTTGAAATATATCTCTGTCTGCGTTAATTCTAATCTAATCTGACAATATTTTGTCTGGCTAAGAGTATATTGAAGTGTATGAAACAAAAATGAACCACATAGAAATACATGAATACAAGAGAAGCAAAATAATTGCCACAAGCATTTGTGTTGCAAACATATACAAACACGAACACGGACACTATCAAAACACACACACACACAGATGTACGCTATATACACACATGCAAAAGCAAACAGAGTGGAAAAGCAATGCGAATTGATGCTTTAAGCCATTAATGTCAATTTAAGCGCAAATAATTGAATACTTTTTGTTGTTTTTGTTGTTGCTTTTGTTATTATCATTGCTGCTTTTGATGTAGTTGTAAGCAAGTTTGCCTTTTGAGACTTTTCGCTGAAGCATGAGAATTTGATTGATGGCCCCGCAAAAGTGTTGATGATGAATGTTGTACTAGCCAAAGTGTATCCCTTAGATAAAATTATATATTAAAAATCATATTTAAAAAAATTATAAATTTTCATTTAATTGTTTGCACTCAAAAAGTTCTAATTTAAGTAAGACCCTGTCACAATGTGACGTATACGCAACCTTTATTTATTTATTTATTTTTAATAAATCATATTAAACGAAAACACTTTGACACGTCCCACATGTCAAAATTTTCACTTCAAAAAAAAAACCTAATAACATTTTGATGTATCCATTAAAAACGCCCTATCCTCCCATAAAACCGCCCTAACCTCCCTGCGAGAGTTGAGTTGAGTTTGTAATTAACGTTCTATGCGATATTAATGAGTTGCAACTAATTCTACGAACTAACTAAAATGTTTCGCATGCGGTCAGCGGGGAGCTTATGAGCTCATTAAAAATTCTGAGCGTTGCAGTTGCCCCTGCCCCTTCTGCAGTTGCCTCTGCTCCTACTCTTGTCGTATGGAAAATTTGCATTTATACGCGTGACGAAGGGTGACTACAAAATGTTGAAGTCTGCAGTTGGCAATTGCTTAAGTTGGAAAATAATGTAAACATTTTTGTTTCAAATTTGAACATTTTCGTAATACATTTTTGAGTGATTTCTGCAGTTTGTAATTTGCATTTTCAAGTTGTTAATTGACATTAAAAAGCAATCAATTTTAAATTTCAACCTTGCACTGCTTCGAATCGACTTTATGATGCATTTATTACCAAGCAATTGGAATTGTATCTCTTAAAGAGAATCAAGGGATGCGAGTTTAATTTCCAATTAACTTATAAAGCTTTTGTTTTGGGTCACAGCTAATTTTTGATAAGCTATTTTCAAATTTTAATCAGTAAACTTTCAAGTGGATGTATCAGAAAAGATAGTTTGGACAACCAAAACTGAATATGTTTGCATTTAAGTAGAAAAGACTATTTCAAATTATTAGGATTATTTTAAAATATCTCAAAATCTATTTAACTTTAAAATTTAAATTTGTTGGCGCCATTCTCTCGAAGATATTTGGAGTACAAAAATAGTAATTTAACTAAAATACGTAACGCCTTAAATGAATTAAAACAAATAAAATGTAAATGGTTGGGTTAAGAAGCCACTCACCCTACCAACAATCGCTGGACCAGTTTGCGCCCGTTTGGCTTCTAAGCCAAAAATCTAAACAAATTACAATGCCTCCCCTGCGCCTTATGCTGCTTATCCTCCAATGCACGATTAAGTCAATTTGTTCCATTTCTATTTTCTATTTTTACTGCCGCTGCTGCTTGGCGTTTTATCAGCCCAACGCAACTTCAAATGAAAAAGAAAGTAGAAATAAAATAAAAACGGAATAAAATAAAATAAAACGCTGCCATTTGACTCCCAAGTCGCGTCGATTTTTTATGCTCTCGTACATGAACTTGTTTCGTACGCTAAAACGTTCGGCTGCCGCGTGCGTCAAACAACAACGTTAAGTACATGTGTCTCCCATTCCACTCCACTGCCATCCTAAACAAAATCTATATCCGGATCCGCTTGGTTGCTTTGGTGTCGCGTGTCCTATCTACAAAGAGGCATCTTTGCTGTCGCCAAAGAACACTCCCTCCCCCTTCCCGCCCCCTATTATCCTTCCTCTTTCCATGGCAATATTGACCATTGAACTCTTGAGATTTGTTAATATTATATGAAGCCAAATCTCCGACCACAATTCTCCTTGGAGCAGAGATAACATTTGAACTTTTTGGCTTAATACGTTTTATGCAACAACAACAAAAAGAAACAGGAAGAAGAAGAGGAAGAGTAATGCAAAAACTGATTTTTCTTTTGCGTTATTATTTTCTTTTTACTCTTTTAACTTCTTGCGCTTATGTTTCGCCTATTTCGTCCTTTTCACGTGCGTCGTGTTGGACGCACGTGACGCGAGTAACATGCGTATCGCTCGTTCTATTGCTTTGTTGCTCAACTGTCACCACTGACAACAGCTAGAACTACAACAACAACAACAATAACAACAACAACAAAAAATAAAACCAACACGAGCTCTACGCAATTTATAAACATTATGACACAAACGAATTGCAATTCAATTTGTCATCATACGATCAACTCATATCAGCCTCAATTGTTTTCTTGCTGTTGTTGTTTTGATTGCTATCTCGTTGTTGTTGTTGTTGTTGTTGTTGTTGTTATCGTTTTCATTTCGTTGTTTATTTTTTTAACAGTGACTTATGTTATTTTAAAGCTTGTCTTGGTAAAATGTCTTGTAATTATTTCTGGGAAAGGTTTCGAAAATATTAAACATTAACTTAACAAAATTCAAACGTTAAGCTATAAAAAAAAACCTAGACACATGGTTTAAAATAATTAATCAAAAAAAGAAAGGTTTAAGCTTTAACCCTTTTTTGCACGTCGAGTCTCTTCGTCTTTTTTTTTTAATATTAATGCATTTTTCAACTAAATTCTGGCTTGTGGAATTATTGTGACCGACACTGTAGTTATATGTACATGTGTATACATACACATGTAAATATAAAGTGTCAACGCAATGTGCACGTCACATTTGTTCACACTGGCGCGCACTTTTCTCGGATTCTTGTGTTTATTTTCTTAATTTTGTTGTTATTGTTGTTGTAGTCTGTAAGTGTCTGTTTTGTTTATTGTTGTTTTACTTATTTTTTTCGGGTCGAATATGGTGTACGACATTTTTAACAATCGACAAACAATTTCGTTTTTTGATAAAGTATTTTTTTGTTGTTCTTGGCGGCAGTTGTTTTGACATGAATGCAAATTGAGTTTGTTTACCTGAATTTCTGAAAATTTAACAACAATATTAAAAAAAAAACAATAAAACAAAAAAGAACATAAAAGAAAGAATAGTCACACGAAAAATATTTTGCATGGAATTTTCTAAAATAAAAATTGAAATCTTGACGGGGTTCTTAACCGGTTAAATAACCGTTCATGATAAAATACATTTTTCTTATATTTAAAAAACTATTTATCTGATCCAAATATTTATTCAAACGACCTTTCCCAATTTGTTTAAATAAAGTAAACAAAATAAATGAAACAAGAAATTAATCGAGTGAAAAGTCAATTCTAAAAAAATAATAATAATAAATGTTATTGAGTTCGTAAAATAATTGTATTTGTTTTTAGGCGCAAACCTCAACAAAAACAAACAAAACTATTTTCCACACACCAACACGAACACAAAAACATACATACATGTGTATGTACAAACAAACATACAAACTTAAAGGCTACCATCCTCACTAATCGATGACAAATGATGCCCCCTAAACGGAGCCTAATATCGCGTTAATATTATCGATACATGTGCCTTTATGTGCATGTATGTATGGTTATACATACAAACATAGATATATGAGAGCTGATTTTTTAGTTGACTTTTTGTGGGTTTTTTATTCGTGTTTTTTGCCTCGAGCCGCTGCTGTGAATGTGTGTAGATAAATAAGACATCTAACTGCGTGTATTTGCATGTGTTTGTATGTTCAGATATTCGTGTGTGTGTGTGTGTGTTTGTTGTTGCCAAAACGATTATCATTTCATGGCACAAAGCTCGGGGCTGATTTACTTATCGCAAACAAACACAAAGCACAATCGCACTAATACAATAATAGTATACCCGCATACGCACTAGTACGAACACACAAACACACAATAGAAAAATTTCAAGATATAAAGCAAAAGTCAAAGGCCATAATCATTTGTGAGCGCGCTTAAAAACGTTCGTGTGTGTGTGAGTGTGTTTGTGCACAGAAAAAAAAACGAAAAATGATATATGATATCAATATTACTTAAAGAAAATAGTTAATTGTTTTGTTAATTTGGCAATTAACCTCTTCTATACATATAATAAAAAAATGGAATTTTATATTTCCTTTGAAATTGAGTTTTCATGAATGTTCTTAAATTGTCAGATTTGGTTTAAAAGCTTTTAAACGTACCTTTGTGGCTATAAGAGAATTGGCAATAAAAGTTTAATGAAAGGTCACACTTTGTTGTATGCAAACAATGGTCTTTCTCAGTGTGTCTGCGTAGAAAAGCACACATACACATCCACACATATAAACACACTCTTGTCAAACCGGAAATGATGACATTGTTGTTTTCGTTCGTTCGTTCGTTCGCATCGTTTCCGTTGGTTTCATTTTGTTTGTTGACGGGGCGTGTTGACAATCATAACTTGCGGTCAACTCCGCACTGTTGGCTCTCTCTTTTTTTCCTTACCGAGACAATTTAACATGATTGCCATGATTTATTGTTTTATTTCAGTTTTCTATTTGTCTTTTGGTGTTTTTTTTTTGTTTTGTTTTCTTCTTTTTCTTTTTTGCAAACTTTGATTTAAGGACATTTTATATAATCTGCTAAAATTCAATTTTCGCTTTTTTTTATGTGTCTGTATGTGGGTGTGGATGTGTTTGTGTGAGTGTTATGTTAACATCTGTCATGTTGATCACTTCCTGACCGCATCATGTCATTTCGGTTATGTGAAATTATTTCTCAAATTGTTTAGTTTTTGTTTGGTATTGGATTGGATTGTGCGAATTTCTTTTCATCGTCGTTTTCTTTCTTTGTTTCTTTAGCGCCAAATTGAGACAACTGAAGATTAATGTTTTTCTGCATATTTTTCAATTATTCCAATGGTTCTTAATGCAAATTAGTCGCTCGAATGACAGATTTAGATTTTATTATGTAATGTCGTTGCTTGACGCTTTCCGGAAACCACAAAGAACACATCGACCAAGTTTCATTAAAGTCTCTTAAGTAGTTAAGGCGTAGTGCGGTCACAAAATACAAAATCAAACTAAAAATTATGCCGAGCTTGAAATTGATTGTATAAACTTTATAAAAAAACTTGTAGTTTTTATAGATTTTTCGGAAGTGTTCCCCTAAATTTTTGGTACGAGTATTTAAACTTCGGCATACCATGAACAATTTAATGGATAAGAACAGTAAAGTGTAATCATATGTAGGCATACGATGTCCTCGAACTGCGCTCTACAATTACTGAAATGCCCTTTAAATTTGCAATGACCTTGAATGCAGGTATATTTAATATTTTTGTTTTTGTGAGTTTGCACTTGTGTGTGTGTGTGTTTATGTATGCGTGTGTGTTATTTTAAACGTCAACTCTTCGTTATTAATGACAAACATGAAAAATGACTGTCGCAAATATTTGTCTTCATGTGTAAAACATGACCAGTAATGACAACAACAACAACGACATATGCAAACATGTCCGCTACAAAACAAATACATAAACAAACACACACACACACGAACTCATAACCCAGCAAAAATTGAGATTCGACATTGATTAAAGAACGATTTGATATCAAGGGACTTTTCAAAACTCACACAAATGAAAATGATTTGAGTCAAATTTTTGTTTTATCAACAAAATTGGAAGTTTATCTACAATTTAAAAATTGATTTCTTTTCAAAATAAAATTAACTATAATAAATTTATGCTCTATTTCTTCCCTTTCGCTTATACTTTTGTTCTGTTCATTCTGTTTTTTTAATTTTCAATTATTGGTTTTACAATTTCAAGATAAATTTCAAATTCACCCAACATTGAATTTAGATAAATTTTCAACGTAGAATTCGAATGTAATTTTCAATTTGAAAATGGTTTGAGATTGCACTTGATATTTGCTTTGAGAAATGGGAGAGAGCATCAGCACGTATAGGCGCACTTGCGCGATAGGATATAAAGATGGACATACAAACATAAGGTAGATAAACAGGTGCCAGTTATTTTCTGCAAATATTGACATCGAATGCGATTTTATTGCGCTACTTGACAAACCAAGAAGCAAGCAGTTAAATCGTAATCGATATCGAAACCGGAACCAGAAACACCACGTTAATTTCACTGTATGTGTGTGTATGTGGGCACAGTGAATGTATTGTATACACTCGTATAATGAATACACTTTGTACTGTGACTATGTCATCACTTGAAAATTTCAAAATTTTGTTAACTTCTCTATTTTGCATGCGAATTTCTCATTCAAGTTTAGGTTAAATAGTTTTTTTTTGTGCAAAATCTTTGAACATTTTCTTTTAGTACTAAACTATTACATTTTAAATTAAAAAACAAAAAACTATTTTGTTTAAAAAAGTTAAGTTTGCTTAAATCAAATATTAATACACTTCAAACTTTTGGTGACAATAAGCATGTGAAAAGGAGTGTATTTTCAAATACAAACAATACCAATAAAAATAAAAATAGAAATTATTTTGCATTAGTTTCCGTTCGAACTTCGTTTATGTGTTTGTGAAAGAAACACAAACATACAAAACTAAAAACACTCACAGACAGACAGACAGACAGACAGACAGACAGACAGACAAAGAAACAGACACTCACTGTGTTGACACTTCAATGTCGCAATGTATTAAGAAATGCAATCGTCACACTTGCGATTTCTCATGGCTGCATTTTTCTATTGAAATACAACCACAGCCGCCGTCATCAGCCGCCACCAGATCCACTTCCATCTGAAGATAGATTTTTGCATTTATGCATGACAAGCGCTTTTATTACAACAATCAAAATACAAAAAGAAAAAGAAAAAGCGTCACATTGTCCCATTGTTTATTCATAATAAGCACGATAATCATTTTATCATTATCGCCCACACACACACACTTACAAATATGCAGATACTTATGCATTTGGATTTAATATCGCTGCGCTTCGAAGAATTCTTTTGTATCCTCTTTTGCATTTCTCTTTTTCATTTTCCGCGTATTGCCCGCATTTTCGCATTATCTGTCGATGTTGCCGCAACTGCCGTAGTTTCGCGTTTTCGCTGGTTTTATTACGATTAATTGCACTTTTTAACACGACTCAAACACTTTTGTTTCCAAGTTAAACAATGCGGCTATAAAACCGTTTAATTTTCGTTTTGTTTCTTTATTTACAAACATATACTTATATAGCGTAAATATGTACATATATGCAATTAAAGAAAAGTCCTTGTTGTATTCTTCCTGCTATTCTTTTGTTCAACATGTTCGGGTAACTTAAGTAATGGCGACTACCACAATTTATTTAAATTTGGCTAGCTTTATTTGATGTTTCTTTCCGGGGACCTAGAGAGCATAAATTTCAACAATAGCTAGTTTTTTCGATCTAGTAGTGTATATATTCTTTCTAGTATGCTGCGTTCCATAATTAGCCGCTGGCAGACTTGAGAAAACAAACGCTCAATTAACACACAAATTTAATGAGCAATTTTTAATTACCATCACAATTGCTGCAATATTAAATGTAATTTTAATTAACAATCTCATTACTCAATGCATTGCAATGGAAATAGTAATTAAATAATGACATTTGTATTTTGTATTTAACTTAATTTTAATTAAAGTGTTTGATAGTCGACTCCTTCCATCATTGTTCAATATTCTTCAAAAATGTTAATTAATATTGAGGTAATTGAAAAATGCAAATTTCATTACTTCATTACCGTTTCCGCTGCAATTGATAATTTAACTATACTCATATAATTTTTTAATGTTTTGGTTTTATTTGCTGTTAAGTTTTAACATATGGACTTTTATTTCATAACTTCAATATGTCGTATTCCACTATATAAATCTTTCGAATAGCACATAAAATCTAAAAACATTTAAAGTATGTGTGCACTGTGCATTACTTTAGAGACGTTGATATTTATTGCCACTCCTAAATGCCAGTCAGAGCCTGCGACCTCAAGCCACCACACGACGCTGTCAACGCCGTACATCATCTTTTATTATAGTGACAGGCAACGCGCACAAGCAACGAGAAACGAGAAACGACAACGACAACAAAGCGTCGAAACACACAAAATTTCGAATATGTCAAAACTATGGCTTAATCGTGCCGTTTGAGCAGTCATAACCAAACGAAATCAAAGCGAACCAGCGCAGCCAACCAACAAAGCTAAAAGGCTAAAGTGCTCAGCGCTGCGCAGCGCAGCTCAGTTTAGTTCGGGCGTAGTTAATTTCACAATAAACTGTTTCTGAGCTGTAATTCATTTTCAACATACAACAACAACACACACACACACGCAAACAACTCATATATGTACGCATAACGATGCACAAGTTTGTGTATATGTGTTGGAGTTGTCAAGTGCGATAAAAGCATTCTTAAGTACGTCTCGAACACACACACACACACTAACGCAAAATACCATTTGCGCCCTCTAAAACGACCTCTAAGCTACCCTCGAAATTTATACCGCACACAGTTATGTATTTCAGTGTGAGTATTTGTTTGTTTGTGTGCGAATGTACGTGTTTATGTAGGTATGTGTATTCGTTAGAATTGCAAACATTTTCGTTTTTATTTTATTTTATTTCTTTTGGCTCGCCTTTCAATAAAGACCAAATAACGTGGGTGTGTTTGTGGGTGAATGTGTAAGTAAATATATGTGCAAGTGTGTGAAGTTGCAAATTTTCGGTTATTGTCAAATGGCTTTGTTTTTGCTTCGCGAGTACTGGTAATTTTGCATTTGTATTACGTTGGTTGTTATTTTTTTTTCGTGATAATTTGTGACTTAAGTTTTGTTGTTGTTTTTTGTTGTTGTTGTGTTCTGGAAGTATTTCATGCACTTAAGTACCACCAAAAGAGTGCATAATTGAGCAGCGCTAAGTGAAAATATTTGTCAAGTGCGAAAGTAAACTGCAATTAAATACAGTCACCAACAGTAAATATTGCCAAGGTATTCATTACGTTAAATTCAATTTTGTTGTCAAGGCTCCCACTGCGTATGATGAACATCGAACTTACATTTACTCGGCGGAGTCTGTATATTAATAACCTCAACAGACTACGGCCTCTCTTTAACTTCGTTGGCATCCTCTTGCACCAAATGACATATATCCTCTTCGGGCCACCAATTTAAATAAAACAAACATTTATTTTATAAACTTTCTTAACAACATTTGCTGTTAGCATAATGATTTTCCAGTTAACATACACGTTTGAATGAATACCCCTTTTGTTTTCATATTAACCACACAATTTCAGTTGAAAGATCGTTTGTTCTCTAAACCTGAAATCGGATTTTTATAAGCCTGTAAACTCGAAATTTTCAACAATAACAAAGCGAATTTCATTCATTGTCGTTGGTCGTTTAAATTACAATTTGCAACACCGCTTAATGTATGTTAAAAAATTCATTAAAAACCGCTTGCCACATTCGCGAATATGCACTCACGCTGACGCAGATAAAAAAAATGCTGACGGATAGTACACACCACCATGTCCACGTCCACGTCCTCGTTCACTGTTTACTGTTTACTCTTCAATTCCAAACCAATTGAAGTTGCAGAATTTTTTCGCGACGACAATTTTAATACGACTCAACGTGACGGAGGGAGTAAACGAATGCGATGCCGCTGCGTTGATAATGATAATGGTATGCGACGGACAGACATACCGACAGACAGACACACGGCGAAATGTAGTGTCAGACGAGTGCAAAGTAATATTGGCAGCTGCACAACTGTGAGGACGACAACGACGACATTTTCTGAAGCTGTGAAATGACGCGGTCACAACATGTGGCAAAGTTTATTTGTACTGATGCAGGCTGCAATTACTGCATACTTTTTTTTCGCGGTATTTACTTTTAATTTATCGAATTATAAAAACGGAATCTTCATTGCAAATTAATATTAATTGGTGTTAACAGAGTCTGGACTGGTCTGGTGTGCTCTGCTCGCTCTCCTCTGGCCAGACATGATGCACACAGCTGCTAAATGTTAATAGTATTCCAACGAGTGTGCAGTGGCATAGTTGACCAACAAATTTACAGTTTTAACCGATTATTTTTAAAGCTTATCTCGAGTATTTATTTAGGGGCGTAGGCACTTTTTTTAAATGCCAAAAAGTTTTACTTTACACTCCACTTCAATTTGATGTCCAATCGTTTTTCTATAGATTACATTTACAAATTTCACAATAATTGCAAATGGAAAATGTCATTTGCTTTTATTTTTTTTATGTTTTGTATTTGTGACTTCCGGTAGCTGATTTTTATATTATGGAAATGAAGTGTCGGCAATTGTCGCCACACATGCCAGTGGTCAAGGTCTGTGTTTGATTTCCACAAGCAGATTAGCAAACAAAGCTGTTATTCTATTTTTAGACTGCCTCGATTGTTGTCAAGAAGAGCAATTTAACATTTGTTATGCACTGCACTTAGCGGTTTTCTTAATATAAAATTTTAACAAAAAATTTATAAACTTAAAAAATTTAACTATTATTAAAATAGACAAATCTCAAATCTCAACTCGACTTAAGCGCTTCGATTACAGATTTAATCTTTTCTTTAGTTTTCAGAACAGACAAAACGAAAATCAAACAATTTAACAGTCATTACGCACACACATACACACACTATCTTACACACTATCACAATGTGCTGTCTTAGTACATGTAACAGTGTGACATTTACCAGCACAACTAATTAATGTGTTTGTGTGTTTGAAGTGGAAAGAGAGTTCCATGACCAAACAAATACTTTTACAAGTTAACATACATGCATACGTTGACACATTCAAAAATACAAAGAGACACTGTACTCGTTTACATTTGTATGCGTGTAATACTATGTTGACACACCCACACTGTGGATCAGTTAAAATGGTAGCGGAGGGAGGGAACAAATCCAAAAGCGCTTATATTTTACGACATTTATACAACCACAAACGCATTCTTAGCGATCGTTAAGTTGAACACTTACACACACACGCTTAAACACACCGCCACACACAAGTTGTGAGCGACAAAATTAACACGACAAAATACATACGCACACAAACACACACAAAGTAACAACATTATAAGCATTTTTCGACTCTTTTCATCGCTTTTTTGTTGTTTTTGTTAACATAGTAATTTCGACGATAGTGTGTGTATTCAGGCTGCAAAAACAACAACAGCAATATTCTACCACAAGGTCCCTCCAGTTTATGCGCCGCATACATCGCTCGTTTTGTTGTTTGACATATTTCGCCTTTACTTTTTTTCTCCATTGTTTTTTGTTTCTTTTCGTGTTTCGTCTTTTGCGGTTGATTTGTGTGCGCTCATAAATTTCGGTCATGTGACCGAGAAATGCGCTTTTTCGGGTAACACACAAAACACACAAAACCAACATAAACAACCAAACACCGAGCGAATCAGCCGACATTAAATGGAAAAGACAAACCATTTTAAAAAGACGCACGCACGCACAACTTTGAGGCAACGCACCGAATCGTTAAAACTACGCCAGAGGTAAAATCGTAAATGTTAAATTTTAATGTGCACCTTTTGGCGTACTTTTGTACTTAATATAAAACTTAAATGTTCAGATTTTAATTAGTATTAAAAAAATTAAATAAAAACATTTTATGAAATGCAACACGTAAGCAAATTCTAGTTGCAAGGACTTAAGAGGGCAGATTGACAAAATAAATCCCAAACACAAAAAGTCAATACAGAAAGCTTAAAAATTTAATATTAAGAAATACAGGGACGTCCTTGAAAAAAGCCTAACGGAGTTGTATTAAATGGTAAATGTTAAGAAAAAATTTTAAACAACAATTGTACTCGTATAAGTAATAATATTTTTTGGATATTTCATTGACAAGATTTCATACCTTAACCAAACGGACATTGTTCCGTAAATGCGGCACCTTCAACACACCTTGAGGCTAATGATAAGCTTCGCATAGGTATGCGTGTGTGTCGTTAAAATGTATCTTACGATATTAACTTAATACTTTTATGGCGCATTACAAAATTTAATCACTTGAAACAACCGCAACCAAATACACACCCAAAAAAATAATGTAATGTAAACGATTACCGGGCTCATATCAATAACAGTCATATCAAAAATATCATATCATCTGAACAAGAATCATATCATGTGGATTAGAAGCATATCTGTTGTACAAGGAAAATGTAAAATTTACGATTTTCCTGTCGTATTTGTATTAGAAATGTCAAATATACATTACTTGTTTTTTCGATAATCATATCAAAAAATAATATCAATAACACAAATTTTTAAAATCATATCAATTCGAAAATATAATTATAAATCGAACATTAAAAACATCATGTTTACAGCAATTTTCTATTGCACTATTACATATATACAAAAATATCAAACTCGTTGAATTGAATAAGTTGACTATTTGACAGGATAGTTATACATTCGATATTAATGCAACATTTATAAGCTTTTAAATATAGTAAAATTTACGTTTTCATAAATGTGAATTTTATTATAAAAATTAAATCTAATTTTATAAATGAAACAAATTTTATTGATAAACAAATTTTTTTTATTAATAAGTTAATAAAAGTTAACATTAGAAATAATAATAAATATAAGAAAATAAACATGAAGAATGTTTTTATTTTAATTAATAGCATTTTTAAAAAAGTCGGCAATAGTAATTATAATTTAATGAGGTTGAAAAACCAAGAACTTCGTTTAAACCCAAATTATCTCCAAGGCGCTCATTACAAAATAAATGTGGAAAGATCCTTTTTCAGTTACTATTAATATTCCATTTTCTTCAAGCTCGCAGGCCTTGACCTGCGCTTGTTCTAAGAAGAAAACGAGAAACAATTCCAACATTTTCGAAGAGAGAGAAGTATAAAACAATTTATAAACCAAGTTTTAATTATTTTTTAAAATAAATACCACATTAGAAAGCGTTGCATTGCATACTGAAGATAATGGTGTAAATTTATTGGTAATTTTTGAACAAGACACCTCCTGTGATATTGTGCTTGGCAAGTCACCTGGAAACTAATGAAAAATAAAGATTTGTGAAAATATAATATAAATATACGATCATTTTTGAATTTTTTTTTTACATTTTGGGTTTTCCAAATGAAAATTTGTTCACGCAGCATTACTCTTTGACCTATCTGCCTCTTCTCGGGAAGTATTGCTTCGAGATCATCTTTATTTAGAAATTTCAAATTTTCCATGGTTATTCCGCATTCTATATATAATGAAAATAAAAATTATTAATATTAAGAAAATGTTTACCTTAGCTAATAAATAAAAAATAAAATGTTTTAGATGGGTTAATTTGTCGAAAAAAATTCCTATACCCATATATTTTTGTTAACTATGTTGAAGTCTGATCGATTATCTGTAATTTGATATATAACAATATATAGCTATCTCTAGAATTTTCAATGATATCAAGGGGTTTATACGAGAAAATGTGTTTTTTTGCTTATTTTTTAGCTGTTCTCTGATATAGACACCTTAATATCTCCTAAAGTTGAAGAGATAAGCATATTATGTTACATACCAAATTTTAGGTAATCTTCCAGACATCAACAAAGTGAAATAAAAATCTTGGGTTAATAAGGCTTTTTTCGGAAAATTAACCCTTTAAGTACCAAAATTTTCTTATTTTTTACTATAACTCAAAAAGTTTTGAAGATATCGGTCAAGGTGGCAAACATTGTTATAACTGATGTTATTACCTTTAATTTGACACCTTATTTAACCTAATCTTCCTCTTAGTTCAAAAGTTATAGTTAAATAAAACATATATTTACTTTAAATTATGGTGTGGCAAAAAGAGGGAAAGATCGTCTCAGTTTGTTTTCTTACAAACGATTAATTTAAAACTCCTAAAATTCGGTTTTTTATTCTATATTAAATTTTATAAAAAAATTTTAACATAATTTTTTAGGTTAGTGCATGCCTTTTTGCGATGCATTTTTTTCTAACCTACATAACCTAACATTTTTTTTATTGTTTCTAATCTTTTCAAACTTACCCAAAAGTGCATCGAAACAATTTCCAAGGTTCCACTACGTCAATAACGCCTTTAAGTTTGGTCCCGATGCACTTTCCTCCTCTGTGCCGTCCGGGCAGACCACCTTGTGCATAGCTGCGGCTGCGCCGTCCTGGCCGTTCGTTATTTCATTAACATTTTCACTGCAGTCTCCTTCTTTATGCATATTTCTATTAATTTGTTTAGGAATATTGTTTTTTTCTTTTTGTTTAAGTATTATTGTTTCATATTTTTGCTCTTTTTACTTTTGCACTTGCACTCAGCTTCTGAATTTCACAATAAATAGTGTTGCCAACACTAACAACTTCAGATATTTTAATGAGAACAATTAGTCAAAATTATTTGAAAAATCTGAAAATGTTAGTGTTGGCAACACTATTTATTGTGAAATTCAGAAGTTGAGTGCAAGTGCAAAAGTAAAAAGAGCAAAAATATGAAACAATAATACTTAAACAAAAAGAAAAAAACAATATTCCTAAACAAATTAATAGAAATATGCATAAAGAAGGAGACTGCAGTGAAAATGTTAATGAAATAACGAACGGCCAGGACGGCGCAGCCGCAGCTATGCACAAGGTGGTCTGCCCGGACGGCACAGAGGAGGAAAGTGCATCGGGACCAAACTTAAAGGCGTTATTGACGTAGTGGAACCTTGGAAATTGTTTCGATGCACTTTTGGGTAAGTTTGAAAAGATTAGAAACAATAAAAAAAATGTTAGGTTATGTAGGTTAGAAAAAAATGCATCGCAAAAAGGCATGCACTAACCTAAAAAATTATGTTAAAATTTTTTTATAAAATTTAATATAGAATAAAAAACCGAATTTTAGGAGTTTTAAATTAATCGTTTGTAAGAAAACAAACTGAGACGATCTTTCCCTCTTTTTGCCACACCATAATTTAAAGTAAATATATGTTTTATTTAACTATAACTTTTGAACTAAGAGGAAGATTAGGTTAAATAAGGTGTCAAATTAAAGGTAATAACATCAGTTATAACAATGTTTGCCACCTTGACCGATATCTTCAAAACTTTTTGAGTTATAGTAAAAAATAAGAAAATTTTGGTACTTAAAGGGTTAATTTTCCGAAAAAAGCCTTATTAACCCAAGATTTTTATTTCACTTTGTTGATGTCTGGAAGATTACCTAAAATTTGGTATGTAACATAATATGCTTATCTCTTCAACTTTAGGAGATATTAAGGTGTCTATATCAGAGAACAGCTAAAAAATAAGCAAAAAAACACATTTTCTCGTATAAACCCCTTGATATCATTGAAAATTCTAGAGATAGCTATATATTGTTATATATCAAATTACAGATAATCGATCAGACTTCAACATAGTTAACAAAAATATATGGGTATAGGAATTTTTTTCGACAAATTAACCCATCTAAAACATTTTATTTTTTATTTATTAGCTAAGGTAAACATTTTCTTAATATTAATAATTTTTATTTTCATTATATATAGAATGCGGAATAACCATGGAAAATTTGAAATTTCTAAATAAAGATGATCTCGAAGCAATACTTCCCGAGAAGAGGCAGATAGGTCAAAGAGTAATGCTGCGTGAACAAATTTTCATTTGGAAAACCCAAAATGTAAAAAAAAAATTCAAAAATGATCGTATATTTATATTATATTTTCACAAATATTTATTTTTCATTAGTTTTCCGACATCTTGGATAACGAAATAACATCTACGGCAAAGGTTCAAAATTGGCAGTCATCAAGAACTATAATTTTGAACAGCAACCCAACACCATTATCTTCAATAAGCAGTGGTACGATTGTTAATATGGTATTTACTCTTATTTCTTTGCTTTATACTTTATTTGACCACAATTTTAGAGTACTTCTCACTCTATAAAAATTTGTTTTGTTTTTTTCTTAGAATGGAGATGAAACAAACTAAGCAAAATACTCAAGACAATTAGAAATCACCACACCAAAAAGTGACTCAGATGCTTGAAATTGTACTAAAAATATTTATAAAAGAATTCCACTTATCCCTCTAACAATATATAATGAACAGAATTATACTATACGAATATATAATAAAACTTTATTTTCAGCACTGAATTTTATATCATTAAATTAACAATGATTTCAAAATATTTTTGATATTCACATTTATAAAAGTATCAATTTTAGAATAAATGCTTGTAAATATTACATTAATAATATATAATACGTAATATCAAAAATACTTTGAATTCATGTAAAGGTTACAGTAAGTATTAATATCAAAAATACATTTTATTAATGACAAATTGATATTATCAATATCATCCTTACATGGAAATTAAATTTTTAAATGTGTGAATGATATTTAAATCATATCAGGATCACAAAAATAATGTGCATTATACGTTAAAATTCGCAAAAAATGCATATCAAAATACTTCTAATTAATATCATTAGCACATTAAATAATATATTTTTGATAATGTTTTTGATATGACTATGCATGTGTTATTGATAATTTGCCCGGTAGCTGAAAAATAACCTTAATTCTAGTATTCTTTACAGTGATTTCTGGTGAATTTTTTTTTGACTGCAGTCTCAAATTTTTACTACATTCTCATTTTCTCGTTTTACTTCCACTTGGTTTTGCTTAACTTCATTTTCTGTTTTTGTTTTTTATTATTACAGATTTAAGAGCCGCCTGGTGCGCTGCCTTGCCTCCGCCACGTATATTGTGCGTCAGATCTGCTCGCTGGGCATAACCGTTTACACGCCTACCGTGGCACTGGCGACGGTAATTGGAATTCCGTATTGGGCGTCGATCGTCGGCATGGCAACGATTTGCATATTTTTCACAATTTTGGTAAGTGTCTGCGTTTGCGTGTGCCTGCATGTGTGAATAATTTCATAAATGCGCGAATTACATCGCATCATGGTAGCCAGAGCTCGCCAGTGCGCCTCTGCTGCAACATTCGCTTTTAATGCGTTTTATAAATGTTTTAATCAACTTTCGCCGCGCGCAAACAAACTGATTTTGCATAAATTTTACCACATGCCATCCTTTATGCCTCCCTTCCACTATCAGCGCGCTCCCTCGCCGATATCACGGCGCTCCTTTACGTACTCGTGGGAATATCCATTTTGTGAGAATAAAAGTGCTATCATTTGGCTTTTGTATGCGCAGTGAATTGCTAACGTATGATTTATGAGTAAGGCACTTTAATTTTAAACGTTTAAAGTTTTAAATATTTGGCGCAATCACCTTCACCCTGGCAGAGTGTAGGTCGAGCTATTCAGGCACTTTCTAATGGCAAATTGTTACGCTCAGAATATTTGCCAAATGCTTGCGGAGAGTGGCGGCACAGCACGCTGGGTAGTGTATGTTATTGGCTTACGATGCGTACCGTCGCAGGTTCAATTCGCAGGTAACGCAATAAATAGAAACTATTAATTTTCATTTCAAAATACGTTTCTATGCATCCGCCGTACTCTCAGCAAGCTCGAGCATAATTTATTTGTTCCATATATGTATATGAGGTTAATGCACAAATTATTACTTAGCATTAATTGCCGTGACTGTGTATGTATTAAGTGTATGAACATTTAACACAATACGTTCAATTATTTAAATATCGTTTCAATTATTCAAATTTGAATTCGCATATTTTGAGTTTTTTTACATAAATTCTAAATAAATGTTGTTGTCAGCAAAAACTTCCACGCTGACCTTTTAAGCTGGTGATTTCATTTTTGGCTCGGCACTACACAAATTGTTATTTTATTGTGCTGCTGACTAATAAGTTTTCTTTTTTTTCGCCAATTGTTAGTTTTTTATACATGATATACATATGTATTGTATATGATATGTATGCATATCTCGATCTTTTTTTTTGAGTTCGCATTCCTACAGTCGGCTTTAAATGCCCGCATGCGGCTTAGAGCTATTTTTCTGCTCTATATTTGGTTTTTGTTGGATTTTTGTTAACACCACTGTTGACATATTGTTATTGTTGTTATTTTATAAATTTATATTTGTACAGTCACTGCTATTATTAATACACTTTAATATGCATGTCTTTTAAATATGAGAGATTTAATCTAAAGCCATTCTAAACCTAAGTCGTACTTACTTTAATGTTAAGTCTTCTCATTATTGATTAGTTTTCAAAGAAGAACAAAAGTCTTAATTAATGTTAGGAATAAATTGAAATTTTTTTATGGGAATATGCGAAAGGAAAACCTTTTTTCGCAATTACTTAAGTCCTAAAAAATTTATAAAAATTAATATTACACACTTCCTACACAGTACGAAATATTGTGAAAAGAATATTCAATACAATTAAATTTTTGTTTGATACAATTATTTTAACTAAGCCCACAACCGTTTTAGTCAATACAATTAACAGAGTCAAATGAAAAATTAATTGTATTGCTCCCAAAGATCTGATTGATTTATACACAAAAAAAACATTTTCTCTTTTTTTTTGCAATTTATAAAAGCATTGATGCTTGCCATGGATCAATCCTGGGCCTGCTGTTTCAAAGGCAAGAGTCTTACGACTGTGCCACTGACGTACAAAACCAGTTGTCAATTTTGCGAATATACGAGTTTGTTTTTGAAACTGAGCACAACTGAGGCACAACTCACTAGACAATTTTTTTTTTAAGAAAGTATAATACTTTTCAATTAAAAATTAATTGTGTTCAATAAATATTTGTTGGATACAATTAAAAACTTCGGTTAATCGACAAAAGTTTCAATTAAAAATAATATTTTTTCTGTGTAATTTAAATAGAAGTAAAACTCTTAAATGTATGATTTATAATTATCCTAAATTCGGGTATTCGTTGCACAGCCTAAATTTAAAGATGACTTTTAGCATAGACAACTAAACTCATGACGATCTTTAATGACCGCATATTAACTTGTTTCCTTACGTCTCTTCTTTGAACCACAGGGCGGCCTCAAAGCAGCCATCAATGCGGACGTCATTCAAACCGTGACCGTCATTGTGGTCACAGTGGCGGTCATAATAAAAGGTTGCATCGCCAGTGGCGGACCGCAACGCGTCTACGAATTGAATCGGGATAATGGTGAGTAATTTATCAGAAGCAGCAGCAGCAACAGCAACAGCGAACAAACAAACCAACAAACGGACAAATAGACAGATGGACAGACATTCAACATTGCGTGTGTATGCGAGCGTGTGATATGCGTATCCGCAACCGCATCAGCAAACGCTGGCCACAAGTGGAAACGTGTTTCCATTTATATTGGTAAAATTTTGGTGGCGGTGGGCGATGCGTTGGGAGGTCGATGTGGTGCGAAACGCAGATGAATAATGATAAATGGGATAGGGTAAAATCAATCAACGCGCGCGAACGCTTTCAACAATGCCAAGCGCAAATAATTTGCCGCAATCTAAGAGCAAAGGCAGGTAGCGAAGTATTTGCGGCAGAGGAAGGAAATTGAGAAGGATGGAGGCGCCGAATTGTAAGAACACTTGGCTAGAGGTAGCGGTATGGGTTATGCGCAAAAATGCGGTCATAAATAATTTTGTGCGGCAGGGACAAATGCTGCCTGCCCGCCCGCCTGCTTGCGTGCTGCATTCCTCATGCTCAGCTAAAGCCAGCGGCTCACAGGAAACTTTTATTTATGCTGACGAATGGTGACGATTAGAAATTCGCATTCTGTGAGTTTTACTTGCAATGCGTCGAAAGCTGCGGCTCTGGAGTTAGAGGGAGTCTTGTTATTTGTGGTGAGCTGTCGTTCATTACGCTCATAAATGGCAGCATATCAGGCAACGACGACAATCATTTAAACGCTCGAAGGAGCGATTGTCACTTGAATTTCTTTGCGTTCTTTTTTTTCGCCTTTGAAATTTTATGCCCGCACAACGCTTGAATTTTTCAGCTCATGATTCGCAAGTTTCGAGATTTATTGAATGTAGTTTTAACATTTTGGTAAATAATTCAATTTTAAGATTGAAAATTGGTTAACAAGGCCTATGAATAATATTTAATTAAATACATAAAAGCGGATTTGAATAGTTACTAAACCAAAGACAATGAATCTAATTTTATTTAAACAATTTAAATAAATAATTACAAATGTAAACATTTAAAGAATATGTCAGAAAGTTGGGAATGATATAAGAATTATATTTTAACTTAATTTCTTGTCATGTATCATCATTTAAATAGCAATGCTAGTAAAATTGACATTTCGTTGTAATTGTTAAAGAGTTGATAATAAAATGCAAAACAAAAAATCAATTGTTCATTTCATTATCATTACTATTTAAAATTTTAATGAACAAACAATTCATTTCACTGCTACCCAATATACTGAAGCCATTTCAAGCTTTTGAACTACAAGTAATTTTTATTTATTTTTTTATTTTTTTTACGATTAATTATAAAAAAGTTATTTTCAAAATTGAAAAGCGCAAGCGAAGCACTTAAACAAACCAACGCACAAAGCATTGTTTTTCTTATATACGAGTATATCATTCAGCTTATAGAAAACCCCTTGAGCTGCTCGAGGTTTTTCCTTTTCAAATTTATTTTTTTAATCGCCATTTTGTCTGTTTATTTTTGCATTTGCCGAAAATCATAATCACTTTAGACATACTTTACAATACTTTTACCAAAAGCGTTTTATTTTCTAACATAAGTGGGTACCTTTAGATCCGCCACTTTACTTTTGTGGGCACAGGCACTGCAGCACCATGTGGCAATCGTCAATAACCTCAAGGCAACAACATACAAACAGACAAACAAACAAACGGACAGACAGACAGACGAAACAATGAAAACATGCCTCTTGTACCTTATTATCCATTCAAGAGCCATATCATCCTAAAGTTATGCAATAAATTCCAGCACATAATCGCACAAAAGCGGATTGTGCGCTTATTTTAATAAAATTGTGTTCGAATTGAAAAAGTGAACCAAACCAAACCAAACAAAACAACAACATAAAATACAAACAAACAAAAATATTATAGTAAAACACGATAAGTCCAAAAGCACACAAAGAAAAGTAGAATGAAAAAAGTTCACATTAGAGCAGGAGATCATTGTGAGGAGCGTCGTAAGGAGGGTCACTTTAATACTACTAAATTAAGCAAAGGCATCATATACTCACACGCACACACTCTCAAACATACACACACTTACGCATCGGTTTCAGCCGCAAATCGCATGACACGCACACAAATATTTATATTTTTTTGGTTGGACATTTGCATAGAAACGGACCTAAAGGACATGTCCGAAAATCAAGTCGCAGTAGTCGCAGTTTTTTTCTCATACTTTTTTGTGATTATTATTATTTGTTGTTTTGTTGTGATGAGAGAAAAAAAAACGTCAGAAAGAGAAAAATCTCGCCTGTAGTGTGGCAAATTTGCATGACTGCGGGTGAAATTGCGGTAATAATGTCATTTTGATTGTGTCTTTATACAAATTGACAAGGACTACGATTCGGATGCAACTGTGTAACTGTGTGTAGACAAAAGCACAGACGAAGTAAGGAGACGAATGTGTGCTCAAAGAAACTATCAACTCATCAAGTTCATTTTTTTGTTGTTCATGATATCGAGGAGATTTGTGCTCATTGCGTATTTTAAATTTTTCCGGTAATATGGAGATTCTTTAAGATTTTCTTGCTTTCGGCAAGTATGTGTATTCAGGTTTTTTAGTATGTGTATACAAGTACGTGTCTGTCAGTGTGTTGAAGCAATCGATTTTGTAATTTTCGGCAGTAAGAGCTTTTATTTTGCTTAAATAACAAGTTTTTGTAAGAAGCACGACCGACGGCGTATGAGTAACATTTAATTATTTTCTAGTTTCAAAATTAGTTTTGAATTTTATTGAAGCATTAATTACGAAATACGTGCGCATGTTTTTCAGAAATAATTTTTGTATGCTTTCCAGGTCGCTTATCGTTTCTAAACTTTACCGGCGACATGACTGTGCGCGTTGACACCACATCCGCTTGGCTGGGCCAGCTTTTTATGTCATTGTCGCAATTTGGTTGCCAGCAAAATTTTATGCAACGCTATGTCAGCCTGAAGTCACTGGCGGAAGTTAAAAAGTGCGTATTTTATTTTGTGCAGCTCGTGGTTTGAGTAATTTTGTATTAATTACGTAGCAAGTTTTAAAGGCTTTTTGTTGCACTTTAAAAGAGGTTTCGTTGTTTTATGTATTAAATTAAACCTGCAAAATTTCTTTTTGCTTTACATTTCATTCCGCCAGAGCCATGATGTCCAATATTCCGATAATATTCGTTTTTTTCTCGCTATCCTGGATATCGGGCATGGTCATCTATTCGACCTACTTCAACTGTGATCCCTTTGCCGAGGGTTATATACAGAAGACCGATGAAATTTTACCATTTTTCGTTGAAGATCACCTGGCAGTAATTCCCGGCTTTATTGGACTCTTCATGGCGACACTGTTCAATGGCGCATTGTGGTAAGAAATAGTCGTTCACGTTTTTTTAGTTTGCTGCCAGATGTTGTTTGAAACATCTTAATTAAATCACAAACAACGAATTCACTTAACAAACAATAATAACAACAAAAACTGTATTGCCAAATTTTATCATCACACACACACACATACACACACATACACGCACAGCATGATGGTCTCGAATTTGAATTCGCTGGCCACCGTTTGCTGGGAGGATTTCCTATCGCTGTTGCCGCAATTCAAAGGACTCGACGACAAGCAGCAATTAGGCATCATTAAGGTTACAACTGTCATCTTCGGCATCATCATTATGGGCGTTGCCTTTGTCGTCGGTCTGCTGTCCGGCGTAATTGAATCATCGATGCTGGCGTTTTCGGCGACATCTGGGCCGCTGCTAGGCTGCTTCATTTTGGCCATGTTAGTGCCGATTGCTAATTGGAAGGTAATTTGATTTTGGTCAAATTTACGTTTTGTTTCTGTTTTTTTTTTTTAATTGTGATTTATCTTTTTCGTGTTGTTTTATTCTCTTTGCAATTAACAAACGCAAATTAGAAAAAAAAATTGGTTTATTTTCTTATACCAATTTAATAAATATGTTTAAATTTAAAAAATTTATAGAATTTTATATTAACTTTGAAAGAACAGGAACAAAATAATCAATTTTCTTCATACTTAGGGTACCTCTGCTGGTATGGTTGCTAGCTGCGCATTCGTCCTGTGGATCATTGGCGGTGGATTTTCGATAGAAAAGCCCGCTCAAACCTTACTGCCCACATCGACAGAGGTAATTTTAGGTTTTTGTGCATACAATTAGATGCAATGGGTTGACTCTGTGTTTACTTTGCTTTAGGGCTGCTCAAACGAAACCTTCTCACAATCGATATTCAAACCCGAAACAGAGCTCTCTTGGCTGATGTCGCACACACCGATCAGCAATGAATTCTACACGTCAAACGATAGTTTGTTTGCGACCACAACCGCCCGAACACTAACAGAGCGGTACGTTATCTCATTATCATATAAAATCTGCTTAACTTATTCGCTTTCCGTTTGTTGTATTTTTTTAGCACACCCATGGAAACTTTCTACTCGATCAGCTACATGTACTACAGTCTCATTGGCACGGCACTTACGGTCATTATTGGTTTCTTGATTAGCTATGTGACGCAGGATCCCACAGACTCGTACGATTCAAAGCTACTGCATCCGCTCATCTTTAGACTGAACCAACGTTTCGGCGGCAGCAACAAGCCGTACTACATCAAGGAAGTCGATTCCGATCTGACGACGGTAACCAATGGCAAAGGTAGCAGCATCACAGAAGATGAGGGGGCCATCATTAATCACGCCTTTGAGCCGCAAAATGAAATCAATCTGATTGCGGAGAGCAAGGACAACAAAAACCCAATGGAAGTAATATTTACGAAAGCACCTTCAACGAATAATGGCATAAATGGACATGGTGGCGCCGACGTGGTGCCACGAGAAACTACAAGTCCCTGCGAAAGCGAAACCTATCGCCAGCTCAACGAAAAGCCAACAGTGTGAGGAAAATGAAATTCGAACACTGTAAAGTGAAGTGAAGTGAAGTGAAATATTAGCGACTTAAGCAAATTTACTTAATTTAAACAAACAATTTACTTGAATTTTATACACTAAGTTTGTATGTATTTATATAAGTTTAGCAGTGCTAGGCCTGAAAATGTTAACTTAACAAAAACAAAAAAAAACTTATAATTTCAAAAAGACAAAGCAACTTCAAAACTTGGCTTTGGAAAATGTACGCTGGGAGAAATTCAATTAAGTGATAATTAAAAAAAAGGTTTTTGGTTTCACTGACGTTCATTTTGGTGACTACTTCTGATGTAGAATTCGATGCAATAAGCAAATCTTGTTTAAATACAACCGACAAAATATTTTTTCTATTGAAAAAATCAATTGTTCATTTGAATTTCAACAATTTAAATTTCTTTGATAAACATTTTTAGTGCAAAATTTTTAACAGACTTAATTTTTTCATTGCGGTTAGAATTGAATTCATATTTGGCTAGATTTCTGTATTTTTCTCTCGAGAAATAAATCATCTTTCAGCGTACTCAATTTAAGTAAGAAACTAAGACAACTAATCGAAAAAAAAGAGTGTTTGTGACAAACGTGCGACGATAAAGACACTGTGATCATTTAAGATACTACAATAAATAAATATATATTGTATATATATACATATAGATATATTTTTGACTACCTTACCTATTACATAACATTACATTGAATCACATTACAAATTAGTGTATTTAGAATTTACTTAGTTGCGCAATTAGTTATTTTGTATGTGTTTACTTTGAATATTTAGTCATATTTATAAACATGTAGAACAGTGCAAATTCGAATACTATTTTTAATGTTAACAAATTACAATAATAAATCATTGAAATATATTCCTATTAAATTAAGTTCGTTTAAGACTTAAAGCTGTGTTTCACTTTATTCTTTGCATAATTCTGGAAGCTAGAAACAAAAGCTGAAATGGACTAATAAAAGTCAAAAGTTAAAATATTAAAAAATTACTTTCATTTTTGGTTTTGAATCTCTGGAGCTCGGTCTACAATTTTTTAAGATAAATTAATAAAAATAACAGTAACAATTAAAGCGAAGAACAGAACATATTTATATTGTAGTACTTTATGCAATCTGATTCATTGCGAGCAAAATATTACATACGACAAAATTTGATTGAAGAAAATCGGTATTTTTTTTTAACCAACTGAATATTCTTTTGAAATATATTGTTGTTATAACTCGTTTTCTGTAGCACAAGAGTCGTGATTAGTCAAAGCCAAAGTCTCCGACGATTCTAGCACATCGTCGGGTCGAATTCTGAAGCACAGGGGAGGTGTGACTGTGTTATTAAATCTTTAACTTTAAAATTTATTATTTTTTTGGGAAAATAAAATTAATTTGGTTTTCATTTACGTTTTATACGCCCTCTCTTAAACCTATTTTAAAGAACTAACCACATACTTCAAATTGTTAAATTGTTAAATTAATAAATTTTAAATTTAATTAGCCATAAAGTCAAATGGCATATATGTTTAAATTACAAAACTTACTTTATTCATTGCTAACATTTACAACTAAATACGAATGTGTTCTATTTAATTTGAAGCATTTAAAATGCTCATTTATGGTAATGACTGCTTTTCAACATTAAATATTTCGTATGCCAAATATCGACGATTGCTTGACAAACTCGTCGAGTTTGGACTGAAACAATTCCGAAGTGACGGGCGTTCCAGGCGTCCACAACGGATCACGGACCACATACTCCACCCAAACTTTGCCGTACATTTGTTGCAGCAGCTCCTTAACATTTAAAGCTGCCGTGTCCGTGTTTAACACAAATCTAAAATTAAAGAGGTTATCATATAGAATTTGCGAATGTAGAAAGCTAAACAAAAATCTGCTAATCACTTCAGGCCCGATGGAGTTTCCAAATAATGCAACGCATAGCGGTTGGTTTTGTAGTAGAGAAAGCCCTCGCGTGGATCATGCGGCGAAATTTTGCTTACGAAGGACTTGATGGAGAACAGCATTCCGTAGGTGAGTTTCGCCTCCTTTAAATACATTTAAGTTTTTATTCATTCTATTAAACACACTATCTGAAGACAATGCTTGCCTCTTCCCGCGTGATGCCAGACTTTTTAGTGCGATTCCATTCGGCATAGTACATCAATGTGCCGAATTTGTCAAAAATGTATAAGTTGAATATCGTCATCGTTTCCTTTTGTTAGTTTTAAAATATTATTAATTTTTTAAGAATCTCCAAACGCAAATTTCACTTTTTGTTTACTTGCAAATGCAAAAACAGCTGTTCTCAAACAGTTTAAGTGCTGCCAACTTTTTGAAATTGCTACACAATGTAACATAAACTGATAATATGCATAATTCCAAAAAAATTTTGTTATAATTGTGTATTTTTTAGCATTTTTCATCCAAACAGCAAATATTTTCATGTTTTACCAAAATTTAAATCAGCTTTGCGACGGACGCTGTCAGTTGCTCTTCACTCCGAAGTTGGAACAAAGCTATTGAAACGAAGTGTTCTATCTGCACAGTCCAATAATTTTCGTGGGCAGCACTTTTCTTTGTTTTGGTTCTTATTATACACAATCAGCTGTTTTATTTTGTGCAGTTTTATTCGGGGATTTTTTATTTTTGTATCAATTGGAAGTGCAACTTGATTTGTAAATGTTTTTTTATCTTTATAAGAAAAAAGTGATAGTGAACGTGAACACAATTAATAAAAATGGCGACGATGGAGAAACCGAAAAAAGAAGTAAGTGCGCTGGAAATTTGAAAAAAAATTACTCTAGTATATTTTTCTACGCAGAAAACAAAGAAACCGAAGGCTAAACAAAAATTGGTAACACCATCATACGACGACGAAGAAAATTATAATGCGCAAATAGAACAGGGCGAGGGCGCCTTTGCTGACAACACTAACACTATGCCGGCCGAACAAAGAGAACAGCTGCGAATGCAGGATCTGGAGCAATTCGAAGCAGCATCAACATCGAGCAATAAAATTGTTAGCCGCGCCTGTTTCATTGCATCCGACTACAAAAACGAACCTGAAACTGATGAAGAGGAAAAAGAACACGTCGAATACCCTAGTGCGGACTCCATGTCCGCCGAAAATATATCGCTGCATGATGAATTAACCCAAGCGGCAGCTGAAGCAAGCGCTCCTCTACTGTCAGATACGTCCTCTCGAAGCCCACAACCATGGACGAAAAATTTCGAACAACCGGAACCATTAAGTCCATCAGCACCACCATCCGCCGATGTGCGCGGACCCGCACCTTTACCTTCTGTCGTTGTTGCTAGTCCAACGATTATGGTACAATATCCAAATTTAACGCCACTACAGTGCGAAGAGGTGCGCTCGCCCGTTGTCTTTCAGCCGGCAAAAGTAAAAACGCCCACTGGTGCTGCATTCACTCGAAACAACGTTAAGCCTTTCACCGCACAGCAACTTGCCCAGGTCTACAATTGCGGCGAGCTTGAGCTGGTCAAACAATTTGAACTGGAATTTCTAATGAATTCGCTGTTGGAGACATATGGCAGTGATCCGCTGTACGTGGCACTTCTGGAGTACTACAATTTGCAGAGCAAACTCACAATGAACATGCACGACGTGCATAAATTTCGTAAAGATGCTCTCGAAGCACAAAAACACATCTGGACCGAGGTGCCGATATCGAAGACATTCGCGGGACGTTGTGGTGATAATATCGAAGTGCGCGAATCGGTCACCTACAAGTGAGTCATTGTTTATTTAAATTTACAACACAAATTAACACATAAATATATTACTTTTTTTTTTTACACCTGTGTAAGCTATGTTCAAACATTCAGCGGTCGAAATAATTGATAATACTTAAATAAAAATTGAATTAGATTGAATTGCAATCAACAATGGCCAATTGAACATGTCCAATTAAATGTTATCGCTGCATTCATAACTTATTACTTTATAACACTAAAACTTATTTATTAAACAATATTATAATTTTTCTTTGATTTTTAAAAAGGAAATGAACTAATGCAAAATTCTGTATACAGAACTATTTATTAATTTTACAAATAATTATAATATACATTTTTAATATATGCAAATATATGCATTTAAAAGAAATACATTAAAAATAATCAAAATTATATACATTATAATATAAAATATTTTTTTTAGCATCGCTCAAGTTGATGGCAAAAATCTTGAGAGCGCTTCTGCCGCTTTAACTCGACTTTTCGATTTAATTTGTTTTACATACACCTCAAATTTAATAACTGCTCAAATCACCAAAGTAAAGGTATGCCTAATATTCGCTTTTTATATTAAAAAAGTATTTAAAACATAAATAATAATTTTGCTTATATATAGATTGACCTAATTATTAACGAAATTATTTCCTATCCACGTGTTGCGACGTTGACACAAGATGCGCCGCTCAGATTACAAAACATGCTTGATGCAGATACGCTGGCATGTGTAGCGCATCTACGACGTGCCATATCAATACTTTTTAGCTTTACGCGAAAACTTAATCCGAATGCGGTTAGTGACCAATTTTAATGATTTTAAAATACATTTAATTCAAATAGAAACTTTTTTGCAGAACTTTGATACTGATCTGAAAACATGGTTACGTAAATTAATCTCGTTGCATCTATTGCTGGCGACCAAAGAGGATCATTGGTTCTTGCTCTTTAATATTTTGCGATGTCCGAGCGGAGTTGGCAGCTGGGCTACCGAATTTCTGCAAGTGCCTTGTGCAACATGTCCCGCTACCTCTGGGTCGACTTCTTCCGCAGCCTTCTCTGTTAGTGCACGTGCAAGCGAAATACCTTTGCAACTTAATTCACCCGAAATGAATCACTGCATAGCCACTTTGCAAATACTGCTCATGCCTATTAAGAAACGTAATGATTATTTAACTGCATTCACTCAGGTTAGTGTTGTGTGCGGTCTTTCGTCTTTTAATGAGTTTATAGATTTCATTTAAAAAGTCTCATAAGGAAATTTCTGACCCGGTGAAAGAGGAACGTTGGATACTGCTGGACTCAGACGGTGAGGATAGTCATACACCCACTGGTGATTGTATCGGACTCAAGGAGAGTGATTTAATTGCGCTTTTGAATCAAATGCCATTTGAAAAGTTATTTACGTACGTATGAAATTAAAATTAGTTTACAAATTTGTATTAAAAATCATTATTAATTTTTTCTGCATCAAATCAATATCGCAGCTCTGCTTTAAGCATTGAAAAATTCCTGGAAGACTATATTATTGAATCGGATCTCATATCGGCCAATCAAATGCTTAAAGTGGTCGCATTCTTTGCCCGCTTAATTGAAATATTTGGAGAAGGTATGCTGACGTACAACACTGAGCGTTACAAGCAGCTGTCAAAACGATTGGGTCGACTGGTGCGTCATACTCTGCAATATGTTTCCGATTACCATGAGCTTTTCATGTAAGTGCATTTAAAATTGTTGTGTCTATTGTACTCAAATAAGTGCAATTTGGTTAATATATGTTGTTGTCTTGTTTGTTTCAGACGCAATAATCTCTCCAAAGATCCCTTTACCTGCGATCGTATCGCAGTCGAGCTTAATGCTTTGTTAATTAAGGCCTGTAGCTATATTTATCGTACACGAAATTTGGCCACTTGGCAGTACTTTTCATCATTGCCGTTTAATTCGCTCGACACCGACACAATTTGGCAAATGTTATATTATTTAAATGTGGGCTTTCCAACGGAATTTCCCACTCCACATGAAGGTAAATTTTTGCAGTTTTTATTAATTGCAAAGTAAAATTGTTTTTTTAACTTCGCGTAGATCACATCGAGCGCTTTAATGCGCCTGATTTTTGGCCAAAATTCAATGTGGCCAATGCTGATTCGTCTGCTGAGGATATGTACTATCTGTTGCAGGCCTTTTTCGAAATGGCAAACGAGCGGGATAAAATGAAAGACTGGGAATTGATTAAAGCAGTCTGTTTGCACATTTTCAATGTAAGTTTTTAGAATAACTTAATATAATAATAAATTATATATAAATTGTTGAAATACAAAATTATCTTAATTTGTTTTCTGATAGAATCGTGGATTAAAAGTTGATTAGTTTACTGAATTATTTATTTGCTATGAAAACTAAAGTGAAAAGTTTTTAAATGAAAGGTTACAATTTATTAAAAAAAAGAATAATTTAAATAAAATATAAATATTTACTTGCAATGAATTTTTCTTACGCAGATTGGCTACATAAATGATGACACGCGCGACGTCTGCTATAAAACGGCACGCGATATGCTTGTCAATCTGACGCTCGCCTATGAGGATCTTATGTCTTGTCTATTGCTGCAGCTTAAAATTCGATTTGGTGAAATTGAAAATGCTGCATATCTTTTTAAATCTTTGCCACTCGAAAACTGGAAACCGGGCATGGATAGTTTCGAAATAATCTCCAATTGGCTGCTACATTTTGACTTTAAATCGCAAGAAAATGTTCTCGCACGTATAATCATCAGTCATCTCAACTGGGGCTTTGATTGCGATGGACGGCTATTTCTACCTCACAATATACACGTGCGCATGGCCTGTCTCGTAACCGATGCACTTACCAAACATGCACCCGAAGTGATTGGTCTCTCCGGCATTTCAGAAAGTGTTCGTCAAGTGTCCAGTCTCATTGATTTTACGCAATCAACTAAGGAACAATTTACTACTTGGTGCTGGAGTATGATATCAATACTGCGACTGCATTTAATGGATCAAGGCGTGGAGTCGGTGAAACGCACACTGCAAAATCCCACAGAACCTCTGCTGTTTGTGCCTGACTTGGAACGCATCGATATGATCTTTCAAGGTAAGAAAGATTTCAAATTAATAAAAGAAGTATTGCTAAAAGTTGCTTTTACTAAGTTTTAATAATTTTGACATTTCCAGGTGTTTCTGAAAATCGCCCACTCGCCTTGTACGTTGCGATATTGGTCAGTCTGCATGGCCATTCAATACCGCTAATTTGTCAAAAGGGTTTCGAACTGATGCGTCAGTTGCTTACTGATCATCGTCATGCGGCTGTTATACGCTGCATTGAGTTGATCGTTCCACTCTTTTTGGAAATACCCGAGACCCTGGGCAGCTGTGAAAGGTTAGTAACGTACAAACTTCAATTTAATTTATATTTAAAAATTAAAATAAATATTTCAGTTTCCATGCTATCTTAAATATGCTGCTTAATGCCGATAAGACATATTTAAAAATGGCCAAAGACATGATGTATCCCAATTCAATTGGTCCGGTGCTTGAACTACTTGACAACATGATTCACCGCCAAATCACCACCTACACAGAGTATGTTGCGTGTTAATTTTATACATTGTTTATCATCTTACACTTCATTTTATCAACTTAGCCTTGGTCTGCCAACACCATTGAACATCATAAATGTTTGGCTAAATTGTCTGACAGCTTTGCCCAACTGGCAGAATACTAATGCCGTCTATTTACTGGATAAAATCCTACGTGTAGCCTATCAGTTTCCGGATGCACGACTGCAAACCATTGAATATTTTCGCTACTACTTTAAGGACTGCGATGAATGGAAGGGTGTCAATAAAATGTCCTCGCTGAAAACCTTCTTCGGTTCGAATCAGTTGCGCATTCCGACGTTATCACCACTTCATGGCTGGTTTGCGCTAGTTATGCTGGAAATTGAATTTAAAATGCAAGACGCTCAATATTGGCAAGAATTTTTGAGACAACTATCGGCAGCGAATGGAAAACTCAATATGGATGCCATTTTAAAAGTAAAATTCATGCAAATTAAATTAATATTGTTTTTTTTATATTTTCCTTTACTGTTGATCCGCAGAAAACAGCCACTGTTGTAAAAATATCAACATTTCCTCCGCATATGCTTGTTTTATATAAATATGCAAATCTTGTGGCTAGCATGGACATAAGTCATCCTGTTTTTCCCGTGCTCAGTCAGAAGTTTTTTGAATTGTTTTTAAGCAGAGTACCCATGCACTACGATGATCAAAGGTTGGGTTCTCAGAACTTTTATGATAACGATTTTGAAATATTGCAATTATTATGTTTTCCTTTCTAATTTCAGTCACCAACACATTTTTGGAGTTGCAGATAAATTCTATGAATTCAATGTGCCTCTTATGAAAAAGATAAAAAACAATTTAAAAGCCGCCGAAACATACAACACTGACGAAGCTACTGCTAAGGCGGATGATGAAGCGCTTAGCTACTTCTATAGAAACTGTGCAAAGTAAGTTTATTTTTATTGTGTGTAAATTCGGTTTAAATATTTTGCCCCAACAAATTGGAAAACTTTAAGTAATCATTCTACTTAAAGATAAAATATAAATATTTCCCTAAAGCAATTCTTTGTAAAACAATTTTACACAGTGCAAAATAGATAAGACTTAAATAATTCTGTTCATGAATAAAATTGAGTTTTAGCAGGTTTAAACTAGTATTTGGTTTGAAATTATGAATACCTAACGTGTTTTTGTGCAACACAGATTAATGAAAACTTATGCGCTTTGGCTAGAGGAAACAACCATTGACAAACTTTCTAAAGATCAGCAGAACTTTCCACCACAATACAATAACGACAAATTGCGAGAAATACTGAATGGCAATACGGTGTGTATATTTTACCAATGTGTCATAAAATTAAATTTTAACCCGAATCCTTGCAGTCACATTGGACCGAATTCATTTATTTGCCCTCCATTCGCAAAGAACAAAAATATCAAGCCGATAAATGGGCGCGCACATGCTTTCGTATGCGTTCAACCAAACAGCTGCGCACACCGCTTCAATCGAAGCCGAGAAACACGCCCATTGAACGAATCAAAAGTCACTTGAGTTCGTATGACAAGCGACTCGCAGCGCCGAAATATTTAAAACCAGAAATTGACATACCCAAAGAAATTACAAGCAGAACACTGAAGGAACTGAAGGAGAAACTGAAGACACTGAGCAGCACCGCAACTAAATTCCATTTTAAAACTTGCGAATTGAATTCGTTAAATCGCAACTATTTAGACATTGTTTTGGAATTGAACCAAATGGTGCCGTACGATGTGGTTAAAATTAAAAGCTGTAATTCGCTGGTATTCAATCGCAAGTGTACTAGCCCGGCCAGAATAACCGTCACGCTTGAGAACATACGAAAAAACGAAACGGTTGCGCGAAAAGTGCAAACATATCATGAGCGACATGACAAACTAATTGACGAGCTGCTCGAGCTAAAGGTGGAGGAATTCGCGCAGTGCCTAAATCAAATGAGCACCATAATAAGGTAATTCAAATATTAATTCACAGTTAGTTTTTTTTTTTTTTAATTCGTTTTTCTTCAGAATTCTAATTTGCGCTCAAATGTCCAATCCACTTCAATGCTCGGATGTGGTCAAAAATACCGCCATCAGTTTCTTCTATAATATTATTGAAAATATGTCCGATATAACAATGAAATTCCAACCAACCAACGATTTTCAAACAAAAATGATTAACGAATTGGGTGTAAGTAATTTGTATTAAAATTAATTTGTCCAAAAATTTATTTTTCTTAATATTAAGGTTTTCCTGCAAGAAAATCAGGAGCAACAAGGACTTGTTCTACTGGAATTAATTCTGAAACGTCCCGATTTGCTAAAAGTGCTCTCTGGTGTTTTTGTGCCTTATCGTACACGTCCCGAATTTTTTATTAAATTGTATAAGTTTCTGATAGATTCACATTTAAAACGTTGTGATACAAAAATTTTGTTTGTACTACTATCAAAGGTGAATTTTATTCGAACTTAACAGAAAATGTCATATTATATTTTTTATACATATATATTTTTTGGAAATATGCAGTTTGATTTAGTTGCTTGGCTCGAGGCCTTTCATCCGAAGCTGTACGATATTACTCAATTGTTGCAATTAGTTTTGCGTGGCTTGGAATGCTGGTCACAGCCCGACTCAACTTTGCTGCAAAATCAATTCAGTCGTCATCTCGTGCACATTTTCGATTACGACTTTCCGCAACATTACGGCGAAGTTATGCAAATGGTATTGGATCGAATTTCCGATCAAAAACTACTGCCGGTGGTTTTATTGGACTTACTCAACTCGTTATTGTTACGTTTCAACTGTGAAGCTTTTAGTTTGGACACCCCAAGTGAAAAAGTTAAAGAAATTTCTATTGATTTTGCACGCAGACAAAATTTGTTTAATTTAAAAGCGGTTAGTTTTTGTGTTGCTTTATTAAATATTGTTATAGAGAAATTAAAATTTTGAACATTCTCATTTTTAGGCCACCGATACCGCTCTCTTGTTTGCGCGTCAATTTCAAAAGGAGCGTCTGCATCATGGTCTTCATGGACTCTATCCTAAGCACAAAGACTACTGCACACCACTTTCAATGTGGTTCTCTTGCTTTGGTCATGTCATTGTTGTACAAGCAATTTGCACCTACCAAGAACTGCTGGCCGATCAAATAAGCGATGTTATTTTTGGCTCAATCATTGAAATGTATTCACCTTGGCTGATAACGTACACCGAGGAGACGATGCAGCAACAGCCAACTGCAAATTGGATACGTCAACTAACTGAGAATGGAAAAATGCTGCATCCTTGGAGCGAGCAACATGCTAACACTAGCAAAATAATAATACAACCTTTTATTAATACGTTGGCATTTGTTTTAGAATATTTACCGGGTGAGAGTAGTTTATTTTGAATTAATTGTTGAAAAATATTAAAAATATATGTTTTAAATAAACGATTTTTTAGATTTTATATGTAAAAAACAATTAATTCTTTTTTACAACAGTTGCTCATAAAATTCTTGCACACACTTTTGGCTGGTACGTGCATCACTTTGCCATTCCCAACTTGGAGCCGCATATCCATGCGCCTATACATGAGGGTATTGCCGCACTGTCCTGGGAAATGTTTAAGCCGCAACCAAACTATATCGACATGTTGTTCGATAGTATTCAAAAGGTTTCTTTAATATGATTTAAATTTTATTTTTAATTTTACTATAAAATATTCAATTAACAGTTCATTCCAGAATCGCATGCCATGCTTGGACACATTTTCATACGCATTAATTGGAATACATGGTTTGCGGAGACACTGCCGACATATCCCGCAAAAGTTCAAACTCACGTTATCTCACGTTTGTTTACAATTTTCGTGGCTATCGCTTTTGAGCCTAATATACACATACACATAAATACCAGCAAAATACTTGAGGATGCTATTAACTATCCTTGGCATATGGTCGAATATGCTGAACTAGAAAATCTACTTAAGTGGTTTGTGAGCACTGTAGAACCGTCGATTGTTCTTAAAATACCAACAGAGTCGAATTATGCCGATCGCGCGGTTTTGGAGTATGTATTGGTTTGAATATTTGATTACTTGACAAAAAAACAAACACTAACCCGCTTATTTATAAACGAATTTTATATAAAATTATGAATGTGTTGAAAAACTAAAAATCGTTTATGAATAACAGAAGATCCCAAAAAAATATAATATGGTCAATATGATTATATATTGCAACCTTGAACAAATATTTTTTTTCAATAAAAAATTGTGATGGGTTTTTTTAACTACTGAAGTTTTGATCCCGTTGAGATAATTAAACAAAGTCTTACATTTTTTTTACAGTAAAATTATTGTGGTAAATAAATTAGACTTTCAAAAGTTTAACTCTAATTAATTAAAATTTTCAAAACTGCTTTTTTGTTATGAATTTTGTTTTTCTAGTATAACAACTGCAACACCAATCTAAACGCAAAACTAATTGATTTATTTTTGTCTTGTAGCCTGTTGCGTTTGGCATGCGCCATGATGACCGAACGCACTACTACCGCACCAATTTCAAACGCCACGGCTAAGCGTATTCTCTACACACGTTCATTTGTACGTTTATTGCGCTTATGCGCCGCTAAAAACCAGAAACTCTTGGCGACCAAAGATGGTACGCGCACCTTCAATGTCGCCTTCATGGAACTGTTGCGCACCATGGATAAGACGACAAGTGCAATTGCAGCAACACAAACGCTGGAACAACAAAAGCGCGAAGCCTTGAATTTAATGATCGAAATAATTGTGCCTATGCAAACCCAAAGTGAGGAGACTTCCAAGTACGTAACTTTTTTAATTAAATTTTATGTAATATTAATTTGATTTTTAATTTACAATTTACCATTTATCCAACAATTTTGTAGTATTCATGTCGACCTGATGATCGAATGGCAGCAGCAGTGCGCAGCTGGCAATTTGCTAATGTGTCAAACACTCAATGCCATTGGACATTCGAAAGCCTTTATTGGTTGTATCTACACACTGCTCGAGGCAACAATTGCAAACTATTTCCGCACATCAGAACTAACCAAAGACTGGCATACACCTACATGGCAAACGTTAATACAAACGCTTCAAATGTCACTGGACAAATTAGAGTTGCTGCCTATTTTACGAGGTCCCAACTTCTTTACGCTGCATATTTTTATTTTGTATAAAATCGAAAAAATGGACAATTTAGGTGATAAAATTACGTTTTTGCAAGATTTGAGTCAACTTGTCGAGAGCCTTAAGACTAGGTGAGCTTAATGCTGTTCACTAAAACAATCAAATTCTATTTATATGTTGTTTACAGTCAGCTGACAGAGCCACGGTTAGCCATTGTTTGGGGCATCATCATTTCACGTGGCTGTAAAATTCTCTCCGATTCGCCGAATGCAAAGAAACCGCTTCGCATGTTAGCGCGTCATTTGCAAGTTATGTCAACTCAAACGGAAGGCTGGGGTGAGGGGCTGCTTGGTGTTATTGGCTTAAAGCGAACTGACCTAAATAGGTGTGTGTTGCAACAAAAAATTTTTTGTTTAACTTTGCGGTTGTTTTATTATAAAACCAAAGAGAATTTTTTAGAAAACTTGAGTCTTAATGTAGCGCCATCAATTTCAACTAAGCTATTGATCGATTGATGTCGCTAGAATTATACAATAGTATTGAGCGATATTGTCTTGTATAAATTAAGAACCTTTATTGATTGCATAACTCTTGTGTTATTTTTTTTTTTAATTTTAATTATGTCTTCCTTATAAACAGACGTCGCGTATTGACCCGCTGTTTAGCCTGTGTTATTTTAGCACTCTTTCCCGTCACCAGGTAACTAATATCTTTTTCTGACTAAAAATATGGTATGTAACTGCTATGAATTAAACAAAAAATCCTGCAATTATAGTCAATCAACGCCACAACCTAATGAAGACTTTGAGAGCGCATTACGTGAGCTTACCATGCTGTTGGCCAATAAAAAATTCCTCGACATAAAGCCGTTAATCGTTAAAGCCGTCGCCATTATCAAAGAGCAAAATATGCCGGAATTGCGAGATGTACCTCATCTGATATGTCGTCTGATTGCATTATTTTATGGAGACGATTTTCTAAAAACTATTCCCGAAGTTTGGGATTTCGATTATAAGATAGTTTAGTAAAAAAAAAATTTAATTACATATGAAATTTGTTTATTAATCTAATTCTAATCAAACATTTCTTCGTTATGCTTAAGAACATTTTACATATGGCAAAGTGATTATATATGTTATTTTTTTGGGCAAAATCAAATATTTACATATAGACTTTAAAACATTTTCTTATAAAATATAGGGAATAAATTAAAAAAATGCAAAAATATTTTTTGTTTTGTTTTGACATTTTTTGGTTTATGACCTTAAACTTGAAAAAACTTTAATATAATAGAATACTTATCAATAAAGGGGAATAAACTTGCAAATGGAAAAAAAACAGTTAACATCTACTTAGCATGCGCAACATGTTTCGTATTACTGCTCATTTCAAATTGAACCAAAACAAAACGAAATGAGAAATGTATGCCTTGTTTTGCAGACATCAAATTTGTTCACTTAATTTAAACACGTTTCAGATTCTTAATACTTTAATTATTTACAATTTTAGAAATTTCAATCATTATTTATACAACTATCCGATTGGCCAGAATGGCTGGCCCGGAAACGTGCGTCCGCCCACAAATGCATATGGAGCTGGATTAACAACCATGGCAATATCCTTAAAAGTACGACCGCGAACCGCACCACGTCCTTGAGCATGGAAATTGTTTCTTTGAGCACTGACACTTGTTGCAGCCAGCCAAAAACAGATGTAGAGCACCAGTCGCCGTATTAACTTCATCTTAGCAACGAGACGCTGAAGCAAAGCACGTAATAAAACAGAACAGACCGTTTGTGGTGCAAGAGACACTGAAACTAATCTCAATTAAGATGTTGCTTTTATATTCTTAAGTTTAAAAAACGACATCGATCAGCGACGACGGTCGATGTCGATCGTCAGAAGGTAAAGGAGAACCGCATTCATTGTTGCTGCGATACTACTTAACCAAATTGGGTCTTCACACACAGAAGCTGTTTAGGCTCTACTCCGTGTTTTCAAATTTGCTAAAACATGTCCGTCACGTACGTCAAAACATTTGCCATACATATCAGGTAGATACATACTACGCTGTTTTCTTCTTCTAAATAATTGCATTTTAATGCACATGTAATGAAAATATTTACTTTAACTAAAGCTGCAGCAAGGGTAATAAATTTAATTTTATGTATTAGGTGTGTTCGCACTAAAGTATCATTGCGTTTTTATAGGATTTCTGAAATGAATACTGCAGGCAGTTGCAAAATACTTATGTTGTCAATTTAAAAGCTACTGGTCAAAAACCGACAAATCCATTTAAGTCTTTAATTAAATCCATAAGTTCTATGGGAATAATTTAAGAATGCTATTAATTTTAAAAGCCCCCATAAGCCGTAGTTAATTTTTGTTAAACATTTTTATTAGACATGTCGGTTTTTGATTTTCAGTTACTTCTGCCACTAAAGCAAATCTACCTTTTTGTACAGAAAGTAATTTTTTATTACTCACTATTGCATTGCTCAGGTATTTTAGAATTATGAATGATTCACTTCTGGTACATGCTATTCTCTTTGTGATAATGTTCAATAATAAAAATCACCAAAGTACCTGCCGGTGATTTACTTAAATTTCTCATATTAACTTAATCTTAAAATGGCGAACTTATGTTAAGGAATATTAATAGAAATTCAAACGTACTAAACATCAAAATGATCTTGCTTAAGTTGCAACTTCAGTGATGGCAGCTTCAAATTTTTAGAAACCACACAGAATTGTTTGGACCAAGCTTTTCATTAGCCACAATGCCAAGTTTTGTTGTTGTAGCTCTTATGAGATTGACCAAATGCTTGCAGAGATGGAGTCAGCAGCACAGACAATTTTTCTTAAAACGAAAAATAAATGATTCTATCTCTTCGCGTTGCCTGAGCATCGAACCTGAGAAAATAATGAAGTAAGACGAAAAATCATGTATCTTTCGATTTTCAATGTTCGTTTTGTATGCAACTAATATACATATATGTATGTATAATATAAAAGATACTTTTTAAGTGTATGTAAAATACATATGAAGTAATATATACATATTTGTTTATTAAAAACTCGGCCGGAATTACCTAAAAACGTTTAAAACCATTAGAGCTGTTTAGACAACAAAGAGTTTACATTTTGAAGCAGCTTGAACTTTTATTTTCACTGACTAATTTAAAAAATCAACACGAGTAGTTCGCACGTTTTTAACGCACAGTACATTGCCATAACAAAGAAACGTGAGGCATGGTCAGTTTGATATGTTTACATTTTTTACTTACTATTACATTACATTATAACAGTAGATTTTCTTAACACGTACGTTTTACAACATTAAAATTTGATTTTAATTTAAATAACAAATTATAAAATCAACAAAACGACTTATGAAACTCGCAAAACAAAGAGCAAGTGTCATTTAAATAAGTCATGGACTTAGCAGATTTGCGGATTTCGCCGTCGTTGGAATAATATTTTGAAAATAACTTTAGCCATATTCCTCTTTTCCCTGCGGATGAAATGGCTGTGAAGGATATGGGCGCTTATAAATTCCACCATATTGATTTGGATTGTGTACACGTGCTATTTCCCGGTATGTTCGTCCGTTGCGCTTTGCTTCAAAGCCGCCTCCTCCACTGACAACATCCTGCCACGGCACACGATAGTAATACTTATAGCCATACGAAGGCGGATCGATGCTGTTCCCTCTGTAGCCGTACATCGGCAGAAAGAATCCCGCTGACATATTCATAAAATGAGACAATAATGTCAGGCACAAAATGGTCCACAATTGCATAGTTAGCGACTTTTGGAATGTTATCCTTCACAGATTTTTGAATTTGTTTAACTTTACGCTGGTGTATTTGGCAAATGTCTACTTGGAATATCTAACAATGTATAAGCCGGACGTGAACAATTGCGCCGTATTTATAACAACTTCAAGCCACACTAAATAAAAATCTCACATTTGTAATTTCTAAAATTATTTCGTACTTAAAAAAAGCCATAAAACGTTTTTTTATTATGTTCGCCGCGGTTTTATAGCTTTGCTTAAAATAATTCAAATCTCTTGTATTTTGTTCGCTCTTCCATGCATAGCAATAATTTATAGACTTAGGCATTAGATAATTTTATAGACAACTATTTGGGGAATACGAGTACAATAGTGGTGTGAAAGACCATTAAAGTGTAAAGAGGAAATTGAGTGTCTCGAGCTTCACATGAATTAGTTAGGACCAAAGATTAAACAACAAATTGTTTAGCTCCTGATGACCACAAAAATAATTTTGATTAGAAGGCATAACATTATCAAAAGATCAAGATCATCACGAAAGGATTTAATCGCAGTTTTACATAAAGTTTATTGTTCATAAATGTGAACATAAAATTAGTGTGGACCGTTGATGCACTGCATCAAGTAACTGGATAGGGTATTATTGTTTCGAACATTTGTTATTTATTTTTCAAATTGTTTAAAATATCACATAAACTTATTTCAAGTCACACTTTTAAAAATAAATTTAGCCTTGCGGATAAAAAGGCTGTCCCGGATAAGGACTGCGTCCAACAAATGCATATGGATTGGGATTCACAACACGCGCAATATCGCTGTAGGTTCTGCCCGTACGACGGCCGCCACCGTGTGATTTTCGATGGTTGTAATAATTTGATCTGTAGCCACCGTGATAACCGCCGTAGCCATAACCGCCATAACCATAAGCTCCTCCTCCTCCATAACCGTATCGATCGTAACCATATCCTCCCGCATATCGCTGACCATAGCCTTTTAATCCTTTAAGCAGCGAAAAAAATAAACCGGAGCAAACATTCGTGCACGCGGTGAGCGTAACTACAAACAGCACAATTGAAAGTTTCATACTAATGAATTTTGCTCAAATCAAGTTCTGTCAAAGAATACTGCAAGTTCTTAACTACTCGAGAAAGTACGTTGTCGCACCATATTTATAACCAAAAAGAACCTAGCTTATGTTATTTTGGGTATGTACTTGTTCATTTACATATTTACTCATATTGTCGCAGCCGACTGTTTACTCAGAAGAATCCTCTAAGCGACACCATGACACATGTCTGCGGTTTAGAAAAAGTATATGCCTTTTCTTTTTTTTAAAGAACCAATTTCGTTCAAGCACTGCCGTATCCAGTTAATACATCGGATATTTTTATGACTCTCGCGGTATGGTCAACAACTTCATTTCTTAACTTTTTCTTATTTTCTGGACAAACGCCGAAACGGTTTGCTATTCTTTCGCTATAATTTAAATATGTAAATAATTTTTATTATGGCGTTCAGTGCACCACCGGTCGACAGATGCGCAGACAGCGTATTCCGATCACGTGCTATCGCGCCGCGTAAATCTGAACGCGTACATCGCAACTCGCAAGTCAAAATGGTTTTAAAAGCATTCATAACGATCGTTTTAATATGGCAAAACGACAAGTGACAAATATTCGATGTTTTTTTTTGTTTTGTGTTTTTTTTTTTTGTTTCTTTCGTTAAGTGATCATAGCTGGTAACGGAGATACAAATTCTCGCGAGCAGATAAAGATGAGTGGAAGCTAATCACTAAAAAATCAAAAAGCGTTAATCATATGCGAGTTAAACTGGTTATCGTTTTACCAACAAAATATTTTAGATTTTAAATCGTGAACTAATAATAACTTCAAATTTAAACAAATGTTTACAAACGCTCAGAAGAATTTATCTCGGAGTTACGCTTTTTGTTTTTGGTAAAATTTCTTTCTGTGTGCATACGAGAATTAATGTATTATCTAATGCTTCTGCCTAAAATTTAAAATGAGTAGATTAGTACGATACAATTTCTTCGGCTTAAAAGTTAGAGAAACCTTTAAACTCTTTGGTTGGTTGAGTCGCACAATGCTCTTTGATTAATAGTAAAACTACGTAAAGAAATATGAAATCATTCATCACTTAATACAGGTTCTGAGTTTTCTTCTCTTTGTTATCAGTTTTGTGTTTGTTTTAAATTTGTTTTATTTGTATTACTTAGAAGACGCGCTACCAAATTCACAACTTAACTCATCATCTTTCCCAAACGACAAGAACAGTTTAAAGCTTAACTTCAAAGAGTTAAAAAGTTTCATCAGATCCAAGCACCATGACGAATTTTTGGTGTTATTTAATTTTGTTGTTATTAATAATCGCGCAAGCGCAACGAAGCACAGCTCAATATGCTGTTGCGGTGGCAACGGCATCTTCTGGCGGGGTTTCAACTTCGGCTGTAGCGCAAGTACCACAATTCGGACAGTTTCCCGCTGTCCCGATGCCGTTCAATCCATTTGCGGGACAAATACCATTTCTTAACTTACCAAAGCCACCAACGTTACCAGGCCTTGGAAATTTTCCACAACCACAGTGTTTTTTTAATTGTGGACCCATACAACAGCAAAACAACATCAATAACAGACCCAATTTTAATCAACAGCAGCCGAATGGAAATCATAATGCACAGCGACCACAGCAACCCAATAGAGGTCAACCTCAGCACCAGCAACAACATCATAACCAACAAAGACCAAATCAGCACGTGCAGTATCCAAATGGGCAGATAATACCCGGACGCAATCCTCAACAACAGCATATTCCTGGACGTAATCCGCAACAACCAAACAACCAACAAAAGCCAAATCAACAAACACAACATCCAAATGGGCAGATAATACCCGGCCGCAATCCGCAACAACAGAACAATCAAAGACCAAATCCGATTGTTCAACATCCAAACGGACCTATAATTCCTGGACACAATCAACAACAACCAGGTCGCAGACCGCAACAACCGCAGTCTATTCCAGGTCGAAATCCGCAACAACCTCAACCCAATCCCGGACGAAATCCGCAACAACCACAGCCAATTCCAGGACGTAATCCACAACAACCGCAGCCTATTCCAGGCCGAAATCCGCAACAGCCACAGCCAATTCCCGGACGTAATCCACAACAACCTCAGCCCCTTCCAACACGTTATCCACAACAGCCGAAACCTGTTCCTGGACGTAATCCACAACAACCACAACCTATTCCCGGACGCAATCCACAACAACCACAACCTATACCCGGACATAATCCACAGCAGCCACAACCTGTTCCTGGACGTAATCCACAACCTATTCCCGGTAATAATTCACAACAGCCAGAACAACCTACACCAGGTGTAACACCACATCCAATTCCTTATCCTACGGAAATTCCACCATCTTCTACAAATCCAATACCTAATCATAATAATCCTCAACCGCCACAACCACCAACGTATAAACCAATTCCATTGCCCAGCCGACCAGATGGAACAAAACCAGATCTTATTTCAAACATAGTGGAAAATCCGTTGGATCATATACAACCCAGACCTCCAATTTTCAAACCTAAGCCACCAACCCCAAATAATATGGGGCAACTGATAACATTACCTCCAATTCCCTCAAAGAGCACAACCACTACAACTGCAAGACCTAACATGCATCCATATCAAGTCATATACCCTGACTCACCGTACTTTGTACATCTACCCAATTCACATCCGGTTTCACAAGATCCTACACAACAAATCGAACCGCGAAGGTAACATTCCAATGATAAAACCTTCAACATTCGAGTTGATTTTTTAATTGTGATGCAAATCTTGGTATATCATTTAAGGCTACTTGATAATTTTTTAAGATCATTGACCTTTGATGTGAGTGCACAATGAAGCGCTAAATTTCAAGATCACTTTTGTGTTTATTTAACATTTAATTAATAAATAAATTTTAATGACAAAAATCATTTGCGTAAACTCATTACAATTTAGAGTAAAAAAATAAAACTACAGCACAGCTGATTATTAAAGACTAATATCCTTGATTTTTGTAGCCATGCGTTGGATACGCTGATGGTTGTTGATAACCATAACCACCCACGGCCTGTTGGTTATAAGGTGGACTCTGAAATTGCGGTTGTTGATAAGGAGGGCTCTGATAACCGCCATAACCTTCACCACCGTAATTCTCATATATAAATGGTCCATTCGCTGCAGGTCCATTCGGATAAACTGGTGCTCCACCCTGATAACCTGGGTGATTCAAATATCCACCATTCGAATAAACGCCGCCTACATTTGGCTTACCATGCTGATAGTAGCCGCCTGCTCCACCGCCTCCATACTGCTGATAATGTTCGTAAGCACCTTGATGATGTGTCGGTGTGGCATATGCATGTTGATTCGGGTAGACATGATCATGATCGCGATCATGAAGATGAACATCTACTAAATCTAACAAAGCTCCTGCAATTTTATCAAACGTTGGACGTGCGCTAGTCAAAGCAATTACCGTTGTAAGAAAAATTATTACAAATTTCATACTGATTCGGTTAGGTCTAGTGTGTTTGCGCTTATGCTGTGAATTAAACTGAAGAATTCTATTCGCATTTGACTTATATATACATATATGAGTATAACGAAAACCGTCTACTGATAGATAAGCCACTGTCTCGTTGATGTTGTTTTTATTTTATTTTTTTATAAAAATAAAACAAATTCAAGGATGCTTTCGTGAAAGTAAACATATTAAAAATGTCTATTTTTATTTAACCCATTTTTGTGAAGTACATATCAATTTTGAAACACATTTTGGAAAAAGTTTTGTTCTATAGTTTACCAGCTTATAGAATCTGGCGTTGTCCAGATTTTGTTTCGAATAGAAACATATTTTTAAGTAAAAGTAAATGAATAAACTGTCCATTCTAGCCCAATTTTTTCTGGAATTTTATATGTGCTTCATACCTATTTTAATATGGCAGGCGAAACTATTTCTTACCCCCATTGGTAATTATAGTCGTCATCTGAGTGGCGGCGTTGACATTAAATTGATCCAAATACGCCCACTTTTGGTGAAGTTGTCGACAGTGCCCATACTAACTCAGCAATTTTAGCAAAATACAAACATTTTTTTCAATAAATTTCAATAACAATTTCAAGAATTTAATAATTTTTAAACAAGGTCAAACAAGGCAAACATTGCTGAAAAGATTAAAAGGTTTTTCGTGGAAACATGTTCAAGAAATAAAACTGCGTCATACTCGTACATACAAAAAACGAATATGAATTGTTTTGAGATAATCGTATTGGAAGACAAGAATAAGCATACTCGAATTATTTGTAGGAATGTAGTAAGATGCAACTGGAAATTATATTTTTCTAGAGATTTTCACTTGTTTGAATTTGTTGTTAATTAATTGTTTTTACATTAATATATTTCGTTTAATCGCTACTTTTTTTTTTTAATCATTTATGAGCATTTTTAAAGTTTAGAAATTCCATACAAAGAATGAAACTTTACTATACAAATACCTTAGTTCCTTAGTTTACCTAATTTAAAAAGGTCAATAACAAGTACATAGTAAATTTAATTACATACTTATTTTATTGTTTAATGAATAGTGATTATTGGTATAGTTTAGTTCCCCATTCATACCACCGCTATATAATAATTGTGATAACCCCAGCTTCCATACTTATGATTCCCTTATCACTTCATAATAGAATATCAAAATATTTGCTTTGCACATAAACAAAAAGTAAGTACTTAAAATTTTAGTACGATCTTGAAGCTGGAACGCGTCTCATGACATAAAATGCAAAATTTACTATTGTACATCCTGCTGATCCTTGGAGTTATTACTTCCTGCAAGGCGAGAGTCATTACCGAAGAAAATAACGATAGATCGAAAACATCGTTTAGCAGCACCAATACGATTGAAGGTTCAATAGAAAATAGTCACCATCACCTTAAGCATATATACGATAACGATGGCCAGCCAACATATTCAAGTGACACAAGTGATGCTCAAGCAGCCGGCGGTAGAAGTGTAGTTGGAGTTTATCATAATGGTCCTACAGTCTCAGTTGGTATTTCATCTAAGAATGTTCCCTATTCAGATATTGGTGCTTATCACAATGGTCCAACGGCAACTCTTACAAATCGTGCGGCTTTAGGTGATGCCGTGCGGTTTCCCAGCGGTAATGAAGATTCGACAAACCCACGTACTGGGTCAAGTGTTAACTATCGAAGACCGTGCGACCAGTTTAAGGATTCTACTAACAATGGTGCCGGTATATTGGATAATTCAAGGAGTGCAGATAATTGTCATTCAACAGGTTATTCAGATAGAAATGTAGATCATTTGCAATATCGTCCAAATGTTTTAACTAGATCGGGCCAAACTCAGCCAGAAAACCCAACACTGCCAGGGTATCCACAACTTCCAGGGTACCCACAACTGCCGAGTGTTTTACCACAGCCATTCGGATATCAACCCGGTTTATATACACAAGGCAACTTACCACATCCATATCCTGGTCACTTGCCATATCCTGGTCATATTACTCAGCCTGGATCTCCAGCATATTCCAGTCACTTTACACAGCCTGGTTTCCCACCACATCCAGGCCATTCATCACATTCTGATCCCAGCTATTCAGCACAACCTGGTTTCCCAAATCAAATAAATAGTCCTCCCCCGCCGACCTACAATCAAATACATCCCGGGCACTCACAACAAAGTTATCCACACGATACCAATAGCGGTGATTGTGATCTTAGATCACCACAAACAAACAAATGCGGGTATAAACTACCAGCTCCAATTTTAGGACCTCCGCAACAACCACAAGTTGTTCAACATGGTCATGCTTCAGAAAACCACCCTAACGGTGGTTACCGTACTTTGGATCACAAGTTAAAAATCAGCACAGAATATAAGGAAGATGGACATCATGAAGGACCGTTTCAAGGATATAACAACAACGGTTTTGGAAGCGGTTTTGGTGGTAGCTATAATGGTGCTTTCAACCGACCGGGTTTTTAAACATAAAGTTTGTATAATATAAAAGTGTAAAAAGTTTAATAAACGGATTTTTAAGTAATTAGAAATAAAATTTGAAATGAGTCTGATTAAAGGTCATGTAAAAGAGATATTGAAGGACTCGTTATCCTTCAACGAAAAAAAACGATTACCTACAGAGCAAAAATTTTAGCCCCTAAAAAATAACATATTTTAAGAATCGATTAAAAATTTCGAAGAAGTTTGGCCGAAAAGTTTTATGGTGGATAGAATTATCGTTATACACAATTTAATATTAGTGAACAACTTTTTAACTGTGATTTTATAAGAGAAAAGCTAAGACCAAATAAATAAGTCAAATGAAAAAAAAAACTTGACAATTACTGTTTCTTATTTAATTTGGAACACATTGTGATTGTTTTTGATGCAATACTCATATCTGGCATATGTCGTTTAAAACAAACATGAAACCAAAAGTCGGTCAACTCAAACACAAAGTAAACTCGAGTTATATATTACATAACTCCATGATTTTACCATGCCATACAAAAGTAAACAAAGAAACAACTTCTTATTTAATTGAAAATAAAGTAAATAATGGACGGATGCAATATGCTACATTACAGTCATATACTGCACACCACCAAACAAAGGCAAGCGATTGTCATGCTTCACATAAAGATCCTTTTCAAGAAAGTAATTTCTACCTGCAGAAGGCAGTTGTCAAATGGAATGTATCCTCAAAAATAACATACATACTCTTACAAACACATATACAAAATAGATAAACAGATGCAGTTAACAAATGTGCCTCCAGCACAAGAGCACAAAAAGAAAAAACGGAGAGAACCAGAACAATGCCAGAATCATCTTATAAATGCCGACCAAAATTTGCGGAAAAGATTTATATCAAGCGAATATTGATTTTTGGCGGCAATATGGGCAACTGAAGATAATGCATGAGTAACTACAAATAAGTGATTCATTCATTCATTTAATAAAAAGTTTTAGTAAAATATAAAATAAATAATTATAATTTATTTAAAAAATCAAATTTATTGTTGCGCGGAATGCACTTTCACTAAAACGTACATTTACAAAATACATCAAAAAACAATTTTTTAAACTATTACAAAAAACATTAAACAAAATTACAACAAATTCAGAAATTTGTAAAAAAAAAAATTAAACATGCTACAAAATAATTAAACTGAATGCGTAATACTTTTTTCCACAAAAAAAACATAAAAAATACTTAAACTGAAGAGTAAATAAAATTTGAAAGAAAAAAACTAATAAATAAACGTGCTCGGTTATGGGCGAAACAATACACAAATACAAATGCAGTGAGTGCGGCGGCGGGGCGTAGCGTAGCGTCCAGTTTGAATCGATGATGATGAGCAATACTAGCGGCGACATGTTGTGTTTGCGTCCTATATTGAAATATTTCAAACATCTTAGAGGAAATAAATTTAATTTACCATTTTTATTCTCGAAAAACATTAGAATTTAAAATAAAATGCTTAAAGTAAATATATAATTAAATAAAGGTCTGAATAATGTATAAAAATGAGTTAAGGTTGCTTAATTAAATGTAAGGGAGTTAGTTTAATTTAGAAGTCTTCGGTGATGGTTGGCGGCGCATAATTGAAGTGATGCCTCTCAGGCACATGCAATCCTCGAAAGAGACAGCAACAGCTTTTTTTTTTGTTTTTTTGTTTTTTTGTTTTTTTCTTTGTAAACATGTTTTTAAAAATAAATGATTTCTTAAGTGTAGTGTTTGCGAAATAAGCGTTTCGGTGCAGTAAATGAGAGCGAATTGGAGTAATGCGAGTCATGAATGATGGTGCAGCGAGGCCAAAACAAAGAAAATCTCGTCAAGTTTGTCATAAATTTATACTAAAACTTAATTCTACAAAATACAAAAAAAAAACATTTTAGACAAATAATTAAAAAATTAAAAATTAATGCCAAAAGGATTTTTATCAAAATAAAGAAAATGCAAAGCATTTTTGGCCTTAATTTGTATTTTCGAAATAACGATATTTTTTGTATCGCAAAAAATAACAAGAGTTCATAACAGTTGTCAACTCAATTGTTATATTTTAATGTAGAAAAGCTTATTGTATGAACTATTGCCTTTTTTTAATAAAAAAAAAACATTTAATTCGATTAAAAACCAAAATTTTGACGTTATTTTCCGCTTACGATCAACGCTCTGTGTTGTCAATGGGCCAACTTATATTACGAGTTTGTCATTTTTTAATATGTATGTAATAAAAGTGTGTGTGAGTTGTGTTGTTTTGGCAAATTCGTTCAAATTGTTCTAAAAACTATATTAGGAGCTCGTAAAAATGCCAGCAGCAGCTCCAATTTTAGCTGCATTAGCGGCGGTCAGCATTTCTTTCACCGTACTAACACCAATGTCTAGATCTAAATTATGCTCAAACAGTTGTTCGGTGGTCATAAGTGCCACCTTGGCCACCTCGTGAAATATCTTGTGTGAGTACTTGCTGCGTATAGTCTTGATGGTACCCTTCGATTTGCGATAAAGGCCTGCATTGAGTAGAGGGATAATTTCAGCAAACTCCGCCACCGTATAACCGGTATAATACTCCAGAGTCGGTGTCCATTGCTTCAGTTCGCCGTGCATACGCAACGCCATAAAAAGCGCAGCAGCCGCAACCTGTGAATCGCTCAAGCTAACTGTGCTGTAGTCCATCAACGACAATTCGAGTATATAACGCGCCAGTGTCAGCGTTGGCATTGGCACTTTGGCGCAACGAGCATAGCGACGTAGAAACCGATAGGAGAGCGGTATGCCGAGATCATAGTTAATTGTGCGCAACGTAAGCATTTCCATTTTGATGAGTTCGTCGTGTTTGTAAGCGCCGTCACATATATACAAAAAGTCTTCGATGAGAGGCGGTGTGCGTTCGTCGAATTTGCATGCGATAAACAATGCGGCTGCGCCCAACAACTGCAGTTTGTCCTTCTGTATGACGACGCGACAGAGAAAGAGATCTACGATTTTGACGGCGAGATAGAGGGTCTCGTGATTCAGTTCAAAGGTCTCCTGCACCTCGACCATCCAGTCGACGAGCAGCGAGCGCATGCCTTTAGAGAGATGGATCTGGCGTTGCATGTAGTCAGCGATTTGAAATTCAGCTTCGCGTTCTTTGAGGTATTGGAAAATTTCCATGGCATAGTTCGAAACCTGCAATTTAAATTAAAAAAAATGTATTAATTAAAAAACATAAAGAATTCTAGAAGCAGTGCTTCTAGAGGACACACATAAGCTTTAAATATTATATAATGAAGTAATAAAAATATAAAATATCGATATATATATTCGAAACTATATTATTTAAATAAAATATAATTAAAAACAATATAAACAAAAATTTGTTTGCATAAATAATTTTACAATAATCCACATACAAAATTAAGATTAATTAAATCAAAAACTATTTCCCATTTGTTTATATTTTTCAATTTTATATTTTAAACAAAAACACTGGCCAAAAATAAAATAAAGATATTCCTAATGCATACTTCATTATAATGAGAACTCTTATTAACCAAACAATTAAATTTATAATTTTCTAAAAAAAATGATATGCTCTTGAAAATAACATAAATAATTTTTTTGGTTTTTTTAAATAATTTCACTGTTTGTAAATTTAATATTGCTTGTGTTAAACTTTGTTTCGCGGCATTCACGTCTCTAAAAATTAACTTATATATATATTTCTGTTCACAAAGCAAATTGATATTAAAATTTGATTATGAAAATCTTTTTCCAATATCATCCTTCCTTAATCACAAAATTTAAAGACACTATACCTGAAATGGATCATTACTGCCAGTCTTGTCGAAATCCTCAACGTCGCACGGCAAACTTGGCACCAACACGGCAAATTTTTGGCTATGTTTGGTGCTAGGCTCACTTGCTACCGCCTCCTCAGACAATTTACTGCCAGATTCGCCAACGTTTTCAGTCTTAAGTTTATCCTGCTGTTGTTGCAACAAAATCGATCGCCGTTTGGCCGCCTCAAAATTACCCGAAAGACGCGTTGATTCGCAGCTGGAAATGTCCTCCAGTGCGGACATATAAAGACTGTTCTCCTCCTCGCTTTTGTTGAATTCATTCGAAATGCGTCGCATTGGCTTGTGTGTGGGCAGCATTTTATTGTGGATGACGGGTGGCGCAATTGGCGCAGCAGGCGGAGGCAGAAGCAAAGACGCATCTTCGCGTTTGTTTTTAATCGCGGCTGCTGAAGCAGCTGGCGCTGTTGCAACGTTCGCTAGAAGATTATTCGTCTGCTCGTCAAGATGACTTTTGGTTTGTTGCAATTGTTGGTTGTTGATGGCATTTCTGGTGCTGGCTCTTGTCGTTATTTTATTTTGGCGAGCAGCGGCTGCATCCTTTAGCAGTTGCGCGTGAACATAAATTTGAATCTCTTTTTTCTTAAGCGATTGATGTTGGTGATCGTCCGCCATAGTCATCGCTTTAACATTATTCGTGAGGTTGCCCAAAGCGGATCTTTTGATTTTCTCATTTTTTCCGTGCATTGGACTGTGTTCGGCCTTTCGTTTGCCGCGCGTCTGCATCATGTCGCTGACCACATTCTGATCTTGATTGTTTTGCCCCGCTCGACGAGAAAGTCCTTTGCGTGCCAGCGGCAGCAGAGGATTTATGAGCGATGCGGTTGTGGTCATGGTAGGATCCATTTGCTTGGAGGCGGCTACGACGGCACGAGTGCTTTTTGTGGGCGCCATTTTAAGTCTTGATTGTAATTTTTGGTTTGTCCTGTTTGTGAGTGGAGACGCTTTTGATCTGCTTCGAAAGTATTTTATTTTCAGCGCTACTTATTTTCTATGAAATGATTTAACGTCCTTTGTCGCCTCTTCTGAATGTTTCTGCAAAAAATACGCACTTATTACTTATAACTGCTTGCGCTCTGCACACTGCAAGAGGACAGCGAGCAGACAAACAGAATATAGCTTACCAAACAAAAGGCGATTCAAGAATTTTCAAAAAAAAAACACCTGGACGACATAAAAATTAAATTGCCGCTCAACATTAACGGCAGTTGCAGTTGAAGAAGAGAAAAGAGACGCCAAATATAAAGAAAAAAATCTGTTATACAATTTTAAAGTAAAAACCACTGACAGCTAACATTTCAGGTACATGCAGGAATTGACAGCATGGTTTAATTGTCAAAAAAAATTTTTGAGAGCAACTCTCTTTCGACTATTCACAATCATCAAAATAAAAACACACAAGTTAAATTTCTCGTTTGCCTCTATTTTTATGTTTCCTTTGTAGTTTTTATTAATTTGGATTCCCTTAACGGTGTATTTTCATAAGTATTCCGTTGTCCTTGCTTAGCAAGAGAGCACTGTCAATACTGCATGTACCTCAAATAGTTGTATCATGTTTTCGAGTTCATCACTTGCATGAAGTAGGCTGCAGTTCTAGTATAAATGTTATACTGAGCAGAGATGCCATTTCATAATAAATTGCCTGCCGAATTATTACAATCAAAAGTGATGTTTTTTTAATATTATGCATTTAGATATTTTTATATGTTAACTAAAATATAATTGAGAGAGATTGCGGTCAAGATCTTAAGGCTTAGAAACGACGTCTTCAAATTATGGGTCAAGCGGCGCCCTGTGCTAAGTTCGACAGAATTGTACATTTTTCAATATATTTTATTTATTTATTTATTTATTTATTTATTTATTTATTTATTTATTTATTTATTTATTTATTTATTTATTTATTTATTTATTTATTTATTTATTTAATTATATATTTATTTATTTATTTAAATGAAAAATAATTATAATTATTTAGGTTACAAAGGAACAAGGCATTTATTTCTGAACCGTATAGTATAAGTTAAATAATATGCGACGCGTACCGACTTTAAAGGTTAACTAATTAAACTTAATCTTTTAGCTTCTAAGATTTGTTACTTGTCAAATTAAGTTTTCTTGGGTAATTTAGTCAAAACAATTGAGTGTTAGTTAAAGGAAAATATTTTTTTTGTTTTGCTATGAGTCATATTTTATTGATTACTTAAAATGCGAATTAGAGATAATTTAGTTATTCACAGATAACTAAATACTAAACAATAATAAATTTAAATTAGTCATTTAAATTCAAATACGGTTGAAAATGTTAAGCTTATTTCCACAATTTGATAACACCATCACGTGCTGCCGAAGCAATATAGATTTGTCCCTTGTCCGTTTTGCACATGAGTAAATCGGTTATTGCATCATTGTGACTGGCGGACGGCATGTCGGGACCCGATCTTGGATTCTCTTCAGTTGAACCGCGCAACGCATTTACATCAACAGCACTAGACATGACTTCCTCAAAAATAACTTGACTGCCGTCGACAAGACGCGTACTGAAAATTTGAGCGATAGCAATTAGACGAAATCAAATAAAATAAATAAAGTTGCTTACTCGTATTCAAATTTAGCATTTGTCAGATCGTCCTTTGCGGATGGCACTACTAATGCCGAGTTTTTCGGTGCATTAATGTCCCAGAAACGTATGCGTTGATCAGAACTACCCGTTATTATAAAAGGTGTATTATCAACAACGCCGCTTAGAACGCCGCAATTTGTAGTAGATTCATTCTAATAAAATTAAATAAATTAAAATATAGTTAAAATAGATAAAAAAAAATATATATATATTTAAAAAAAGTATTAAAGTTTCGTACTGCAGCTGAGTTGGTCAATATTGGTGCCGTACTAGCCCACAGCACCATCTCTCGATGTCCAGTCTCAATATTCCATACGGAAACCTCATTGTTAGATTGTGATGCTGAAATCAAGCACGACTTTTCGGTGGGATGACAAACCACTTTGCGTATCCAAGAACCTCCAGGATGTTCGAGCTTGGCAATAGGCAAACGAAAGCGCAAATCCCAACAAATGTGTTTGCCGCCACTGGTGCCGGTAGCAAGCCACGATCCTGTAGAATCGGCACAAATCGTTGTTATCACACCGTGATATAGTTCGTTTTGCAAACGCCATGCTGCATGTTGCATGCGTGTGTCCCAGGCTACAATGGCACCATACAGGGTAGCATAAATGATGACGCTCTGCGTGGACTGATCGTAAGCGTGCATATCAACAACGGAACCATCTTTATGTTCACTGAAAAGAAAACATGCGTACAATAAAAAAATTCCAAACAGATGCAAAATAGTACTAACCTTTGATCCAAGTGCAACGCCTGTTGAAGTGCCATTTTCGATGAATTCCTATCGATACGCATAATCAACAAACTGCCATCTTTGCCGCCAACCGCAAGCGATTGTCCACCATCACAGGCAGCCAATGCGTAGATCGGTGTATTAGCCGAATACACCTGACGCGACTTGTTAATACCCTGATTGCCATTTAGTTTATTGGCGTCCCACAAACGCACAGTGCCGTCAATACTTCCACTGGCAAAAAGTGCACCGTGCGGCTTAAGTGTCGCCATCTTTACCACTGATTCAGAATGTTCATGCAGGTGTGCGACCATTGTTCCGTTCATACGCCAACCCAGCGGGTATGGCGAATTGTTTTTCGCGAAATTGGCTCGCTGGGAATGCGCTAAGACGCTATAACGACTTTTGACTTTACCGCGAAGCAACTCCAGATCTTTGCGGCATTGGGAAGATCGCTCTGTAGGTTGTTATTTAAATAATTACTATTTGCATTTTCTAATACATTATCGGAACAGCTTATAAATAATCACACTATTGATATATATAAACAAAAATTTTAACAAACAAATGCACACCTTGCCAATAGTTGCGTTCGGGCATTGTATACTCGCCGAGTGAAGTAGCAGCACTAACAGTTGTCTGTTGTCCACCAGATGCAGGACTGCCGCTGGTCATAGCACCACCAACACCTATTGGTGTAATAACTACATCGGATGCTGGCGATGCCACAGTAGCAGCTACACCATCGCTGCCGCCTATAAAAAGTATTACGATTGTCAAGGTTAAGCAAAATTAATCAACATTTTTAAAGTAATTTGGTTTGAAATTTAATTGATTAAAAAAAAATCAATTTTAATGGAACCCAATTGATTTGATTTTTTAATTTTAATGAACATTTTTGTTACAAATCTTGTCATTCTTAGACAAAATCTTTATTCGCCTAACGAGATTTTGCTCCAGCAATAATTAACTTATTTACTGGGGAATATTTTATTTAAAATTTGTATTTAGGTTTTCTTATATTTTGTTATCTTGAATAAATTTGACTTGGAAATTAAAAAAAAATGTTGTTCTTACGTGTTTCCAGCGGCAACTTAGCAGCTTTGTCCGCAAGCGGAAACTCATGGCAAGCGACTTGCTTGCGACTAATAACAATGCGCCCATTGGTTGAGGACGCCGAAGGCTCATCGGTATCTTGCAGTGATTTATACTTGAGCTTTTGCAGATAAGATTTCATGGAAAGCAACTGAAACTCGACGGTATCATTGAAACCCTCCGAGCTCAAACGACGAAAGAGCTAGATCAAAAAATAAAATAATAAATACAAAAAACAACATTTTGATTAGAATTATATGTTGTAAAAATTATTACGTCTTACATTTTGCATAGTCTGACCCATGTACTCATATTGTGGCAAAAGCCCTGGACGCGTATTCTGACGCACTTTGGCACGTTCTTCCAAGGCGTTGACGAATTTTTGTATATCTTGAAAACTGAAAGCAAAGTCAACGCTTTAAAATATGCCGAAGGAATAATTTGTATTTATTTTGCAACTTACCGCAGAACACTATCAAACACTTGACGCGGTATTGCCGGCTGCAAGCAATCTAGCAATATATCGGAATTCTCCACCTGAATCAGTGGAGTCATTAGAAATTTAATAATTGCAGGCATTATCTTGCACTGTACATCGATGGAGGTCAAAGTGCGCGCCGTTGTCGAAATCATGCCACAAATCTCGTGTCGCACCCACAAATTCGGATGGCACAAATAGCATGCGGCCTCCTTTATAATGTCAGTGACAGTCGGCTTTTTAATGTGACCCAACTCGATGAGTATGGTGACGGCGCGTATCGCTTTGGCGATAACGAATTCTTCGCGATCGGTAAAGCCTTGCTGCAACAGCGGCACGAGTATATCGGCCGCTTGCCAACCGACATAGCCAGCGACACCGGCAATATTATCGTAAAAAGCACCACGCAAATTCTTATCGTCATCGTTCAGGAATGTCATGATGTGCGAGAGCACTACATCGTTTGCTGTTGATATTAATATACAGATTTAAAAAAATTAATTGAAAAATGGGTATTTTAATTTTTGCGTACCTTTTTCTTTGCCGAAGAATGCACACAAATCGCAAATACCCGAGTCCATAAGTGTTTGTTTAACAATCGCCTTTGAATCGGTCAGTAGACTCAGCACAGTTTGTTGTATAATTTCATGAAGTGCATTAAGCTCAGCTTCGTAGCGGCGCGTGGTCATGTCATTTGGCGAATTACGTTGTGTCTCCTCCAAGAAGTAAATGGCAATTTTGGCCAATTTTGCTAAGAGAAAGAAATTAAAAAAACAATAATTACTTGTTTTGTAATACATTTTCTAACTCTAAAAATAAACATAAGTTTTAAAAATTGATTTACCAATATTGCGTGCAAATGCGACGCGTACAATGACTGCACTTTGTTCCGAAGACAACGCAGCAATAAGCGGTAGTATATATTCTGGAAAGACATTAGCATCACTGCGTGGTATGTCTTTGACCAGGCTCAGACACGTTGTCAGAGTTTCGATGGCCTGCACCTGAACTTTGGCCGACGATGTTTGTGCGAGATGAAGCTGCAATTGACAAAAGTTTAAAACTTAATAATTTTAAATTTCTAGGAAGTTTTCGTATATTTTTTACGCACAATATAAGGTAAAATGCGATCGAGTATAGTCTCGGACGTTGTATATTTAGAGAGTTTTTGTAAAATCTCTAAAGAGCATATTTTCGTATTTGAATGTTTCAAGCCGCGAATGCAGGACGTAACGACAGTTATGATGAGTATCAATCCATCCTGCTCGGGCGGCAGTTGTGCGCAATGCTCATCATTGTTGTCGTCTGCTTTTACTATAGCCGCAGAAGTAATACTACCAGCCACATGCTGCTGCTGTTCATTAGGTGATTGCATTGGGGATGTGAGATCATCGATGCTTGTATTTGTGAGCACCTTAATACAGTGCCCTATATCTGTATGCAGACGCAATATTTTATCGTCGGCTGACATGATAGGAGTCGATGAGAACATTTGCAAATACGATTGCAAAAATGAATAAAAATACTCAGGAAAAAGACGACCGCGTTCTTGGTCTAAATAGTCCTCGGCGCTACGACGATTAATGGAATTTAAATTTATCATAGAGGCCAGCAGCTCTCGCAGATGCTCATTCTCGATGCCTTGCAAATGCTTTTCAACAAGTTCGCGCTCGCCGCGGCGGTATGTGAGAAGCTGCGAGAATTCAAACGGTGCAGTACCCTCGGTCCAGAGCTCCAGCAATGCGCAACTGTATGATCAGTGAGAAAACATTTAACATTTTTATAAAAACAAATCGGTTAGATTCATCAAAGCATACCCTGCTGAAAAGATATCCATAGCTGGCAGCAGCGTATTTCCGGAATAGTATGGACCCAAGCGTATAATGGAGTCTGTGGGAAACATAGAGACATTACCATCAGGATCATCCGAGGACAAAGTCTTGACAAAACGTTCCGGCGCAATGTAACAAGTACGGCGACGACTTGTATCAAAAAAATACGTATAATCGGCCGGATTGTCCTCAGGCAAATAAGTCGGTTTAAAGGAGGCAAAATCAGACAGTAAAATCCAATTCCACGACGTAATCAGTATGTTCTCCAACTTGATGTCGCCGTGGCAGATTTTTTGTTTGTGGCACTGGTTCAGAGCGCACAAAATCTGAAATGTTATCCATTTCTTTTCGAGCACTGTTAGAAATGGACGCGTCGACACGCGGTCATACAAGCTGTGCTTTACGAATTCGCGCATAATGTAGGCGGCTTTGTCCGTAAGCTAAGATTTTGAATAGAAGATGTGTTTGGTTAATTTTAATGGCTCTACAGATTTTCAAAAACAACAAACCTCAACGCGTTGGAATGGCAGACAGTTAACCGCATTTGCAAGAGTCTTTTTTATAAACTCAACACGTTCTTTGTGATCTTCAAGCGGCAGCGTAGGGTCGTGCTTGACGAACACCTTCACCACGATCAAGCCCTCTTCGCATTTCGCTTTTGCTACTTTGAAAAAACGTGTGCTGCCCATGCTGTTAAAAAAGTATTTATATTTAAATTCATTTTCGACACAACGCCTTCGCCTTTGCTGTATACTCACTTTGAGTCGTACACAATTTCCGTTCCAAAGGTGCCAGCAAAGTAGTGCTCCACGGGGTAAATTTGCGAGGGCGCAATTCCCACCAATTGATTGCCCATTTTGATGTATTTTTTCACTCTTTCATATGTTTGTTATTTCTTTTATATTTTTTTGTCCACTTTTTTCAATGATGCAAAAAGATGCAATAAATTTGTCCAGTTCTCTCGTTCAGCTGTTCAAGTTACAATGAAAAAACATCAACAAACACTGAAAAGAGGGTTGCCAACACTAGTAAATTTTTTTATTTTCTTTTTAATTTTTGTTCATATTCTAGAAATAAAAAAAAAAAGTTTTTCTTGTTTAAATTTGTATTTAAAATTTCTTATCGAATGAGTAGTAACAGCTCCTATTGCGATTCGCGAATAACGATCTTTCACGATAAGTTAATTTTTAATGTTCAATATATCATCAAATATGGTGAGTTTGCATTTCAGCTTCACAAGTGAAACTAGAATAGAGAAGTTACCAACTGCATTTAAATCGAAGGGATAGAAAATACGACTATGAATAGCAAATCCTGTCAGTTTAGTTATGCTCGTAATTATAAACAGGATTTTTATATTGTTGCTTCGTATTTAACGATGCAATTTCAGAATAACTCATCCCTTCTAATTTCACTTGTAACTTACCTTTAATAATTTAAATAATTTCGTAGTCATTTTCGTATTTTTGATATAACTACGGACCACATTTAGCTTTTACTACAGAGCTTGTGCATTTGTATAGGGCAATTTTCTGCCCATCACTACCGTCTAACATAAGATAACATCCAGATTTAACTACTATTATGAATACTTATACACACAAGAAGAGGATTTCAGATAAAAGGGAAAAGCGCTTATTTAGAAAAATTATGTTTAACTTTACAGCAAAACTGGATAACTTTAATATGGGTTAATATAAATATTTATTTTCGGTTAACAAGAAATCTTTAGAAAAAAGATTGTTTGTATTATTTTTATTTGTTCGTATATAATAAATATTTAAATATTATTATAACATCTCTTATCTGGTATAACAAAATATGTGCTACTTAACGTTAAATTCAATATTTAATAAAACTCTCAATGAAGCTCTGAGACAGACAATACAAATTAAATAATATATTATTAAAAATATAAAGAACAAGTAGTCTTTTAGTTTAAATTAAATACTATAATTTTTTTTCACTCTCCATACAACATTGTACGCATTTACCTCCCGCCGTTTTTGCTCGGTGCGTCTTTTGGTACAAATAATCTTTATAGCGCTCTGTCCGTTTCAAATCCAAGTTATCACGTCGTAATATATCACGTCTGTTTACAATAGATGTACTTATATCTTGGCAATCCTTCGAAGGGAACATAAATGTCCACGAGCCAAATATGGTATCAGTACCGCCACAAGTACGACAGTAGCCTATATAAAATACAATTGACTTATAAAATAGTATAGACAATTTGAAAATAATTTTTGGTTCCTCATGTTGGTACGATTAAATTCAGTCGTAAAAAATCATATTCCTTGTTTAGCCGCAGGTTAGTTGGAATGTTTCATTTAAAAAAAACCATTTAAGTTTTACAATCTTTTAGATTGTTTACCTGCAAATGTAGCCAGCACATTCTCATCGTTTTTCTGTGAATATATGTAAAATGGTCCGCCAAATTGTCTTATAGCACTGCCCATAAGTATCCAATCGGTATCCATAATATCGTGACGCTTAGGCGGAATGCATTCTTTTGCATTGATCGATAAACACTTGTTTTTCTCCTCGGCCGGTCCCAAAGCTCTACTACCTTTACCTAAGGCTATCTGAAAACGCAATCCCAACACGTTAGAGGACCAAGAACCGACAATATCACAGGGTGTGCCTAAAAAGTATACTCATCAATGGAAGTTTTTCCCGTCTGTTTTAAATCCAAGTTAATAATACGATATGCGAGTAGTTAACCGGGCTAAAATCAGTTAAGGCAACATATAAGTACATACCTTCTGGACGAATGATTTTATCTGGAATGTCTGCGAATTTGCACGATTTACTTTGCATATGCTCCAATTTGTTCAGGACTTTATCCAAAACACGTGTTATATCATCAGATGTCGAATCATCACAGTCGTCTGAATTATCAACATCGGGCGGATCACATTCCGCAGCTAGGGCAATGGCTGGCAAACCAATAACTGATGCGGTTTGGGTTTTTAAAGGATTGGAATGTTTTGGTTTTCTTTCCGTAGTTTGCGTACTAACTTTTAAAGTTTAAATCATATTAGAATAAATTTAAAAATGGTTAAAAATTTAACTTTATTTACCAGATTTGTCAGTAGTACTATTGTCTTTGAAGTAGTTTTCAAGAAATTTTCCCAAGTTAGGGTCCTTTTTAACTGCGGCCAAATCAACGTCCTTTGTACTGGTCAGCTGTCGCGCTAATTCTAAAGGGCTCGTATTCAGTTGCTTTGCCACAGATGCCAAGAGAGATTCTCTCGTAGTTGCAGTCGTTTGGGGATTTAAACTAGCTTCTATCGCTTTCACTAGCACTGTTGGATATGCGGCCGATGCATCGCCTGTTGAATACGGCGGTAATGACGGATCTGTTTTAACTTGGCGATTTACTTTTTTATGCAAATTGTCGTTAGTAGTAACAGTGTGCCGGCAATTGATATTTTTCGAATAGTGTTTGTCGTTTTGGGATTCATTAGGATCATTGTTGATATCAACAAAACGATGTAAGTCACTGCTGACGACATTGTTAAAAACTGAACCTTTGGGCGAATGTCTGCTTAATTGAATTTTTGTAAAATCAGCCGGCATGAGAACATTCTCATCTGGGGCTACACGCACCATATCTCTACCATTACGACTGCCCTTAGTTTTCCAGCCTTTCGATTTTGATTTAGAGAAGGCATTTGTAATTTTTTCCATTTGCCTTTTGTAGTCGTCAAACAGGAATTTTTTCAAAGAGTTTTTTAAATTTGAACGTTCGTCTTCAGATATAAGCTCGACTTTAACGTCTGCATTGTTTAGTTTTTTTGCCGCTTCAATAATTTCTCTTAAAGATAATTTTTTTACCTGAATTCTTATGGGTTCTTTCATTTGCGGTATACTTAGTTTCTTTAATTCATTTTTAATTGGCGGTCCAATCACCGTATTCGGAATGGCTAGTTTTTTCAGTTCTTCATTTAGCTTTTTGTCTGTCTGAAAGGATTTTATATGCGGTCTATTTAAGCCCAGAACATTGAGAATATCTTGAAAGTCACGACCACAACGCTCGATGATATTATGACTATTTAGCTCGAATTCATTTGAAATTTTATCCCATTTGTTCTTATATAAATCATACACGCACTCCTCATCCAAAACAGCACGCTTCTTTTTGTCTTTTTTTTTAAACTTTTCCGGAGTCACAATTTCAAACGCCTTGCGAGCATCCGCGCTAAGTTCATTACTAAACTTATCCAGGCGTTTTCGGAATTCGTCGTAAAGTTCATCGTCGACAACGGAATGTTTGCTATCCAAACTTATCTCTTTTGTGTATTTATCCAGACGATTCTTGAATTGTTCATACAGACCATCCTTGACCGTAAAAGGCTGTTTTTCACCTTGAGGCGGAGGTTTAACTTCAGTTTGTTTTTTCTCAACAAAATTATTTACGCCGATTGATAGTTCGTTTGTAAAGCTATTCAAACGTTTCTTAAACAAATCGTACAGGTCACCATTGAGACCTTCTTCGATTTGTTTGCCGCTACGGGTTTTTGCGGTGGCCAGATCAGCAGTCGAAAATTGAAGTAACACAATCATTAAATAAACAGCAACAAATATATTTGGACAAGTTCCATTACAATTCATTTCATGTTGTTAAAAAAATAAATATAAACTTTGACATTTTTGTTGTGCCAAAAATTCACTTTGACAATTTTATATCAATTACATTGAGTTTGAAACTGGAAGGAAATTCAATGAAAAAATTGTTTTTCAAATACTAAAGTAGTTGTGGATTTGGCACCGGAAACAGTTCATCCCAAAGTTTAAAACGTTCCTGAAATATTCCACCAGTCTTTGGTAGTAGTTCATTTCCTATATCCAAATATTCTTTATTATCGGCGGAATACAATCGCAAATTTAAATTGCTTAGATATTCGTCATTAGGATTATTTGGATTTCTAAAAAAAAAAAGATTGATAAATATTAAACAAATGCCCATATATAAAATATTGATTTACCCCGTCTTTGCAAACTCTGTCCACATTCTTGTTAAACGTTCAATTAGTAGATTTTCAGGATCAGATTTCTTGAACAATGGTGTTAAAACTGGAACATGTAACAAATAGAGAAGTTCATCGTGATGTACGGCTCCTAAAATAGTAAAGTAATACGTATCGAAGCTTAGTCATAAACATGTGCAAATAAGGTTACCATAAGTTTGATTTCCTGGGTATGTGAAGTGACTGTATCGTCCCTTGTAAGTAAATAGATACGTATAAACTGGTGTGTATTGCGCTACCAGTTGTAAAAACCTGTGAAATTCAAATCCAATTACAGAATCGCTATAAAGTTCTCCGAATGATGCCAAGGATGCCGGTAAAGTTAACTCTGCATTTTTCAAATATTTTTTACGTAAAATACCGCTTATTTCTTTCGAGCGTGAAGAGTTACGTTCGTACAGGAAGGCTATGGGGGCATATTGTTCAAAGTTCTCATTGAACCCTTTCCGATGCGTATCATTAAGTAGAGCATCTAAAAGCATTCTCAATCAGTAAAAATAACAAAAGCTATTAAGCTCTTACTTACAATAAGCTCCGCCAATAAATTCAAACTCGGTGATGCCTGTTATAAGTGGCACTTTGTAGAAATCGCCACTCTGAATCGTTTTATAGGGATGTTCGGTAAGAAAACGCTCCTGTCCATAATCGCCTTCAATTACCGGCATCCAATTAAGTATAGGATTCCAACCAAATTCAAACATTTCCGACATGGTATTAACAAAATCCACCATTGGTTTCTACAATTTAAATACAATGAATTGAATTAACGCTACTGAAATTATTCATTCTTATAAAACCTGTTTCAAACAATTCACTATTTCTAAATTAGAATCCAGCGGACAATTCAATAACTTTGCTTGGCGTTCCGCTAACTGCTTATCACTCAAGCGTTTATACTCCCACTGTCCGAGAGGAGACGCGCTCATAGCAATACCACGATGAAACAGTCCCGATGACATTGGTGATAACATATGCAAGCCAATGCTTAAACTGCCCGCGCTATAACCAAATAGTGTCACCGAATTAGGATCACCGCCAAAATTGCGAATATGTGTTTGTATCCAACGAAGCGCAATGACTTGATCTTTAAGACCAGCATTTCCGGGTGCTTCGACTGAACCAGTTGCTAAAAATCCTAAAGTGCCAAGACGATAGTTAATTGTGACAAGCACAATATCGCGGTCCATCAGATGTTGAGGTCCTGCAAAATTTTTGCTTTGCCCCGAAACCGAATAAAATCCACCAGGATGAATATACACAATGACGGGCTTACAACTCGTAGTATCTTTAGTGTAAACATTTAATCGTAGGCAATCTTCAGAAACATCGCTCATATTATCAGTTCTTTGTGGACACATGGGTCCATCGATAGTAGCATCAAAAACTTTTGGCTTCCAGGGTGAAACAGGTTGCGGATTTCGAAAGCGCAACTCACCTAGTGGTGGTTCAGCATAACGAATACCACGAAATGCGTAAAAACTATCGCCCAAACGCGTATGCAGTAAAGCGCCTTTTATTCTGCCTAATGTTGTTGATACTTCAACATCACTCGCACAATAACCGGAGTGCATAAACCCAATTATGAGTATACTAAAAAAGACGAGACGCAACATTTTATATGGAAGCAATTCAATTAGCTTACTCGCAGGTTAAGTGAAAGATCACAACTAACACAATTTTCTGTTGGCATGAAGTTTAAATATGAGGAATTTCGATTATTGAGCGAGGGAAATCCCATCTGACGTGATACAAATACTAAGAATGTAGATAATTGAAGAGCTTCAAATCAAAAGACGGTATATGTATTAAGTAGTTTTTTTTTCTTCTTTTTTTGAGAAACATAAAAAATAAGCAATACCCAAATATATATTTTTTTTAAATAGATCACAATTTGTTTAATTGCTTTAAAATGCAAATTCACGAATAATAACCGATAATTATTTACAAAAACAGACAAACATAAAAAGTTCAAAACATAACATTGTTTCGCAATTTCTGAACTTTGTGAGCTTTCGACTAATTTTCAAATAGCTTATTTGTAAACTTAAAAGAAAACAATTTCTGGAGTTATTTTTAAACGTCTTATCAGTTTCTCTGTATTTGACACTATAGATTTATTGATTTTTGGTTTTAAGCTGCTCACTTGTTTTGCCTGAAGTGCAGTCAATCTTAAAGATAACAACAAATACAATTAGTTATTTCTTTCGAACTAATTTTCAAAATAAATAACAAAGATCGCTTTGCTCTCATTCGTTTAATATTAAATGTTTTCTTGTTTTTATTTTATTTAGTATAACTAAAAAATTTCTTTGGAAAAGGTTGAAAAAAGTTGGCACGTAATTAATCATAAACCAAGAGTTAAACTATAAGTTTTATAGAATTATTTTCTGTAGACAAGAAAATGGATATGTTGGATATGTTCTTTTCAATTTGAACTAGGTTATTTATTATTCATACATATATGAACGTAATTTCTTTTGTATTATAATAAGAAGAATAGTTTTAAAATTCTTGATCACAGCTGTTTTTGTAAAACCGTTAAAATCCCAAATACCGCTTGAAGTGTGTGTGTATAAATACATATATATAGTATTATATAAGTAAAATTGAATATGCGTGACATTCCATAACTAGTTTGAATAGTAGTTTCAAAAAGTTTTTACTTGACGGTAATGATACGGAAATAATGTGACTGATATTGTACTTAGATGATTGAAAGTTTTTCAATCAAAGATCTAGCTAGTCGTTCTTTTAAAATAACGAAACTCATGACAAAAATAAAACATATATATATAAATACTTTCAGATTTATTCTTCCATGTCCATGTACGGATAATAAATGCGTTTTTGTGGTACAAATGTTTCTTTAATTGACTGAGGTGAAGTCCAACGGAGTATGTAATGCGGGCTACCAGCTTTATCGTTTGTGCCTGAGTTACGTCCACCACCAAAAGGCTGTTGGCCAACTACTGAGCCCGTCGATTTGTCATTTATATAAAAATTGCCAGCTGAATCCTTAAACTTAATCAAAGCCTTCTTTAGGAATGCCTCATCCTGTGCATATACCGATCCCGTCAGCGCATACGGCAAACTGGTCACCAATTTAATGGTCTTCTCAATATCGGCATCCTTGTAAACGTACACGCACAATACGGGACCAAACATTTCCTCTTTGAAAAAATGATGTTCAGGATTCGTACATAAAATAATAGTTGGTTGAATGTAATAACCCTTGAGGCTCGCATAGTTTCCGCCACATATAATCTTACAATACTGACACGATTTCGCATAGTCAATGTAGCGAACAATGCGTTCAAAGGCCTTCGCATCGATTACAGCCGATAAAAAGCATTGATAATCGCAAACATCGCCTACAATTAGTTTGCTTGTTTTTTCAACAAGTGGTTGTTTAATTTTACTTTCCCACAGAGATGCCGGAACATACAGACGCGAACAGGCTGAACATTTCTGGCCACTATACTCAAAAGCCGAACGTATTGTACCCGCCACAACAGCATCGACATTGGCCGACTTATGTACAAAGTGATAATTCTTGCCGCCACACTCTCCAATCAGCCGTGGAAAATTTCTAATATCGTAAAGATTTTTCGCTACACCGAACCAAAGTTCCTTAAATACACCAACCGATCCGGTAAAATTTATGCCTGCGAGACGTCGTGAATCTGTGATATTACTGCCGAAAGTTGGCCCATCGGCCGGTATAAAATTAATCAAACCCTCGGGCACACCTGCCTCACGAAATATATTGAAGATGTGCCAACTGGATAGCATTGCGTTATCCGAAGGTTTCCACACTACACCATTTCCCATGAGCGCAGGCGTATATGCCAAATTTCCACCGATCGCTGTAAAGTTAAAGGGACTTATTGCAGCCACGAAGCCTTCGATACCACGAAAACGGAAATGGTTTTTTGTTACATCTTCATCTTCGCTAATCGGTTGGTAATTAGTAGCCTCTTTGAGGTAACCAGCATTCATGCGTGTAAAATCAATAAGCTCAACGGCTGCATCTATTTCCGCCTGTATTATGGTCTTTGATTGACCCAACATTGTTGCGGCAACTAATTCCGCACGATAGTCCTTCGCCATTAATTCTGCTGCTCGCTCCCAAATTTTAATGCGATGCGACAACGTGGTACGATCCCATTTCTCTTGTGCAACAACAGCAGCATTAATTGCACGTTTTATTTGATCTTTGTTGGCATGATAAAATTTTGCGATTTTTTGCGCGTGGCGATGGGGCATCACTTGGTAACGTACATCATTGGAAGTCTCTTCGCTTTCTCCGATTACAATTGGTATTTCCGTACATTGTGTTTGAATACACTCTATGGCCTGTTCCAAATTGCAAAGCTCTTCGGAACCGGGTTCATACTGTAGTACCGGTTCGTTTTGCAAGGATATCTTATCGAATTTTTCCGTGGGTACTACTGAACAACATTTCCTTTGCAATAATGTTGGTATTTTCAAACTGACCTTTGGACTGCAAAATGTTTTGAGCAGTGGACATACATTAAGTAACATTTTATGTACTAAAATGAAAAAAAAAAATACCATACAATCGTTAGTTTTTAAGATAATGACTGAAATTTTGATATTCATAAAAGTATTTAAATGCACACGTGAATTTGACCCTAATATATGAATTCAAAATTATCAGGGGACAATCTGAATCTGTTTTTTGCAAAATCTTAATTTTACGAATTTAACGGATGTATTTGTATATATAAGTAAGAAAGAAATTCGTTATAATCTAATTATAACCTCGAATTTTTTTATGTTCACATTGAGCTGGTATAACAGATAACAGTTCCAGCTGATATTGGCAACAGCTGATTTATGTTTACAAAAAACCGAAAATATTTTATTAGCCAAAAACGCAAATGATGCAATAAATTTAACAAAATCTTCAATAAAATTAGCAACAAACATTGAAATGCAACTCACGCGTTTTCTATTGAAACCGCGAGCCTCCGATGTTTTGACAGCGTATTTAAAACAGTGCAATGAGCCGCCGTGGACGTCGTATTTTGTAAAGGTGCTCAAATTTGTGCACGCACAAAATTGAAAGCGTTATTTAACCGTTACGTTTTGTTTTTAAACACAGTTCAGAGATGTCAAAAATGATCAGCATGGCATGTCGCACTTCAACTGGACATTAGAGTCGGGCACCAATTATCATATTCTACGCACCGGCTGCTATCCGTATATGAAGTACCACTGCAGTAGACGAGAAATACAGGATCTAACATTAGAGGACAGGTTTTTTCGAGTCTTAAAAGTAATCAATTTGGGTACGATGTTTTAACATGCAAATAACAAATAGTGCCACTTTTTTTTTTAAATAATTTTTGTTTTAAGGCTTACCAATGTTGTTCTATGGTCTTGCTGCAATACACTTAATTAGCCACACGGAAATGGTTAAAATGCCCAATCACAGTGAAGTTCCTATATATTTTCTTTATGCAGAAGATAAAGGTTCTCGATTTTAAGTGATTTGTAAACCGTTTTTTGATTTGAGTTTTTTGTAAAAGGTAGATTGATTAAATTTTTAAAATTTGTGCATATAAAAGTTGTACAAAAGGTTTGAGTAGAGTAGTTTCAAAATTTTCTTTTATAATTTCAAGTAGCTTGGTTGCATTACTAAAAAAAGTAAACTAAGATTAATTAAAATATTTATGCACTATTTAATTATAAATACAGTAATACATTTTTTTTATTGTTTTAAATAATTCTCAATTTTGGGCCATTTTAAAAACATTTTATAAGAAAATAAAAAAAAAACAATTTTTAACAATTACATTAATAATTAGATTACACTATAAAAATCTAGAACAATCAAACAATCGTTTACTACAAATTAAAATTTAAACAGAACAATAAAATTAAAAATGATTTTAGGTTTTGCACTCCGTAGTCAAATTCTCGCATGTTTCATCATAATTTGTTAAAAGTAACGAACTGATGGACGCGGTAAATTCCGTTAGTGAACATGGAGCATCACAGTTGGGTATGTTGATCTCTTTTGGAAACTTATCATCGCTGTTGTAATAGTATACAATCTTAATGGAAAATATATCAATTAAATATTTAAAAAATACGAAATATTTTATTAAATATCGCTACCGAACCTTAACTTCGAAATCTTCTTTAAACAACGAGCTGTGATGCAATTCGAACGCCAGCGCCGAAGCATATTCCGGCAACTTTGCCGTCTGATCCAAAATATTCAGTGAATTCATGACATTTACTAGCGTTACATCGTGTCCCGCATACAAGAATATCTTTCTATCCGGATTTAATTTAGTCTTGTGTTTGGCCAGCATGTTTTTGTGTATCTCTGATAGAAATGCACCGCCCTTTACCTTCTTCATCAGATTGGTTTCGGTAAAAAGTGCATAACTGCGCTCGGCCAGTGCTTCCATTTGATCGGGATAAATATTTTCCGTCCAATCGGGCAGCACAAGTCCCGCCTCAGCTTCGATTTTGAGTGTGTTGTACAATAGCTCGACATCAAGCACTGTGGAGACATTTTTGCCTGTATGCCTTGTCAGCAGCTTGAACAACTCGGCATTGTTTTCGTGCAGTTCGCGGAGTTCAGGTGATGGATTTTTGTAGAGCTTTTGTAGTATATTGTCGTACTTGAGGCAGGGCTTCTTTTGCGCCAAAAGCTTTTTAAATTTCATTTATAAAGTCTGTTTAATTTTGAAAATAAATGTTGTTTTAATTTTTCCTACCGTATCATCTTTGCGGGTAATCGAGTTGACTGCCACCGGTTGCCAAGCAATTGGCAAAAGATTGTTGTGCTCCAACGGTGGCATAAATCCTGCTAAAACGCTTTGTGCACTCATCAGACATCGCTCTGCTGCAGAACTCAATACGTGCACTTGTTGCTGGGTGTAAACACCATTTGAAGGCAAAAGGCGATAATATCGCATTCGCAAATTCTTGCCCAAGTTGTAGGCTTGCTGATTGCCTTTCTGTGGATATAAGTTACAAATGTTACTAAACTTAGTTTGGTTAAATTTGATTTAACTTTCTTATACCTGAGTAAGACCACCTAAACCTCCAGGCCAATCATGTGTTGCATGCGGATCGGTGGGATAAAAGCCACTAGGATTTTTCTCGCCATGACGAAAAAGCTAAAAGAACAATTATAAAAATTATTAAGCTTAGATAAGATAAATAAAATCAAAGTTAATTTAATAAAAAGAATTTGACTCAAATTTATTGTTTTGATAGCTACAAAAAACAATGTACATAGCTATTGTTACCATTATGTAAAAACTTTTCATTTAAAGGTAAAATTGATTACATTTTTTTAATTTAACGCCTGACTTACAGTTTGAGATCCGAGCGCTCATCCAGTTAAGATGAAAAGAATCTAGTTGCAAACAGTTAATCAGGGCACATTTAAACTACTTAACAATGTCAGAATACCCATTACTTAGTCTTTCATCTGAGAAGTTGTCATCTTTTTTTATATCTATTGTATTTACATATTTATAAATATTTCCCACTTTCAATTTGTTTGAGATTAGACGCGAATTTTTGATCAAGAGTGTTTGTCAAACAGCCATAAAGCCTAATTCTACTTGAACTAATGTTACTTATATCAATTCAAGATTTTTACTGTTTACTTACACATTTATAGTCAATTATTTAAATCTGTTACACAAAAGTCCCATTAACAACAACAACAACCATAAAATTAAATGTCATAAATTTGGCAGTACTTACAATTGAAATCATGCGTAAATTTCGAAGACCTTGTTCGTCGTTATTATCGCCGAAAACGAAATACGCCATCATTACAGTGCACAGAGCGCCTCCCAAAATGATGACGGATATTTTGGTGCCACGCCTCGATTTACAGTCGATGTTAACCATGATGAAAGTTTATAAAAACAGAAAACCGTTGCCTTCCTGACTGCTGTTTCCTAATTGCATTTATTTAAAACAAATACAATACGACTTTTGCATTTCTACAATACAAGCTAAAAAGATAAAAATAGTTTTTGTCTGTTTCTGTGATGTCGATTTCTTTATTTTGTTATTTATTTTACAGTAGTTATAATGGCCTTCTTGCGAAGAGGACCTAAACAAGACTGAAAGGCCGAACAAAATGCGCTTTCGACGCGAGCAAACTGTAAAGAGCGAGTGACTGAAATGATTTTTTGTTGGTGGGGATAGCGGGGGGGGGGGGGTCTATATAAAGCCGCACACATTTATCAGCTGGTGCCACAGGAGGGTGCCGAAATTAACACGACAAATGAATGCGCAAACAAACTATAAAACCAAATAATCTAATTAGTTATGTACCTTATGCCGTTGTTTTCTAATGATGTGATGCGAAGATGGCTAGAGTGGCGCAACGATAAGCAAGTACTCACATGACGCATCTTAATAACCTTTTCTTCCGATATCTTCCGATTCCGAAAAAATCGAAATCAACAAATTCCGGTTTCAATGTAGACTGAACGTAGACCCAAAACACAAACTAAAGCCGGTGCTGACGAAATCAATATCACTTTTTTGTTTACGATTTTCACGCAATGTGCTCTCTTACTCAAGAACAAGAGGAATAAAGAAATAAAAAAGAGAAACATTTTTTCGGAGCGTACTTATTTTTACCCTACAACAGGCATATTTTCATATTAATTTTAGCAGTTTTAAAATGGAATTTTTTACGATGTGATGCTCCAACTTCTTTAACCCATGTAAAAAAAAAAATTTTTCGAGGTCTGCAAAGTAGGTCTACATCGGGCGGTGAGGTTAAGTACTTATAGGACCACCCTCGTATCTTCGTCTCATTCTGTATATTATCGGCAAAGAAATATAGCGATCTCTGGATAATAGAATTCGTAAATTAGAATTTAGATTAACTTAACAAAAATAAATTTATACTAATGCATTTAATGGAAATCTATAGTCCAAATAAAAATATCATACAAATCCGGTACAAAAGCAAATATATGTTTCAAAATATGTATATAAAATTTCAGATAAATTATGTACATATACTTATATACCATTGACATATATTAGACTTATTTAGATTGTGTTGGTGCAGCTATCGGTTCTGGATCAATGGGTTCCTCCACTAAATAACCCTGTTCCGCGCGATAGACATTTCCTTTCGGCTTGGGTGGAGCTGGCTGTGGCTTCTTGACATTACGCTTTTTCAAGGGTTTTAAGGAACGCGATACCGGGATTACTTCCTGCATAACTTCTACAGGAACGGCTACGACCTCCAAATCTTCTTCGCTAGCACTATCATCATCAAAACGCTCGCGCTTTCGCGGACTAACTGCCTCCTCTTCCTCCACATCGGTCATTGCTGTCGTACATGAACTATTATCAAAGTAATGATATGTAATTTCCGAGTCCAGCGCCGCCATATTGCCGGGCAATTGTAGTTGATGTTCGAAATCGCTGAGATAGTAGACCATTCCAAAGGCATCAACAACATATGTAGCCGAATTGCAGATATTCCATTGAGCGGGATAATCGTGCAGATAGGCACAAGTATAAGGTGTGGCGTGGCGCACGGCCTGTGGCGTACAATAGCAACCGGGTCGATAGTACTCATATTCGTAGTCTTCGAGTTCGGAGTCGCAGGGAACACTGGAATAGGTGAGCGCGGTCGAGCGTCTGGAATTACGTTTTCGAGACATTTGCTGTAGTTGCTACTGTTGTTTTTGGTAGTGCAGAATGAGGAATTTGTTATTTGGCGGGTGGAGGCGGGGGTTAGTATTCCAGTTGATCCAGCTGGTCGTCGATCGGTTCCAATTGATTGGCTATGTTGATGCAAATACGTAGATAAAATATATGTACTTGGAATTGCCGCATCAAATAGAAATTTAAGTAGATTTCCAATATCATCAAATGGTACAAACAAAACTGCTTCTATACAATTAAAAAATATATATTTATATTGGAACCAGTCAAAGAATTGACAAAGCTTAAAAATTTTGAACTTGTTTGCTACAAATTTTGATTTTAAAAAATGCTGCTACTGTGTCAGGAATTGAAGAACAACGAGCAACTCAAACATTCTTATCATACGTATCAGAAAGTAGAGCAGACGCTCCAACAAATCAAGTAGATGTAAATTTGAATTGACATCCTATTTATGGAAATATTATCTAAAAATATATATAAAAAACTCTCAGAAGAAAACTAAACCCCTTTTATTTTGTGGTGGAAAGGATACTCTTGGGAAATATTAAAAAGTTGTACTGTTTATTACAAAATTTATATTGTGTTACACAGAAGTACTTAAGTTTATGCTCAAACACGTATGGAGTCTGTAAAGCAGTCTCTAAATTATGGCACCTGTGTTTTTAACAGATCTTACACCTAAACTAACTAATAAGCGTAATCACATAGATGGTTCTTGATTAACCATTTCATCTCCCTATCATCTTGATTATTTCTACATACGCAGCATGCAGTCATCGGCAACCATTTCTTCGTCTATATATTGTTGTTGAACTCGTTTTATTCCTGCATCACTCTTACAACGCTTATAGATAACATAGCATAACCACACCGTCAGCGGTAGCATAGCTAAACTTAAGGGCATTAAAAACAGTAGCCAAAACTCTCTGGGATCCGTTCGTCTCTCATCTTCACTCTCATAGTCAAGCCAATATTCATCCTCTTCAGGAGCATTAACTTGCAGATATGCTTCACGGATGCGATGACCCCGATAACTGATAGCCACGCATGCGTAGTAGCCCTCATCTTTCAAGCGAACGCCATTCAGTATTAACCTATATAAAAAGAAGGTGTCATTTAAAGGTATTCGTTAAAGTTCTGTGGCAGGTCTTTAAATTTCTTACTTGCTTAAGTAAATCTCATCGCTAATAAATTTCTCTCTTGCCGTCGTCAACAATTCATAAGTTCGTCCATTATAACGCACAATGTGAGCGTTAAAGTTTTCATTGCCACCACTAAGTGTACCTGTGCCTAGTTCTTCTGGAACTCGACGAAACCATTTAATTGTAGTGGGATGTATTTCGCTGTGAACGCGGCATTGGAACACAACTTGCGCACCTACGGTAGCTGATCTGTTAAGCGGATACGTGTCCAGAAAATCGGGAACTGACATGGAAGTATCTTAACAAATAAAATTGAAATTTAAAACTTTAGTTAATACTTTTTTTATTTAGAATCAAAACAATTAAACACTTATAGTTCAAAGCGTGGGACACATATATTAAACATCTTTAAATTTCAAATGTTTTTTGGCACCTAATTCTTTCAATAAGATTATTTTATTGCCAACGCTACGAACAAATGTTGGATACTGAACCAACTGGTCATTTTCGGAATAGAAAACAACAAAAATGTATGTTTTGTAAAGGTTGAAAAGTTAAAAATACTGTTACTTACTTTTCACGTCCAATTGATATGTACGAACTAATTGTATATCGAGAAGTTTGTGTCCAATGTCTAAGGGGTATACAGTACACTTATATAGCCCAGAATACTTTTCCGTTACATTACGCAGCAATAAATCGGTTTTACAGAAACTCTCTTCACACGGCAAATGCGTCCAATCGTCCTCGTATTGATCGTGGCAGTTATTGGTGCCAGCTACGCTTTCACTGCTGCATTGCTGCAATGGACAAACAACAATTGCTAATATTAATATTAAGCCCGAATCAAGCAATTGCAGAGTACATGGAAACTTACCTTGAAGTACCAGTGTATTTTTATGTCGCCCACTTTTGACTCATCGACTAAACCCTTTAGGCCACACTGAAGTTTGATATCATAACCGGCACGTTGTTGTATTAGTTCGGTGTTTTCTGATATTACAAAAGATAAATTTGCTTATTACGCGATTTACAGTACACAACATATTCAAATTAAATATTTGGTAATCTTATATTTATGGTGTCCTTCGGTGTTCTGAATTTTCAAAGTTCGTGATATGGAGTATGAATTGATCGAACTATGAAAATTCAACGTTTATTTCGCGGTTATAATGTAAATTGTTAGTATTAAAATATTTTTTTGGAATCAGTATCCAATTACTGCCTTAAATTTAAAATAAAAATAATGATAAATAGAACATTTGCTAGGACTCACCAGTATAGTCAATAAATAAACCATGTGCGCACAAAAATGCCGCTGTTAATAGGAACAGTGCAAGTTTTTCCATTCGAACTCTATGCCAAAACATGTCTGCTGCACTTGAACATAGTTGACAGAGTAATTCTTATTGCTTGATTCGATTAGAAATCTTTGATTTTGTTTTGTTTAGTTTTGTTTTAAAAATAACAAAAAAATCTTGACACAATTTTCTGTGACTAAAGGTCACATTATTTCAACGTCATTTGGCGTCAACTTAATGAAAAACTCGGCATACGCTGCGCTCAGCATCACGTCACCACGACTTTACTGCATATTTGCTTATTTACTTATTTGCTATAAAATTGCAATTGATTTGTAATTTGCTTAATATTTAAAAATGTCTGCCTATCCAACTAAAAACGATCGCGCGCGAAAAAAAAACAAATGTTTTTACACCACAGACGATTTTCGATTGTTGTTGATTTCGTTCTCAAACATACAAGCGTATTATCTCCTCCTCAAATTCGCTCAAATTGTGGGCATGGTTGCATCGCTTCGAATATGAATTTGGATTTTGATTTGGCCTGCGTATGGTAACGATCTAAAAATGGAATGGTAAATTTTATGTTATAGCATTTTGTTTATTTTCTTATTCACCATTTGTTGGCGGTGGTGCATATTATTCATGCAATTTATTGAACTGGTTATTTCGGCTTGAACTATTTTGGAAATGTTTACTCTGGCGTAAATTTGCGAATGTTTGACAGTTTGAAAAACAATCTCGACAAATAGCAGATATTAAATATGAATAATAGTATGTGGGCGAATGTAAATTTAAACTCTCTTTAAGATTATTTACCTACAGTACAAGCACATTAGAAGACACAATTGATTACTTTAAACTTTAGGTAGAAATCAATTTTATTGCAAAACAAACTAGTAAGAGAATTATCTTTGGGTATTCCAAAGCTTATATACCCTCCGCCATTTCAGTGACAACAAAAAATGCACACAAGTGCTACATGTGTATATTATAAGTGGGCGTTGTTCTTATCGGATCACGCCTCTTTTTGGTTAGTAGTTTTGTGTTCCTACCAAAGTGTTAAATTATTGATCTCATAAGTTAACTTTAAAAGATTAAGGTTCTTAATATTTTTTTTTACGAATATCTCATCATTCAAAATAAGCACATAACTTTTACTTCAAACGCCTTAATGTGGACTAAAAATTGATTGAATTTAGCGTTCAAAACAATCAGAAAAAAATCACCTTAAATACAATTTTGTTTGACTTATTATCGAATTTGTGTTCAAAATCTAAGAGGGGAAAAATAAATCATTAGTTATATATACTCGTACATAATCACTATACTCGCTTGAAGTCCTAGTATTTTTTCTTTAAGTGCATAATCTAAAAAAATCAATTAATGACTTATTTACTTTGGAAGCGAAACCAAATATTCCGAAATCGAAATCTGGATTGGCACTTGATTTATTGAATTTAATTTATTATGTGTGTGTTCTTGATTTCTTTCAGCCTGGTGGAACAGCGCAGCGCAGCGCATATTGAGCGAAAATTTGTTTATAAATATTTAAAATACTTTTGGAAAAACACTTAGCTGGAACAAGTCTGTTCGAGCACTTGTTCACTGGCATGTTCGCTTTGTTTTCATAATAAATGCTGTACTAAACAGGGGCTATTCATTTCTATAGCAGTCTGACATTTTGATGAATTTTTCAACAGACTTGTTGCCAGCTACACTCAAGTAAAAATGACTTGGCATGATTAAAATTTTTTTTTTAAATAATATTTTCACTTAAATAGTTTAGAATTAAATGCATTAAATTCAATAAATCCATACTTAAGTTTATAAATTATATAATACAAAACTACTTAATCAACTTGATTCGCTATTTAATTAATAAATAATTAAATTATGTATATGGGTTTTAATTAAGCAATTATGTAATACCTGAATTTGTATAGCTTGTTTTATAAAATGTAAATTGAAGTTATATTTTAATGTATCCTTAAGATGCGTTCTTATATACATAAATGTATATTTTCTTTTTTTCAAAATCAAGTTCAATAATTATGGCACTTGTTGCTGTCCATAGCTACTTTGTACAAATGCCCGCGTTAACTTTAAAAGAACTTTATCCCACAATTGCTCGACGACTAATGCGACTCGGCGATATTATCAATGAATACAACACAAAGATAGTAAAAGTAATCATTTGTAGCAACTGCTGCTGTCTGCAGAACCCAAGCGCTGGTGAAGAACATTGGTCGTACGCGCCTGAAAAAGAACTACTGTAATACATAACAATACACGGTAGTGACAACCAGAACAACAACAAGTACAAGTGTCGCCAACATGCGAGAAGAGCAACCGTCTCCTGCCATGCCTCCCGTGGGCAAATATTGCCATATCGCAATCAATGCGCAAACATACGGTAGTCAATGTTGATAAACAACAGCAGTGGCCACAGCGGCAACGACAGCAGCAGCAGCAGCAGCTACAATAACAATAACAACTTAAGAGCCAGCCCCCGTCAATAGCAATCGGAATTAGGCGCTTTTGCTGCGTCTGCTTGTTCAGCGCCTAACTTTATCAACAGCAAACGATTAGTTCACACATTGTTTGGTCGCCTGCTTATCAGTTTATTATCAGCAGCAGTTGCTCTAACAATAACTTCATTTCTTGCCGTCTAGTTAACAGCATTTTTATTTCAAATACCTTGACGCAAATAAATAAATGTAAAAATATAAATAGAAGACGAAACAGGGAGGAATAATAAATATTCAGCGATCTGGTCGAAGTTTTTTTGTTTACTTACATTACCAAAGTACACTGAAAGAATTTACTTAGTGCATACAATACAATACAATATGAACTGTTTTTGTTTTATAAAATGTGGCTAAGTAGTTAATTGATCTAAATGACTGCTTTTTCAGTATTATTTTAACTAATTTTATATAAAATCAATCTGTCATTTTTGATTGAGAACTAAATTAATATTTAGTTCAATATAAAAGTTAATAAACAATTTGACAAAAATTTAAATAGTTTTTTTTAATATAATGGCACAAATTAATACAAACAAAAAATTAGTTCAAGATTTGTTTGTCCATTAACATATATTACCGCTTGATTAAATTGCATGTGTCGTGTGCCGCAGCGTTATGAGAAGTATATATATTCTCATGGAGACATATCTTTAAAGTTTAAACTAACTGGAGTAATGAAATAAATCCTTTAAAGGTTTCATTGAAATATTGTAACTCTTAGAATACCATTTAAATTTATACAAATGAACAATTTTAAATTTCTGCACAATATATCTTTTAGGTTGCAGTGCTTCTATAGCCTTTATTAATAATATGTTGTGATTTAAATATTTGTTCGTCCTTGAGCAATTTTTTATCAAATATTCCATATATTTGAGCAATCAGTTTCGTTATATTTTACGAAAACTATTTGTAGCGTTGGGTACAGAAATGTTTTACAAGTGGACAGCAATTTTAATAATATCGCGTCGTCTCTTCGATAACGTTTGTGGACTTCGAAGTTTATTTGATTAAATTATTGTGGTTATTTGTATTATTATTATTTTTTTTTCTTATTTAACTTTATCGTATTTTAAGCGGTTTTTATATTAATTATACCAACCGATTTTGAACGCGAACTCTTAAGTTTTTAAAATTTTAAGCAAATAACGCAGATCAAATTAACGATTTTCTTTCTTACAAAAAGAACTTAACTGTTTGTTTTTTTTTTTATATGTTGAATTATTTAAATTTCTACTGAAACGATCGCGTAATTTAAACTACGCGCGCTTATTTTGCAGAACTTAATACGAATGACTTCCTTGCGCCGTCTTACTTATCTACTCGGACTGACCATATTAAATTCTGCCGCTGGTGTTTATCGTTTGTGAATAGAAAACAACTCGTAGTGTTTGCAGATATGTACGTCTGTTAGAATATACAATGACGAAAGAAACTTTAACATTTATGTAATACAGAATACAAAATTTGAAAAACTGTGGCAGTTTTGCGCGCCACTTTACAGGAAAACGAAAGCGTCTAGCAGATAAAGATTTCAAAAACTGCTGTGCGTGTATTTCAGAAGTAAAAAAGAAGAAAAACCTAGAAGCAGTATTTTGTTGACGAGGAAACAAGCAACGTCAGTGTCAAAAGTATGCATTTATATTTTTTTTTAATCTAAAAAAACAAAAACGATACCGCATATAATTCATAAATCGCTTTAAATACGTTTCGAGAATATTCATTCGAATAAAAGAACTAGTAAATTTATTATTGAGTAAAATATTTACTTCTAATGTGTTCGCATCCGAAAAATGTTGCTATTACTCTGATATAACATTCTATGTATCATAAGTGTGCGATGTTCTTATCACTCTAATTTTTTTAATTTTGTAGTTTTTTGATTTTACTCGAATGCTAAATACCCAATTTGAATTTAAACAACTTTCTACTATATAAATTTTGTTCAGCCCAAAAAGAAAGAGGAGATTGCATAGGAGGTGAGAGTCGGTATTTAGTTAAACTTCGATACCAGAAGCTTACATACATAATAGCGTACATTCGTCCGTCTATCATGAAATCATATACATAGATCATTTTTGATATATGGATTATATATTGACATACCTTTAGTGCCTCTAAAGCGCGTGACAAATAGAAAACACACCCACCCTTTTGCTTCTGAGAAACCAATTCTTTTATACCAAGAAAATTCAACGCCTTCAAAAAATTAGCAGAGTGACGCAGATGCCTGAAAGTTTGACACCAATGAGTGAAATAATAACGAAAATTTATTTTATTTTTTGGCCTATTATTTTTCAGCCAACTCTCGTTAACTATTACTCACTTTTTAACTACTGAATCATTTTGCTTTCTTTTTATGAATTATAAAGATTTTATTTAATGACTTCTACATACTCGTACCCTAAGTACGAAGTAAATAAATTATTTTTCTTTTACTTTTAGCACATTCAACTCTGAAGCATGTTCGGCCAACAAATCAAGCAGGACTTCAATTTTTAGACCGGCCATGTTGTTTTCTTCCTCTAGCGTCTTGATGCGACGATTCATGCGTGAGATATCATCGGCGTCGCCCTTGCGTGTCGAGTGTATCCAAATGCCATCGGCGAAACGAAGCTCCTTGGTGCCCAGATTGAGTGAAATACTATGAAAATCATCTAAATCCTCATTAACGACCGGACCGATATTACAACGCGCTAGACGTGGCGGTATGGGCTTCGATTCGAATTTCTTGTTAAATAGTGGCATTCTTAGATTATTTACGTTTCAATAATAATTAAAATAAAAACTTAAATTTCAAGCAGAATTAATTAAAATGTTTTTTCCTCGATGTTGTTTAAGATTGTAATTTTTTTGCAGACAACTGAAAAAATTACTAAATATTTTGTATGGCTTATAACCATGACAACCGACTTGGGCTATACAAAAGCCGTACAGCATGTTAGACCAGCAGCAGTAGAACGCTGCAGCCTTAAATGTCAACATTATACAATTTTAAAGAAATCACAAATAACTAAATAAAAATAAATTAAACAAACAAAATAAATAGTATGAGTTTTAAAATTGTGAATTTCAAATTTGACAGAAAACTATCAACAAAATGTCACAGCATTTTATAGCGACGGAAGATCATATGTTAGTATGGTGTACGGCTGAGTGAATGAAATCGACATGCTTATTCAGAATCATTTTGGAAAATAGAATGTTCTTTCTTATGACGATAGATAGCCAGGATATTTCTTTCACCGCCCAGATCATCGCCAAATTCAAATATTATCAAAAAATAATTACAAATCATGCTCTAAAATAAACACAAACGTATTTTTAATAAATTTAAATGGTAAAATGAAGTTTAGTTTAGTTTTATATATTTTAATTTTCATTCCTGTGCTTCTCAACTAGACTCTAATCAAATGGCATTAAACAATTTGTGAATAACATACGTCGGATTGTTAATTTCTGCTAGTAGAACATTCCTTAATTAAAATTTTGTTCTGGGCTGTTGCGATTTTTACCCAACTGGATTTAATCTTTTAAATATTACATTAAAAAGAACCTTAAATTTTATAGCAAAATGAATGAAATCACAAGTGGCTGTGAGAAACTTATCAACGAAACTCAAGCTGACTTGAAGCTATTTAGTGTAAGTGTCAATATTTTATTGTTTCAAATGTCATATAAAAACTTATAATTTTATTTTTCTTGAATCTGTTAAAAATTTGCAACAACCAAACAACTAACCAACGAACAACGAACGATACCATAAATGTCAATACCACACAGCATGAACAAAATCAATTAAGAGCACAAATTCTGGAAATATTAGAAGAAAATAACCTCCTAAATACAAAACTGGAAGTACTTAAAAGTGCAACAACATCTGCTGCTGCTGCCGATTCGAAAGACGATGCAACGCGCGAAAAGTTGACCAAGGATGCTTTGACAAATGTTAAGAAACAAATTGATTTCTTGCAGGCGGTATGAAGAACGTTCATCTGATTCTTAAGAGCTAACAATTATTTGTAAAATGACAAAATTTGGTTCTGCTTATTTATAAAATCAAAAGTGTTAAATACACCATTCATTTTCAAAAAAACAATCATTGCAGGAAAACAACGAACTTCGCACACTCAATAAATGCTCACAGAAGACCATTCAAAATCTAGAATATGAAATACAAAATTATCGAAATCAAATCTTTAAGCCAAACTCAGTTGGTGAGGTACGTACGCAGTTTGACGTTTCCTGTGATTAAAGCAGTTTTGTATCTTTTACTCTTCGAATACCAACTCATAAAAAAAAACACTAATACAATATAATTATTTTAACGTACAAAGATTAAACAAAAATACGATACTGCCATAAAGCTGCTGGAAAGCACCATTAAAACACAAAAGACTGAAATTATCAAACAAACGCAAATTATTGAAAATCTAATGGAGCAAAAAAAACAGTTTCGCACACACATCGAGAATCTGGAGGCGGCGCTGATAGGTATAAATTGTAGCCTATAGCTACTTAATTTATTTAGTTGTGAATATATTTTTAAAATAGTTATTATTTTAAATAGAAAAAGAGCGGGAGCTTCATAGTACAACCGACAACAATGCTGTCATTGAGGAGCTTCAAATTAAGCTGCAAGAATCGACGCGTCAAACAAAGGACTTGGAGAAATCGCTTAAATTGTCCAAACGCGTCATTGAGGAACGCTTTGAACGCGAACAATGTGCGCTACAAAAGGTACAGGAAGCGTTGGCAATAGCCGAAACAGCGGTCGCGGACAAAGAGGATGCCATCAAACGCGAGCAGGTCGTCAAGGAGGAGTGCGAAAATTTGGCATCGACGATTGGCCAAGTTATGGACGAAGCGGCGCGTCGTGTCGAGAAGGACATGGAGGCGCTGCGTAATAATTTCATTGAAAAGGAGAAAATCCTGCTGGAGACGCAAGAGAAGGTTTTATAAATAATCAAATGTTTGAATATTATTATATTATATATTTTGTGCAGCTCAAGGATGAATTACAAAATCATAGAAAGTTTATTCAAATTTTGGAGACGCGTTGCCATCGGTTTGAACAGAAATACAAAGAAGTTGCGGTGGAGAATGAGAAACTTGTGACACAGCTGCAAGCAACAGCAAAAGCGTTGGTATGAAATTAATTAATAAATAAAAATGGTTATTTGGAAAAATATGTAATGATATTGTTTTATTTTTTTTAGGATGACATTCACCTCAAACTCAAAGAAAAAGAAAATCTGCTTAAGGAGGAAAAATACGCCATAAAGTAAACTTTCATATTTAACTGTTTTTAATATTCAACAAAATATTTTTGAAATCAATCTTAATTTTAGAGACGCGGAAGAACATGCACTTGAGGTGCAGCGATACATAAAAACAAATCGACAGTTGAAGGAAAAGTAAATTAAACAAACGAATTCTGTGTTTTAAAAATAACAAAACTATGACAATAAAATGATTTCAGATACAAAGCTGCCATTGAGGATGTAACGCACAAATTCGAAACCGAAATTTATCGCTTACAAAATGAAAACGCCTACCTGAAAGCCGAAAAACAAATTATCGAATTAAAAAACTATACCAGCGACTGATTTTCCGAGATTCTTCTGTCCGCCCTTCCTTAACTAAGCCATTGTAAATTTAACCGTATGTGTGTGCGTTTACATTTTTGTAAATACTATACAATATAGTAGTAGTTTTGCGTTTTATTTTGTATTTAAATATATACATACAAACAATGGTGTGTGTGTGTGATTTTATCGCTACAATGTCCAACGGGTTTCTTAACGATTTTCCGTAATTAAACTATTGGAACCGTTCTACCGGGAAACAAACTGGGAAACCAATAACTCAACTCTTCGGTACTGTCTTGCTTATCAATCCAGCACAAGCCTTCGCCAACTACTTTTTCGAGCGATTGTTTAGTGCGGAATTCGGTCCAGCTGAAATAATTGGATTTATTTTAAACAAATTTCATAATAATAAATTTTAAATATTTCATTTACCCCAGTTGTTCAATAAGCATATTTTGCGTTACGCAGCCTTGTTCGGTGTTTGCGGCCGTTGTCAAAATTGTCGTCTCTTCCATGCTTAACTCGCCAGGAATGGATTGTACCATGTACTTGCCCCTGCCTACTTTGTGTACTATAAAGCTGTAATTAAAAGTGCGTAATTTTAAATACCTTTTGTAAATAAAATTGAAATTTGAAATAGTTTACCCATTGCCGAAAATGCTCAGCTTTTTCGCTGCCATTAGTATGTCCTCATCAGTGATTTCCTGATGCACTGCACTCTGCCCGCGTGCCGCTACCAGACGTCTACGCAGTTCACTCAATTCCATTAGACCACCTGCAACAAACCCAGCAAAAGCAGTTTCTTTGAATTGAAAATTTTAAAATAAATTACAAATAAGTGCCAACCCGTGTTGTGATTCGCTGCCAGACACACCTCGACTACTTGCACACCCAGCTCGTAGTAGAAATCGCCCATGCCGAGCACACTCCAAAAGCCCTTTCCGGTAGCCAGCGGATCGACACCGATGGCAGCGCACATCTCCTGAAATTGCTTTCGAAATTGAGCATTCTTGCGTATATCCTGTTTGTGCTTCATTGCAAACTCTTCCAGTTTGATGCGAAAGACTTCCATTTGTTTGGTCATCTGCTCAAGTTGCGATTCTTGTAAGTCGTTGCCTTTGTCCTTATATTTTTCAGCGGCCAGCTGCTGCTGTTGGATCGCACCTAATCCAGCACGACGACGCATTTTGTTTTTGTTTTAAAACTAAAAATCGATGCGTGTAATAATAACTAACTCCCGTGCGGTAACTGCAGGTCAGCGGACGATCAATTTTACCTTATTTTGAATTATTAGTAATTTACTATTGTTATTATTGTTTTTTTTTTGAAGAATAAGCGTGAAAAAGAAAACACCACTGACGCAATTTGGAACCAATCTCAAAAATAAATTTTATTTTTGAGTCAGGTTCCAAATTATTCACTTTTTGTTTTTATTTTCATGCCTAAAAGTATACAATGTTTGAAAAACATAAAATTATTATCGCTCTCTCAAATCCTATTAATATATTCAAGTTGTTTTCTATATCTCCTTATTTCTGTTTGTTCCATTTGCACACCTAAAAGCTTGAACCAATATTCTTTAAACTTAGAACATAATTGGAATAGTTCTGCAAGGAAAATCAATCTGTCACGCCCACTAACTGAGACTTCTATTTGAGCTAGTTTTGCTCCTACATATATAAAATTGTTTGTATAAATTTAAATTGGAATGGCCGCTGTCCGCAACCTTAACATATGAATTATTTACCATATGAATATAATTTTGTTCAAGATTATTTGATATTATAAGTGGTCAATAGGTATTTAAGTCATTCAATAGCTTCAAAGTCTTTACCAAGACTTAGATATTTTGTAAATTAAGGTCATTTTAGTTACCAAACGAATTATTTTTGTTCAAGATTATTTGCTAGTGATGAATATTCCATAATTTAAAGTACGTTTGCATATTTGAAATAAACTTACTTTTATTTCTCATTTTCTAAATATTTGGAAATTTGTATATAATGTGTACTTTATATTTCTATAATTCGCCATTACATTACCAGTCTTAAACTAAACAAATGGAAACAATAAATATTTTTTAATATTCAATTAAACACAATTATCTCCTGTATTTCAAAGAAAAACTAAATATGATGAGGATTAGAATCGTATTCCGAAACAGCTTTGTCCGGTCTGCTAAATTGATCAGTTTTTTGTTGTTGTTCAAAAATTATAATGCAGTATCAACCCATTTAAATTCTGGATTTTCTGAGAGTGAGAACCGCTTAAGATATCTGGCCCACTATTGAAAAAAAATAATAATTTCTTGTTAATATTAATTTTTATCACGCTCGAAACATACCGATCAAATTTTGAAACAAATGGGTTGAAAATATTAGAGTGGTTCAAACCTGTTATGTTTTAATAAAGCCTACTCCTTAATAACTTCAGTTGATTCACTAACATTTACACTATACCGTGCACTCGGAAAAAGGTGAACGATTCGAAAAAATGAGCAGTTATTTTAAACGCTTCCGTCTAAATTAAGTTTTAATAAACATAAAAAGTTTATTTTTTTTATTTTCTCTAATATTAGAATTTGATTTATTTAATTTGTGAATTTTAAGTTAAGCAGTTATTTTTTTTATGAATGACCGGTTACAAGCCCAATTTTTGAAACGGTTGCACTTCTTTCATTAAGATTTCTCCTTCGTTTGCTATGGAATGTACTAAAAAAAGCAAGGCTTCCTTCTTCAGCAACTTTTAAAAGATCTTTAAAGCGCTATCTTCTAGTGAAAAGCCTTTCAGACAAGCATTTCTTAGCAGGACTTCAAATTGTAAACAAGAATTGTTTAAACTTATTAGCAACACAATTTTTACAAATTCAATGTTTAATGTGATGTAATAATTTTCTAATCGCTATATTATATAATATAATATTCAAAACAATTTCAAAAAACAAATAAACTTATAGCACGTTTCAGTCGCAATTGTACAAAGTTATTGCTATAAACTTCCGTCTATTGTACAAAAAAAATTGTTTGATTAAACTTTATCATTACAGATTCATTACTGTTTAGATATAGTTGTTTAAGGCCAGTACACTATTCCCGGCAGATAATAAAAACAAGCACCTCATTGAAGTGCCTACAAGAATTGCACTTGAAATCGACATTTTCCATTATTAAATGCAATTAGGTAAAAAAAAGAATTTACTTATTTAGCCGACTGCTGGATAGTATTTGGGTATAAATATGCGTCAGTCGTGGTGCAATATCAACTTAACAGTGCTGGCAATAGTTAAAAGCATCAAAATGAAATTCTTTGCTGGTAAGTCCATACTATGATTTATACATTTAAAAAGTGTATCCTTGTGACATCACATTCATATTTTCAAGCAGTTCTTCTGTTCGTCATTGTGGCCCACCTCGCCCACTCAGAGGTTTATAACGGCGATGGACAGCCAGGTTGCAAAACTGAGAAAGAACTCGAAATTGGCGTTTTCCGCAACACTTGGGATCCCACTCGTTACTGGAATTGCACACAACTAGGCCAACCGGGAGTCGTTGTCCGTTGTCCCGAGCAAACTGGGTTCTTGGATAGTATCAAAAAGTGTGTCGACTGGATCGATTGGCAGTGGACGGAGTCACAGGCGCCGTTGAGCGAACCAGACCAATAATAAACTAACCAAATTACTGAAATTATTAATATTTGAAATAAATGCTTGCATAAATTAAATCATTGCCCAAGTTTTTCTTACGCTCTTGCTCTTGTCTATTTAAACACATACAAATTAAAGAATTTGAGTACAGAAATCGAATAGCTTTATTTATGCTTATAAACAAAGTTTTTGTCATCCGACCCTAAGAATTCATAAACCTAAAGTAATGATAAAACGCCGATGTCCTTTTTGCACTTGTTGAATTAAACATTTTATGTTGGTACTTAAACCTTGAAATAAATAAGATTTTTTTTGTTTTCACACTAAATTTATTTAGAGTAAATTTAAGCAAATACAGCAAAACGTTCTTAAACCAATTCAAACACTGTGTTGTTACAACTAAAAGAGGTGGCTCAATGCTACATGTATTTGATGGTACTTATAACCACTAATTTATCTCATGTCTTTAATTACATAAGTGTGTGGTGCAAGTGTTTCATTATTAAATTCCAAATTTTTACATCAATCAAAGTGCGACCAGTAAGTCTTAAGTCTTAAAAAGTAGAGTTTAGAAAATTTTTACAAACTTTTCTTTTTTAACTGCTTTTGCTTTGTATAAATTTTATTTCCTTTGCTTTTAATTTTTAAATATACGCATCACGAATGTTTGGTGTCATTTTTTAATGCCACTGCGTATAAACTTTCTCTTTTTGTGTTCAGTTTTGTAATTAAACATTTAAAAATTGTAATTAAATCATGTTTTTAGAGTTTCTTTTTTTTTTTTGGTAGTGTGATCATAGGAAACTACATATACATACTTCATTTATAAAGGTTACATATATTTAAAGTAAAATATTTTTAAATATTAAAAATTTAAAGTATAATAATTAAAGAGGGGAAAAAATAGAGGAATAACTGAAAAGAAAGCGGGGCAGGGGAGTTGTAAGGAAAGTAATTAAAAACGCGTCGTTCAATCATCCATGCTCTCGTTATTTCGGTCGGGTGAAGCATTTCCATTTTTGGGCGAGGCCGATCGGGAACGTGAGCGCGATTTGTTATCGGGTGATGCGGAGCGATCGCTGAAATATTTGGAGAAACAAAAAACAGAAAAACGTTGCAATTAGCAGGGAACTTTTTGAAATTTTGAAAAGGTTAGTAGAAGTCATTTCATTATTAAACCAAAGTGCACGAAATTAAATGCTTTTCGAAAAATTAAATTTTGCTTTATGTTGGAGCGCGAGTGTGCGAGAGATAGAGTGCAACACGACAGCAAATCCAAACAAATGAAAAAGTTGTAGTAGTAGTGAAAAGGATAGAGACAAGTGACAGCAAATGAGAAGCGCAAAACAGAGTAAAATAAAATTAAAACACACACACAAAGAAAACAAGAGATGCGTCATATAGCGCACATGCTTACCGTGAGCGCGAATCTCTACGTGACTTGGAGCGTGAGCGCGAACGTGACTCGCGCTTCGAGTTGGAACGTGAGCGTGAACGGGAATCACGTTTCACAGAGCGCGAGCGAGAACGCGAGCGAGATTTGGACTTTGATTTGGAAATTTCACGCGATTTGCTAAAAAAAATATAATTAAAAAAAATTAATTTGGAAAATTATGTATTTTATTAAAATAAACAAACTCACTTTGAACGTGAACGCGAACGCGATTTAACCGGCGACTTAGACTTGGAGCGTGCACCACGTGACTTGGAGCGGCTACGAGACTTTGATCGCGAATGCGACGAGCGGCGCGACCTGGAACGAGAACGTCTGCGAGAGCGAGAACGTGATCGCGAGCTCGACGAACGTGAACGACCACGTCCACTACCGCCGCCACCACCACTGCGTCCTCCACGACGATCCTCAACCAGGCGTATGCGCCGTCCATTTAAATCGGTGTCATCGAGCTTTTCAATAGCGGTCTTCATGTCGGACAACGAAGCAAACTCAACGACGCTACAAGGGAAAAAATTACATTTAGTTCAAGATAATTAACAAAAAAAAAAAAAAATAATCGCGTTTACTTTTTTTTATTAAATATACACGCTAAATTAGGGCTGTGCGATTAAACGAACCATCAAACGTTTTGATTAATCAGATTGATAGCTACTCAATTATTTGAAATGCCAAAAATGTTCAATCAGGGACCCTACCTCCGTATCGATTTTTACGCTTCGATTGTGATACGAGAGCAGGACGCCATTACTTTGATTAGTCAAAATGTAAATGATTTTATTTGTAAATCAAAGACCTTTTTATCAACGAAAAATAAGTATTAAAAGGAAACAATTTTGTTTAAACATAAAGAACTTTTTTTTTGTGGTCAATTTTAGTAAATGCGAATATGTATTTAAATTTATTATTTTACCCAAAGTTCCGCCGGCTATTTTCCAGCTTCTTCGGGTCATCAGATTTATTGAATCTAGTTTTACAAACAAAATAAATAAATTAATAAATATATACACATATATGTACACGTCAGTCATAATATACACGAATATCACAAATGGAATTAATGCATATACTTGTTAATGAAGAATTGATTGATTCAGTGACTCTACGATGAACTTATTAATTTGAATTCTGACTAAACAAAATAATAAAATGTTTAAAGTTCCACGTTAATCGAAAAGTCTATTCGATTAATCACACGGCCTTAATCTACATGTTGCTTTCGCTTTTGCATCAGTTTAGTTTAATGTTCAGCTATTGTTTAGTTATATTGAACGCAAAAGCTATTCCAAATTACTTTATTTATTAAATTCATCAGAAAAGCATTCAAAAGTAAAGCCTAGTTTAAAGTTGAAAAACGGAAAAAATTAAAACATTGCTGGAAAAAACACTGAATGAACCCACCCTATTAATTTAAAATACAAAATGACGAGTAAACAGTTGATGAAAAATTATTTTTAGTGAAGAAAACAATGTGGAAAGTTTATTTAAAAATGTTAAAAGCTCTAGCCTCAAGCAAATCTCTTTCTTAAACCATTGATTTTAATTCTATGTTATTCGTTTTCTTGCTAGTTAAATTAAAAAAATGTTGAAAGTTTTAAATATTTTTTAATTCATGAATTCAAATATTATTATTTTTAATGTTACACAAAAGAAAAACTCTTACCCTTCATTACGACGCTGTTTATGTGCATCAGCGTATGTTACTTCGCCTGCCTGGCGCATATAATCCTTCAGATCCTGAGCACACATAATAAGTCCATAAAAAAAAAGAAAGTAGAAAACAGTTATTATTTAATCAATGTCATTATTATACATATAAACGGACATCTGAGCAAAGATGCTTAAGAAAAACAACGAAAAATTAAATTATAAACAAAAACACAGATATAATTTATTGAAAATTGAAGTGAGACATTTGCTGCGTAGATCGGAAGATCATCTTAAAAGAAAAAGGAATAAATTCGCTCGTCCTTCAAATTGTAAGCCCTGCTTTCGGTTATTTAGATGGGTGGTTGGGTTTCCTGTTTCTGCCTGCCTAAGTGCCTGTCTTTGTAACAACTTTGACCAATTAGCGACGACCGTCACGTCACGTCACAATTTTGATGTGAATGCTTTGCCTGCAGCTTAAATGTTCAATCACTTCAATTTATTCAATAAAATTAGTAAATTGCATTATTTTTGATAATAATAGTTAAACTAAAAATATATCGATTGACCTAATGTATTTTCTTAATGTAAATTATTATTTAATTAAATTGTTTATAAAAAAAAAGAGATAATTTGTCAATTCTTACTTAATGTCACTTGTAACAACACATCATGAATACTTTTACTGTCTGTCAAAGAGTGTGTTCGATTGATTCATTGATTGTTAAACCCATTTGTGCGCAATCTCAGTGACCACCTCAGTGAGACCTCAGAGCAAGCGAGCAATCGAGCGAGCGAGCGAGAGAAGAGTCAGTTCATTCAGTCCCTCATTCAACAAATAAGCGCAATCATCATCATCGATCGATCTAGTTACATCAACGGCAACAAGTTTTTGTGAGATTCGCAGTTTTCGTTCATTTAATTTTAATTTATTCGTTGGTGAATAGATGGATGGATGGATGTGCTGGGACGGTTTTGTATTATATTTCCAAATACTAGGAAAGCTTAGTGTGTTTCTCGTTTTTTTCGGACTATTTTTAGTGGTTGTTTTACGCGTCATCATAAGAAACCCATTATGAAATCATGCCGAGATTACTGGAAAAAAAGAGAAATGTTTTTCACACCTCTGAGGCGTGACACGTGGCTTTCTCTGGATAGATGCATAAAATAGCCCCAACACTTCAGCGTAGCTTCAGATTTATCGTTGTAGTTTTTGAGTCATGTCATCTTGACGCACCAGAGAATACCGGTTGGGGGGAGGAAGGCGACATTATGTGACTGACCATCACACTTCAGAAACCACCACCAGCAGCAGCAGAAGAGAAGGAGCAAGATGTCATCAACACAAATGACTTGTTTGGCCAAGGTACACACACACGAGTTTTGGACTCACTATAAGGAATTTGACAATTCTAAAAATTAATTACATATTTAAAAAAAGTAAAAACGTTTTTATTTTATTTTTTAATGTAAGGCTGTGCGATTTGATTTCAAGTATTCGATTTAAAGCATTAAAATTGTTCGTTTCGACTAATTGGTATAGCGATTTGTTTGTTATAAATTTGAGAACTACTTTTTTTATTCGCAAATTTAGGCATAGGATGTTGTTTTTCTTGACACAGTCAAATATTTAACGAATATTTAAGCAGCGCAGCAAATAAATCACAAATGTCAAAAAGTCGCAGTTTACAAATTTATTCGCTTTAAGAATCACACCATTCGCACACCCCTCATTAATATGTACCTAAGTGCACACACGGCAGCATATAAAACCAACGCCAATTAAATTTCGAGTTGAAAATGTTTAATGACGTAATTTTATAGTGTAGTCTTGTTTTTATTTGTATTTTTTTTTTATGATCAATATTTGTGTCGCTTCGTCTTATGCCTAGGTCGGTCTCGGTTGCATGTTTTAGGAGCTAAGAATGCGACAGTTTTCCTCGTTTTCGTCCAAAAGGCTTTTAGACGCCGCGCTAACATTGTGGCAATGTCATCAAACCCTACTTAGGGTACTTCTTACGGAACAGCAGTCGTCGTCGTTGTTGCCGCCGGCGCCGCTGTTCGTGTAATTTTTTTTATAGTCTGCCTCGCATTTAAAAGTCGTCACCGTATTTAGATTCTTATATTAATGGGAAGATGTGGTGACATCAGCTCAAAACATACAGTTGTTTGTTTGGCACGCGTGGGTTAGATGTAGGCGTTGACCGCCGGTGCGGTTAGTGTTTTCAAGTCGTTTACGCATTAGAAACTTAACATCTCAATAAGCACAAGAAAGCACATTCATCTTTTTTCGACTTCTTTTGGAAAATAAGAGGCCTTTGAATCCGCGGGCTGTTACTCAATGGAATGATCGGTTGGTTGGCCACAATCGCATCATTTTAGTTCGACAGTCAGTAATAAGGAAGAAGCCTCTCATTATACCATCATCTCAATCTCACTCTATTAAGGGCGATGACGTGACCCATCTCATTAGTTGCAACTCTTTGATGTGGAAAAAATAATGTATGGGATAATAACACCGGTCAATTATACTTTTTAGTTACATAAATATACTAAAGTAAAATAAAAAAAAAATATATATTTTACAGGATGCTCTTAAATGTTGACAAAAATTTAAAATTAACATTTCCACCTATCTTGAGTTTAAAAACTTTTAGTTTATTAAATGTAATCGCCTCAAATTTGTCTGATATTTGCTCCACATCCATGTGTAAAACAAACATTTTCATTCTTTCAGTTGTGTTAATTAAAACTTCATTTTGGCTCAAGAGCAAAGAACCGAATCTTTTGTATAATTACGTCTGGTAGCTGAAAGTTCGAAAACAAAAACTGCTATGCGAAACATTAAACATTTACATTATAAATATTTTGTTTACTGTTTTTAAACCCAATGTAATAAACGTAATTTATAATTGATACTTTTAATTTAGTTTCAACATTTAATGCAACCTATTTTATTTCGAAATGTTAGATCATTAAATAGGAAAAATAAAAATCGACAAACCTATTAAAACAAATAAAACTAATGGATTTTTATTTGGATAACAGTTTAGACACTTGAGAAATGTTTCATAGTAAACTTAAATAAGGGGAAAATATAAAAGGAATCTACGGGGTACGAGCGGTTAGTAGTTTGCAACAAAACAAAATAGAAAATACAAAGTGAAAAATTACCTGCAAAATGTAAAGTTTTACGTTTTATATAAAAATCTTAAACATGAGCGTTGAAAATTAGTTATTTTGTTTTTATTAAGAAACAATCAAACCGCAAAACCCACAATGCGGTCAATATTTAAGCAGCAACATTTGTGAGCTTAAATAATGATTTTTCAATTATAAAAATAATATGAAATAATAATTTTTATTTAATGCTCATCATGAATATTTTTTATCACTCCATTTTACAGATAATTCGTAAAAAAAAATATATAAATATTATAAATCTTTAGAACAATTGTTTTATATAAAATATATACCGTGTTAATTATTAATTAAGGCTTTTTAATTTTTAACTACTGCAATGAAACATGCAAATATTTACATACCTGCCAGCTGACACGGCTCGATAAATTCTCGACAATCAGACGATATTCGGTGCGCAATGGCGGTCCATAACGAGAGGATGATCTGGAATTTTTGTTTCTGGTGAATAATTTAATGAGTTTTGAATTAGTAGTGACACTGCTACTGTTCGCTGGACATGTATTTTTTTTAATATTTTAGGATAACAAAGCGCAAAAGACAAATAAAGCAATTAATGTAGCATATACAAAAAAAACAAACAAAACAAAATTTTAATACTTTTTTAAACATTTTTATATTTTCCATACTAGTCAAAGGATAATATAGAATATACACTATATAATGTATAAACTAATCGTTTTAAACAAAATCGTTTTATTTTTATTTAAAGTTTTTTAATTTAGCTAAAATCTAAAAGCAAAATATCTCAAATCGTAAAAATTTCATGTCTATACAGAGTCAGTGTCTGATAAAAATTTTAAAATCGAAAAACTAAAATAATACATCAAGAACCTACAAGCGAGTGTCATTTCTTTTTTTTTTAACTTTATAGTTAATGAAAAGTTGCATGTTTTATTTTAATTTTATGTAATCGGAAATAAGTCAGTTTTGACATATTAAGTTATTTTTAGTTTAATAAAAAAGTTAATTTTGTATCTGCCGTAAATTATCAACATTATACAAGCTCAAGGTACTTATTTGATTCATATACAAACAAAAAAATCTAACACTCACTTTATACTTAATGGTAGGAATGTGAATCTTTTTCTTTTTTGTCGGGTATATAAAATGTTTTTTTTTAAACCAAAAACCGTCCGCTTCAATATTTACAATTTAGAAAACAAACACACTTAAAGAAACATTAAATAAAAATACTCACTTGTCATTGTAGCGACCACCGCCGCCTCGACGGCCACCGTAACGATCGTCATAACGGTCTCTATGGCTACCACGGGCTGTTCCCCTTGCTGGTTCAACTACGACCCTGCTGACATGAGGACATGGGCAAAAATAAGCACAAAATTAATGCAATTGTTATGAAAATTACAAACAAACTTTAATCATTACCGTTCTCCGAGTAGTTCCTTCCCGTTAAGTTCATAAACCGCATCGTCAGCATCACGATAATCTTCAAATTCCTACAAATTAATTTTTGAAATAAGTTTTACTTCATTCAGTTTTAAGATTAAAAGGTCAAAGTAACATTAATTTCGTGTAAAACATGTACATACGCATAACGTACGAATATTCCACCCTTTGTCAACTTTTTTCGACTTAAAGTACTTACCACAAAGCCGTAGCCATTTTTTATTAGAATATCGCGTGTGCGTCCGTATCCCTTAAAAAAACGCTCCAAATCTCTTTCGCGGACGCCATATGGCAAACCACCAACATAGACGCGTGATCCAACCATTGCTATTTAGTTATTTATGTTTTGTCAACTCTGTAAATTAGAAGTTTTATTTTAGTTTAATGACATGGCACTTTCCTTAAAATCGCAATAAAAAAAAACACCGAAAGCAATTATAAAAAAAAAACAACGGCGTAGAAAATTTTTGCAAAATGGCGTCTTCTAGATAGAGAAAAAATTTTCCACTTTTGCGATCGATAACATTTAAAAATTTCTTTTTTGCTTCATTTTGCACCCAACATACTATTGTACACTTATTCACATGCTCACCTTATTCTACAATGAGTTAGAATTTGAAATATATTATTCCAAGAATTAAATATATATTCCAAATTTATATTTTCAAGTATTTTTACGACACTAAACACAAAGCTAACCTCGCGCGGCAGCTACAAAACGGAAGTAATATAATTTTCGTTCAACTGTACGAAACTTCGATAAGATTTGTAAAAATGGCGCCAAAAAAGATGTTTGGAAAATTACTAAAGAAAGAATATTAATTCCAAACAATTTCAACATTAGCATCGTATTTTTTTTCACCGGCAACTTTCATCGTTCGCTTTTCGTTTAGTTTATTTCAGTCTTTCTTTCGCCACAAGCCGCTGACATCGATTTTTTAGTGTAGTGTACTACATTTTAAGGGTATATTGAATAAAGCACATTTTTGTGCTGTAAAATTGGATATAATTGTAAATTTGTTTTAGTCGCGAAAAAGCTACAAAATGAGTGAAACAGAAAATGGAAATGGAAACTACAACGATGAGGTAAGTACAGCAATTATTAAATTTTATATATTTCAAAGATTCTTATTTGTGGCGATTAATTAAAAAGTCTTATTGCGTTTTTCTGGTGTTGGTTGATTTTTTTTATCAATACCGCTGTGCCACCATATTGCCGAGTCTTACAAAAAGCAAAATGGCGGGCGGCATTCTCTGTATCGGCAGGGCAGAAGCAAACTTTTTTTTTTTTTAAATACAGAGGAAACAGAATTTGTTCAACCTTGTCCGCTTTTTCTTTGTACAGTTTTTAAAATACAATTTTCTGTATATATATATGATTGCAAAATTGCATTCGGATAAGTTGAAATGTATTTTCTGCAGCGTCACAGAATACTGTAAAGTGATGCCATATCGTTTTTTTTTTTTTCTTAGCACTAATAAAATTTTGCCGCCATATTTTCAAATTATTTTATTACAATTTCTGATTGAAATATCTTCTAAGTATTTGTATTCCCTTTACACGAGAGCATATAACGAAGTCAATATTCAGTTTGTTTTTCCATTTTGATGTACGTCGATATCAATCAAAGTTCAAGAGTTAACAAGCAAATTTGGACAAAATTATTATTTTCATATAAACTCGAACAGATAAACAGTTCAAAATCAGTATTTAACACTTGTAATAATTCGAAACTGCGGATAAAAATGGGCGTGATCAGATAAGAAAAACGCCCACTTGTAAATGCAAATGTTCAAAAAAAAACTATTTTTGTATTTTTAAAATTAGTGTAAACATAACCGCAGATAATACTCGCATTAGTTTACTAAAAAACAAATGTAGCTCTAAAACTTTTTTAATGTTCTTTTGCAGCCTATCAATGAGCCTGAACAGCTGCGTAAGTTGTTCATCGGCGGTCTGGACTACCGCACTACTGATGACGGTCTTAAGGCTCATTTCGAAAAATGGGGCAACATCGTTGATGTTGTCGTTATGAAGGATCCAAAAACGAAACGTTCACGTGGTTTTGGCTTTATTACATATTCCCAATCTTATATGATTGATAATGCACAAAATGCACGTCCTCACAAGATCGACGGACGTACCGTCGAACCAAAGCGTGCTGTGCCACGTCAGGACATTGACAACCCGAATGCCGGTGCTACCGTTAAGAAGCTGTTTGTCGGAGGTCTGCGTGATGACCATGACGAGGAATGTTTACGTGAGTACTTCAAGGATTTCGGCAATATTGTCGGCATCAACATTGTCTCGGATAAGGAGACTGGCAAGAAGCGTGGTTTCGCATTCATCGAATTCGATGATTATGATCCCGTGGACAAGATTATCTTACAGAAGAGTCATACCATCAAAAACAAGACACTCGATGTAAAGAAAGCGATTGCTAAACAAGAAATGGATCAGCGTGGTGGTGGCGGCGGCGGCGGTGGTGGTGGCCGAGGTGGTCAGACTGGTGGACGTGGAGGCGGTCGTGGTGGTGGTGGCGGTGGTTGGGGTGGTCGACAGAACGGCGGCAACTGGGGTGGCAACAACTTTGGCAATAACGGTAACTTTGGTGGTAATCAAGGAGGCGGTCCCGGCGGTGGCGGTTGGAATAGTCAGCCAGCTCCATGGAACAATCAGGGTGGTGGCGGAAACGACAGCTGGAACAGCGGTGGAGGAGGCGGTGGTGGTGGCTTCGGCGGTCCAAATAACAGCGGTGGTGGCAACAACAGCTGGGGTGGCGGTAATAATGGAGGTGGTGGTAACTTTGGTAACGATTACCAACAGAGTTACGGCGGTGGCCCGCAAAGGAATAACAATTTCGGTGGCGGCAATCGCCCGGCACCATACAATCAAGGAGGCGGTGGCGGCGGATTCAACAAAGGTAAGTTGCTGTTTACTTTTAATATTACTTGGCCATCTAAAATATTTTATAGAAGTATTAATTTTAATTATAAAGGGACTTTTTTTTAAATGGTTTAAACTAATAAAATAATATATTTGTTGGAGGACACTAACTGAAAATTTTCAATATTTCTTAAACCCTAAAAATCTCTTAAAATTTTGTGTTGAATTTTTTCTCAATTCTTAAGAAATACTAACTTTCACAATTTTTTTATATCGTATTTCTTTGTTTTTTGCAGGCGGCAACCAAGGTGGTGGTGGTCAAAGTGGCGGAGGATTTGGTGGTAACAACTACAACAGCGGCGGCGGTGGCCCAGGTGGAAACATGGGCGGTGGAAATAGAAGATACTAAGGTAAGTTTGCCAATTAAAAGACTCAACGTGATTTTTTTTATGTAAAAAAAATTCTTAAGCCGTTAGATCTTACGCTTTGGCGTTGATTTCATTGTGTAGTAATTTTTTTTTCCGAAATATGCAAAACTATTTCCTAACCTTACGCATCATACATACTAAAGCTAAGGCCAAACAATATTTTTTAATATATCACATTTATTTACTCTAATTACTTTTTCTCCTTTTTCGCAAATAGGTATAAATAGAAAAACAGTTTCTCAATCAATCAGACTAGACATACAGGCAGTCAGTCTAGGCACAGGCAGGAAAGGCAGGCAGTGAGAGGAAAGAGTGAAGATCAAATAATAAAAACATTTGTTCAAGAAAAAAGCAAAAGTGAAAAAAAAACCCATTTCTCCTACCCTACCACATGCATAGGCTATTAAGAAACTTAAAGCATAGACTAAAAAATAAACTAAAACATAACTTTATTGAAAATATATACACACGAAATCCAACAAGTAGTTTATTCAAATGTTAATAACAAAAAAAATCAATATCTGAATAGTACCTATTGTACACCCAACAAAAATATTTTTTCACATTCGTTCGATCTTGTCAGTGTATTTATCTTTAAATGTTTTTCCATTCTAAACATACAATACGCTAATTTTAACTTTTAAGAATTTTATAATTTAAACAAATCACATTTCATCAAAAGAACAAAAAGTATTTAAATTTACATTTTAAAGCAAAGCTAAATCTATCTGACGAGCCATGCAAGAAAGAATATTAAGTCAAGAGTCTTTGACTAATAAGAAAATTGTTTTAGAAGAAAAGCTTAAATAACGACACGATGAAAACTATTTTTAATTGACTGTAAAAGAAAAGAAAGAAGATAAATAAATTAAACAAATTTAAGTCTAATAATTTAAAGTAGTTATAACATTAGTTAAGGTTTCTTTATCATTCTCTATTTTTTTATTTTTATTTTGTATATACAAAATTTTACGTTTGGTAAGAAACAAACAAGCAAAGCAGAACTGAATCAACAAACAAGAAACAACAAAAATACTGTCGATTGATTGTACAAGATATGAGGTGAGGTAGTACAGTGCAGACACAAAAAAACTCCTTCCAAATATTCATGAAGACAGACGCAGGCGGCAGGATCAATCAAGGCAGCCTCTTATCTCAAAGGGACTTTTGAGCTTAGCTTGAATTGATATAAAAAACAAGAAATAAATACAATTGCATTTCATGTGAGGTCAGGTTGTACCTACGTACAAACATAACTAATCATGTCCTACGTGCTTTTTTTTTGCAAGACTGCTCTGCCATAACGATGTGTGCACATGCGCAGTATTTGTACAAAACGATGACGATTGGCCTTCTATTCGTTGTGCTCGGTCCGCTCTAGCAATGGTTCCGTCGATTCCTTCGGATGAGGAAGCAATAGAGTCACAAGTTTGCAAGATTTATTTCCGTATTTTCCACAAGGTTTGTTAAGGTAAGTTTAATTAATGCGTTGCTTTAATGAAATGTGCCACTTTTAACAGTTAATTATCAAATAAATGATGAATGTTTTAAGCAAATCAATTTGTTTTTGTTTTATTTTCTGTGATTAAACGACGAATTGTCGCCTTAGGACGTCGATATTTAGAATGACTCAAATAGTATGAATTTTATCTTGTCCAACTTTTTTTTTAAATTTGTCGTTTATTTTGAAATTGGTTTTTCTTGTTAGTAAATCAACGGAAACATGGTTTCATTGGAGCTGCTACTAACGTTTTGACTTCCTACCTTTATGGGGATACGTTTAAAGAAGATATGGTTACTAACGTTACACCTGAGGAGTCAGCATCCCGTCCTCTAGCTGTCTCTATTTTGAATTCGCTGGTACCGATTTGAAATCACTAGCACTTACAGATCTCGAATAGTGTTACCACTCGAAAATAAAATTTGCTAACAAGTTTAGTTACTGTATGAATTTTATAAAATACTAGCGAATGCCCGGCATGCGTTGCAATGCCACTAAAAAAATTATCGGCATTCAAACTCAGAAACAAAATCCCAAATTTTTAGGAGCAGTATTAGCAATGTCATCGTATATTTTTACTTAAATAGAGGGCGTAATAAGTGGACACTTAAAATTAACATTTCAAAAATTCAATCCATATCATTTTGCGCTCTCTTGGATTTAGCCTGCATTGTTTTACCCTTTGCTTCTTTTCTGCGTTTTGTACTTAATAATTCTAAATGAACGATGTTATAAAAAGTTCGCATCTCGTTAAAAAAAAACATTTAAATATAAAATTAAAATTATTATAAATATAATAAAAAGCACTTGGCTAGAAATGGCTTTTACAAAAACAAGGCTTGCAACTTCCAAATTCTTTACTAAATTATCAGTTGCAAAATTGTTTGTAAAATAAAATAAAAATATTAACGAAGACATTTTAAGCTAAGAAAAAAAAAACAGTGACAATGCTGTTTTTATAAAACAACTTGGGATTTCATCTCATTATTTTATTATAAGGTAATATTTATAGAAATATGCATAGCATAAGCTTTCAGTTTCAAAAATTTTTGTTTATCTTAATTTATTAACTATATAAAAGAATCTAGGAATGTAATACATAAAAATATCTCGGACGCGGGAGTTCTCATACCCAAAAAGACGGTATCTTGGAAAGAGAGTACGAATAGCAACGCTAAACAAAACATTTTTAAGCACAAAATCAAGTTTCTGAATTATTTTTTTAAAATAAACAATACATAAACACTGAATTTTTAATCAAAACATTTAAGGTTGCAACCCTGCTTACCTACTAAACACGCCAAAAAAAGTGAAAACTGAACGAAATACAAACTTAACGAATTTTGGATATTGTAGCGGCGCGTAATTTGTTTTCTTTTTCAATTAATAGTTTCGTCACAAAATAAAATATATAATGGCGCGCCTTCGGAAGCCACCTTCAACACCACGGAGAAAACCCGTAAATAAAACGAATGGCGTTCAAAAAACCAAACATATTCCAAAAATCAGTAATGGACGCACTAATTTGAAAAAAGTTGGAAAACCAACGAAGTCGCAGTGTCACGCATTGAGGGCGTCGTCACCAGTTGACGACGTTGTCCCATCCATAAAGTTGCAGGACCAACACACGGAGAAACAAGCTTATCTAACTGCGACGCAGTATACTCCAATAAGAAAATGCATTGTAAAACTTACGCGCACACTTAATGGTAAACAAAATCTAGAATATATGTATTTAATCATATGTCTCACTTATAAATTCTCGCTATGGGTCTCAAATGCTTCAAATATCGTCAGAGAAGATTATTATGTTTTTTGGTGGTTTGGTTTGCAGTGGTGACCCGAGTCTAAATAGCGCTTAAGCGCCTTTTTAATCACACATCCTCAGTTAGTTTTGGTATGACGGTTGTTAGACCTCTGGATTTAACGATGGCAAACTAATGGCCTAAGACAACACGAATCTCTCCCGCCAGCACAGTCGTCGTATCCTTTAATGATCGAAGATGTTAAGCTTCCCCACGCCGTGTAGGGTTTGGAAAAGGTCTGTGTACATGCTGCCGATTTTTTTTTGGTGGTAGTATTTAAGGTCGTCTTGTCTTAAAAATGTTTTTTTTTACATTTTTATTTTTTAAATAAAATTTCACCTAGAAATCTAAATTTGACATACGAGTGGTTATGGTAACCGCCGATCACTAAAATATATTTTGAAGTGAATGCACGAACAATTTTACTATTTTGATATATATAGCGTTCAGAAACTAGAGTCACTTTACTATTAGAATTTTCTGTAATTTTACAAAGTAATGACAAGGGACGTTATAATTCCTTAAATTTGTAATATAATTAAAATTATTTGTTTTATCATAATTTCATTGCAGAAATACCTAATCAAAGTAAACGAGTAGCTCAGGCGCCACTACCAACAATAAATACAACAACAAACAATCGTACATGTAGGGTAAAACTGCAGCGCATACCACTAGGCGAGGTTTTCATACAAGCGAGTGTAAACAGTGAATTAAATACTGTAGCGACGACAAGGCATTCAATTGAAAACGGCATCAGTAGCGGCAATGGACATGCAATAAAAACAAAAGAGAATACTGAAAATCAAATTGAGTCAAGTCTTGATGCACAGCAATCACTTGATACAACTGATATTCGCAATTGTCATGTAAAACTGCGTCGCATAGCACTTGACAGGGTTTCCATGCTTACAAACACAAACAATGAAGTGAATGCTAAATCACTTTCTAAACACTTGAGAGAAACCGTCGCAAAAACAAAAAATTTCAAACTTTCAACTGCATCTAAAAGCAAAACGGTACCAACTGAATTGACCAAACAAAAGGACTCAAGAATTAATACAGTTGTCATAACTGAGGCCGAGCTTTCTCAAATATCAAATATGCGTACAGCCTTTCTTAATGATAAAGGCAATAAGAACCTTCAAAATTCGACGGGATTTGATTTTACACTTTCAACAGAAAAGCGTATAGGTTTTAACAAGTTGAGCCTGAACAAAACACCAACCTCAAAGGCAAATCAGGCTAATTTAAAAAATTTGAAACACTTTCAACCTTTAACAAATTCCACGCTAAACACGCAGGCGCTAAATGAAATGCTTGTAGAGAATTTAGCGCAGGAAGAAGTGCCGATGGGAGAAATTATTGAAAAACGAATTGAGTCATCCCTCGATGCACAACATTCACTTGAAACGACTAATATTCGCAATTGTCATGTAAAACTACGTCGTACACCACTTAACAGGGTTTCCATGCACACAAATAAAAATATTGAATTGAATAATAAAGCGCTTTTAAATCACTTAGAAAAAAGAGTTGCAGGTGGGAAAAATTGCAATCTTTCAACTGTACCCAAAAGCAAAACGGCATCAACTAAATTGACTAAACAAAAGGAGCCAAGAATTAATACAGTTGCCAATAATGAGGCAGAGGAAATTCTGCAGAACACGGAAAAAGACATACAGCATCAAAGCGATCACAGAAACGACGGCGATGGAGTACTCGAATCAAATACGTCCTTAAAGAAAAACGTAAATGATTCTGTACCACCTAAAAGCATCTTCAAAAAGAAGGCGGTACCACTTACAAACTGTCGTCCGCGCAACTCTACAGAACAAAGATCATCTCATGTTAGCGACAGCCATATTTACGATTTTTTATCACAAACATCTGATTTTGAACGTGTTAATGATCCCGCCGCCGATGTCATTCAGCGAATGATTAAAGCGGGCAAAGTCCGTGTAGCAACATTACGCAAAGGCAAAGGTCGACCTACCATTAAACGAAAACGCAATACACCGTCGGCAAAAGTCAAGAGAAAGATCAACAAAGATGCACTGTCGAAAAAGCGCATTCAAAAGGAAATAATGCCACCTGTGTTACCCAATAGTTCTATTGACATTAATGCAGAAGCGGGTGATAATTTCATATATGAAGATGAAGGGCTGCCCGCACTACAAGAAGATGATCAATCGTTACAAATAGAAATGTCACAACGTGTTACGCTCCCAAAACCCAATATGATCACTTCGGCCGAAGGCACATTTAGTCGTTTGGCGCGTTCCGTGCTCTTGCAACAGACAGCAGCAGGAAGAAATAGCAAAACTGATAACAAACTTTTAAAGAATATCGATCAACGCAAGATGCTGGAAGTAGTCCGCAAATTCGTAAGCACGCCAGTTCAAAAAAAGCTACCGCCAGCATCATTGCACACGACATTGCTCTCACCAATTGCTGTGTCAACGACAACCTCCTCAACTTCGTTAACTGCGGGAAAAAGTGCCGCCAAACAACAGCAAAATGGCAACGTATCGCCCTGGCGCGTGAATGAAGACGCACATTTTCCAAGTTGTTTTAACTTTAGTCTTAATTCAACAAATTTACCATCATTTTCCAGTGATTTTATACCGGCAACTCCAAAAAAGAAACCGAAAAACAGCTTTGTTGAACTTCTCGATGAGACAGCAGATCGACCGTCACCTACAGAAAAAAGTATGGTTTTTGCTACACCACAATCGCCGCCGCCACAATTAACACCATCAACGACGATGTCTTCGTATGCGTCGAACGATTCAAATGCGGAAAATATGCCACCACCATCCGCAGCAACTGCAGATGATCACGATTCGAATGCAGTTATTTTTAATTCTCGCCAGCAGCCAAATCCACGACGCATGCTTAGTAATCGGAGTCCATTGAAAGCACTCAACATACTTGAAGTGGTCGAGCTGCCACCGTGGAAAGCGTCAAATCAACCGCCTCCGTCACCATCACTTTCCACAGGTGAGAATGCTTCTTCACGGAATAGCAGTAATGACACCAGTGTTCAAAGTAACGACTGTTCTCACAAAAAATTAGATTTGTTTGGTTTTGAAGAATTTATCGCAGACGATGAGACGGATAAGGATGGCGGCATTGAATCAACAGCGGCGACAAATGAACCTAACCACTCAAACCACAATCAAAATCGTTTGCTCGGTACAAAGCTACACGAATTGCGACGTTGGCGACCGAATTCAGTACCCGCAACGACGAAATATCCACTAAGCAGAGTTTTCGATGATGATGAAGGTAGACCGAAACAGCTTTGTCTTAGGGAAATGCTTTGCTCCACAATGATTAATCAAACGAAAACAACGAGCGGTATTGATACGGAAGTTGATACCGTCGACAAAACCGATGATTTGTGTGTCGTTAAAAGACCAATTCAGAAATTAGCATGTACTGCTAATGCCAGTGATTTATTTCAGGATCCCGAAGAACCGGAAACAACATTTAATGATAAGGTAATTAAAAACAATAAAAATTATATTACCTGTATATAATAACCTGCTCAATTAAACTAAAAGAATAATTGCAAAATCTAATCTAATTTTTTTTTTCAGAATCCGCATCGCACCTACGTGCGTCAGTTTAAGCGAAAGCGCAAGATGCGAAATAATTTCTCAATATTTTTGGAAAGTGACGAATCTGACGAGGATAATATCCACGAAAATGATAGCAGTGGCGGAAAAGATGCTGCCAATAACAAAAAGCGCAAACATAAGGAAACCGCACCCAATGACGAGCTTAACACATTCGTAAGCGATTTTAACCATATGTGCCGCGATGTCGAGCAGTACGAGCTGGTCGTTGAGAAGAGTGCTTAAAAATTAAGTTGCATGAATTACTCTGGCTCCCATTGTCACAGCCAGAAATAGATTAGACTTTTATGTGGAACATACAGTACATTTCTAATTTATGTTATATTTAATTTAAAAGTATACTCCATTTTTGACTTGTCAATTACATATTTATATTTAGTTTTTGCTTTATTCAAAGTTTTTTGTGTTGCCTTTGAAAGGTGTTTCTCTATTTTTGTTTGATTTTTAAAGTGTCTATACATATTTACGATTAATTAATCAGAGCTTGTGATTAAACGAAAAGTGTCGTCGTTGCAATTATATTATATTTTATGTACTATTTAATTTAAATCTATTTTATTTTTTTAAATATATGAATTTTCGTGTAGGGAATCAATGTGGTTTTAAATTTACCTTGAGAATAAAAATCGAGCACGATTTTTCATACCAAAACTGGTTTTAACAAATTTAGAACTTTCCTTTCAAGTTTTTATTTTTTAGTTTTTCAAAGAGAGTTTCAAGGGAGTTTATGCTTTAGAGTATTGGTTTCGTTAATATTTGAAGTTCATATAGGTTCTACAAAGCTTTTATACTTTAAAGTTCATTTGTGGCTTTTAGCTTTAAATGCCTTAATAAATCGCATAGTAAAATTTGAAATTGTTAAAAGTTTTTAAAATGATCACAATTTTAATGGATATAAATCTTTACATTTCTGGCAAGCCCTTTAAGCTTTTTAAGACTTGGCAGCACTCACCATCAGCTGGTCACCAATAACCATTTACAGTGAATAATAAAGTAAAATGAATTTGTCATTTTTGTTATCGCAAACATAATTGTGTCTTAACGGGTTTAACAAATTAAAATAGTTTAAAATTACTTCTGCGGTTTGAAAAAGTGAGTAAAATGGAATCGCCGTACGCGCCGCTCAGTGAATCCTGCGCCAAGGCTTTGGGAGATAAAGTATATGAAAAACGCAAAGTTGCCTCCCAGGAAATTGAAAAGTAAAGAATCATAATTAAGTTTAAATTATTTCAATTAATTGTTTACATATTTGTTTTTAGAATGGTCACCGAATTTAACATGAAAAACAATTCGGCACAAATACGCAAACTAATTGAGGTGCTGTCCAATGATTTCGCCACGTCGCGTGATCCTAATCGGCGGAAGGGCGGTCTTATTGGATTAGCTGCGACGAGTTTGGGTCTAGGCAAGGTGAATCACTGCAAAATTATATTTTTTATCTG